>CM076570.1:411370465-411892069 GCA_034641835.2 Pinus albicaulis | reverse complement strand
AAAACTCAGCTAGGAATCTATTCATCAACAACAAGTGAAAAATACTGATGAATAACAAGGTAAATGAACTAATTTTCCAAAAGTAGAGAAAAGGCGCATTTCCCTTAAAAAATTAAGAGATCCGGAGGAGGCGCAAAGGGGAAAACAGAAGGTTGGGATCAAAGCGCAGAATCGGAGTGGAGATATGGACGGTGGAGATTAAATCGCAAGCCGCAAACCGAAGGTTTCAAAATACAGGCACGGGAGGTAAACGATAAACTGCCCGAATCACGATGTGTGATGCTCGGTGGGACCAGACTTCATATCACACATTGGTAGTTTTAACAGTTGAGGGCTAAGGTAAAATATATACTCGCCAAAGCACGATGCGGTGGGGCCTGATCGCAAAATCATAAATCGTGAATTTTAAAGGATAACCGTGAAGGTAAGTGATAAAGTCTCCGAAATCCGATGTGCGATGCCCAGTGGGACCCAATCGCATGGCACACATCACGAAACTTAAAAGATAAGTGTCAAAGACAAGCTAAAGGCAGCAAAATGTGATGTGTGGGAGGATGCTATGCGGTTTCAAAATTGAATTCCAAAGGTTTCAGATCCAAAAGTAAGGCATTTTCGTGTGCTAAACCATGTTTGAGGAAGAAAAGAGGTTATGACGTGAAACCGGTGAAATGCCTTGAAAATGAAGAAATAGGCAGAACGTGGCAGAGACTCGAGTAAGTGACTCGATGCAGAACAAAGGAGAAGAGGAAGAGTCAAGTAGCAGGTGATACGAGTGACAGTGTTTGAAGCACAGGGGCATAGGCAGAGTCGGGAAGGAAAGCGTATAGAGGCACTGTTAGGAGCACAATAGTTGGGTCGAGTCGGGCATGGAGGCGTAGTTACAGAGTTGTGCAGGCACTACATCATGACCAGAAAGGCCACCTCGGCACCGTGGGAGGACGCGTCAGCAACATCAGATTCAACAAACAAACAATATTTCCAATGTGAATTTTCTCTTTCAAGTATAATTGCACAAGTTATCTTAACAACTTAGGTATTCAAATAGTTTCAAGAAGTTCAGCAGTTACGAACCACTATTATGTATTTAAGTAGATAGAAATAAAGAAAAAGGGTTCTGATTTTTGGACCTCTGGTTTACTCTTAATTTGGTACTAATTTTTTTGAGAAATTAATGAAAGAAGATCAAGTTTCTTGCACTTGTTGATATTGATATGTCTTTCTAGTTTCGCTCTGTGTTCATTCCTCTTTGAATGAAGTGAAGTAATGTAGCAGTCAGTCTCTTAATTACTTCTGTGAGAAAGAGTTAAATTACCTTAATTTTCACTCCTTCACCTCATCTCTTCTCTTTTTGCAAACTCCTGAGGGAACTTCAAAGTAATAGATTCTGTGTTTACATCATATTATTTTGAATTTCCGCTCTCTCCATGATTTCCTCTGAAACTTAAGAGTGGTAGATTATGTGTATTCAGCATATCATTTTGAGTTTCTCTTACAGTTCTCCTTTTCATTTCATTCAAGTATCAGTAGTTTATGGCATTGTGAAGGCTTTCATTATATCATATTATTGAGGTATTAAGTAATTAGATTCCAAAGGTGTTAAACAGAGGTCATTCGATATCGTAATTGTGACATACATTTATAAAATGTCTTATGCATTGATTCCTTACCACATCCAAGGGATTGTTTCTTGAGATACAATAGGTACTTTGGAGATATTTAACAGTGCGGTAGGTGCACTCGTACTTGTACTTGATGGGTTGGTATACGGGGGAGTTTCACAGTTCCCATTCCATTTTTGCAAGAAAAATTCATCTCTAGTCATGTAGGTTTCATGGATTTTCCCTCCGGTCTCATTTTTTGGTAGTTGTTGTTGTTGGGTATTAACCACTTCTTGGTGGGGCAAAGTTTCATACATTACTGCAGGTTGCTGGGTAGGTCCCCCTTGTCCTCGGTTACCCTGAAGTTTTTTCAATTCAGGAACTTTGGGAAAGTAGTGAGTGTAATTTCCATACTCACCACATATGGAAAAATAGTGATTTGTCCTTAGACCGAGTCTCTTGTTTTTCCCTTGGGAGTTATTACTTGGCTTCTGGTTTTGATTTCGGTTGGGGCTTCCCCTAGCCTGAGATAGCAGGGGGAATTTTTTATTACTGCCCCCCTGTCCATGATATCCATTTTTCTTATTCCTTAGTTTCTTCTTCCCAACATTTGGAGGATTATTTCTAATCTCCTGATCATAATATTGTCATTATTGAGCATGGGATGGTTGCACAAGATTCACGAATGCATTTTTTTGCATCAGTGGTGTATTATGTGTGGGAAAATGGGAGTATTGGTTCCCCTGTCCTTGATTGGTGTATGGTTGTTGGGGTGACTTTCTTGTATCATCATTCCTAGCTGAGTATTGGTTCCCTTGCAGGGGAGGATATGAACCTCGTTGATTTTGATGATATGGCATTGCCCTATTCGTCACATTCTGCAGAGGTGCAGGATGAATTTGGTGGTACCTGGGTTGTGATTCCTTCTGAGTAGGATCGTAAGAGTACCCTGGGTACTGATCATTGTTGCATTTTTTACATTGGGCTAAGGACTCTATAAAACCATCTGCAGTATTGGATGCGCCTGGTAATTCTCTATAAGTTTGTAGGCATGGCGAATTTGGTAGGACAATGTAAATATATATTGATTGGGTGTAAATGAGTTCAAGTTGTTGGGCCTTACTAATGGTGTCTTCCTCTAAGGTAGGTTTTTGCGTAGCCATGTATTTTGAAATATCTGCAGTGAGAGTTTTCAAAAATAATTCCAATTGAACTATTTCGTTGAGTTTGTCTTTGCAAAAACTACGACGTCTCCGCCATTCATGGAGATGGTCTGATATATGAACGACTGTGTTTTGTCTGAAATGTGTCGGAAACTCCATTCCCAAGTCATGATGAAAGGGGAATTGGAAATATATGAGGAATGAAGTAGCAAGGGAGATAAAGGTTTCGTGTGATGCATATGGATTCTTGACATACCATTTCACCACAGGCCCTATGAGGGTGCGTTGAAATAATCTCAGTCGAATGGTATCATCAATTATACTATTTGACGAACAACACAGGTGGAAAGTCCTTATATGATTTTTGGGGTCTTTTTCTTGCTTCCCTTCAATTTTTGGTATATCACAAGGGAGTTTCTTGGCTATGCCAAGGGCCAATTAAGGCCATGTACAATGGGGTCATTTATTAACTTCGTTAGATCTGGAAGATTTAGTGATGCTAAGAAGAGTAATTGCGAGTTATCGTAGTCTGTTGAGAAACAGGTATTAGAATGTGCTGGTTTAAGGGAGGTGCCTGGCGAATGTTACCATGTGGTGTACCCTGATATTTATTTTGCTGACTCCATGGAGAGGTAGCTACCCTTTGACCTCGAGGGGTCATAGGAGGAGTTGAGTGTGGTGACCATGTTGGGGTTTCCACTAGTGTTGTATTTGGTGACCCTTGGGGGTTTCCAATAAAATATGCCCCGATAAAGGATGTTTCGATAACGACAGCAATGTGATATCCTCTGTGCTTGAATGGCGGGAGGCCTGACACTCCTCCCTTTAATGGGGGGAGGTTTAAGAAACACCTAGATCAACGAGGTCCCGATGGGTACCCTATGCTGTCGATTAGTGTGATATTTTTGTGATTTTGGGAGGTAGTAGGATTCCTATCAAAGAAAAAATATAATCACATTCATAAAACAAAGCGAAAATTGAAAAGGTGACTTTTCTCTTTAACTTTACACTAAGTGATCAATCAAGCAAAAAATGAGGTTTTTGTTTATTTTGTGTATGACACCAAAAGCCTATATAGACCTAATCATCCTTACACTCTCAATGTAACTAGGCCTTGCGAAGATATCTTCTGGTGGGTATTGGGGCCAACGTCCCAAAAGAGCTGGAGACACCTTCCAGCAGACGAAAAATCGACCAAGGTAATGATATGAGGATCGAGTGTTACCTGCACCATCACGTATAGGGAAGGATGCCCTAGTCTTGGCCACCAAAGTACTATTGTCCCACATGAGCATTTGAGTCTTGAGCTTCTTAGTAATCGGTTACCAATACCGAGCACTAGATGGTTTAGGTAGCCCCAAAGACTACCACATGCACTGGGCCTAAGCTTAACCCCCTCTGAAATGGGTCTCTTTAATGCTCGGGTATTTGTTCCATGGGTGAATAGAAGGGTTTGAAGCTCCGTAAAATGTCAACATCTATGTTTCAAAATGTACTATGACCACGAAGGCTTATTAAATGCCTACCCCCGATGGTCTTCACCTAAACCATAATTTATTTTGTGGCCCCTATGGGGAGAATTCAGTGAGTTCAGTTAATGATTACTTTTAAATCGTCTCAATTTTTATTTAGGGTGTGTTTTGGTGAAACAAATGTAAGAAGAGAACAAAGATACCAAAACACTGGGTGCGTTATGGTTCAATGCTTACCTATGCTTCGTGGGTGCTTTGGAATGAACAATCACAAGTGTTGTGAGATGTGGATATGTGATGATCCTTTACAACCCATTTATAATTACCCTATGTGTGAGTGTCCCCTGCAAGAAATTGAAATGATGTGCGGATTATGGGCCACTTACACCTTGCCTATTTAGACTACATTTGCATTATAGGGAAATGGTAGCTCAAATTGTCTTAGGAAATATTTCATATTCATACCCAAGCTCACCGAGAGGTGCAAGGGTGGCAGAGATTACTTGCTTTCTTTATTTGATAGTTTGATCCTAGTCCCAAATCTTAAAGCAAAATTCAACTAATCTATTGCAAAAATTGAGAAAATTTGAATTATTATAAGATGTGTGGATATCACGGGCCACTTAATTTTGACTAATTAAGCTACGTGTTCTATATAATTATCAGCAAATTATTTGTTCGGAAAACATGCGTGGATTTAAGGCCACTTACTTTCTCCCTACTTAAACTATGTGTAATTTGAAAAATAAAATACTAAAATTAACTACCTAGTTGCTAAGCTAATTTGAAGTTAATCATAGCACTTAGGTGTCCTAATAGCAATGAAATACAGAAAAAAAGTGATGGAAAATTACTAGGGGTTTCCAATCACCTTACAAATGGGAAAAGGTAGCAAATGTTTTTTGTGTCCTGGCCTGTCGCACGAGTTATCTTCCCACAGGCGCAGAGTGCGCATATATCGTAGCACAAGGCATGCTATCAGGAAGAGTGAATGAAATTTTCTCTCTCTACTGTGTAAAAATTTCGCCGAGTGTGATGTGAGATGTACATAGAGTGTAAGGGTGCTTTGCAGCAAACTGAGCAGGAATAAGGACCTACAACAACAACCATTGACTCCAAAAGAAAGAATCCAGTGGAGTCACCATTCTTGTGGTAGCCTATTTGGCACAAGGGTGTACCAAATACACTTCTTTAGCAAGTTGGTTGCTACTTGCATAAGGTCATAAAGAAAAATTAGTGTCTACTATTAGTGGAACATATTTGACATAATGTAAACTAAGTTTCGGGGGTAAATTAAGCATACAACACTAAGAACAAAACAAAACACAAGATGTAAAATACAAAATCTCGATGGACCAAACAACCTAATAACACAAGTGGATAATTTTCCCTTTAATAGGTGCTGCTGGTGAAAAAAGATACAATGTTAAACACTTGAAGAGGTTCCTTTGAGCTATGGAGCTTAGATACCCAAAACAAGGAGGTCTCTGTCCATCGAGTTCCTACAAGCATCTCTTCCCTCTCTCAAAGGATGGTAGATCAAGATCAAATGGTGGACCTCTATCTCTTGGACTGAGATGTTGGTTGGCCAACGTATGGGTCCTTCCAATCCCTCTATTGTTATACTATGAAAGTTGGTTTCCTATGAAGCAATTTGGCCAGCATAACAATGTGTCTCCATTTCTTCTTCTAAAGGTTGGTTTATATAGACATTTTTTGATTTTCTCCTCCTTCTCTTGGCCCAAGATTGATAGTGACTCAAGAGTGGAGGAGAGATTCCTTTGTGGGCTACACTTAATCCTCAAGGTGGCTCAAATCCGGTTTTCCTTGACAATAATAGGTGGAGAATCATCCTAACCAAGCATGCCAAGTGGTCCCAGATGGTGACATTTCGCCATATTCAGGACCGCGCAGCTATTGGGAATAGTCACGTTGTGCGCAAAATTCCTTTGATGATGGTGTGTTGTCCCTTAATTTTCATCTAAACCTTAGGAAAAAATAATGTTTTGGCCTTTCCTAATGTATTACTTCCCTGAAAATCTTTTTCTGTACCTTATGCTTGACATTTTTAATGTCTTTTTCCTGTACGAATTTCTGGTGTTAACAATGGTTAATGTTTGTTATATGCCTTGTGGTTATATGTATGTCTCTCATATATTTTTGTTATTATTACAGACATGATATATTCTAGTTGATTAGTGTGGTCATATGCACATGCGTCAGATAGTCATGAATGATAGTAACTTGTTGTTATTTTCATAGCGGTCATACACATGATGATTATGGTTATTTCATTTAGGATCTTGATGTTATTATGTATCATGATAATCTAGATTGGCATATGCAAATGGTTTGGTTATGATATTCAGGTATTAGTCGATATATTTGTGATATTGTGTCGTACTAATCTGGTTTAACTTGTGCATATGTGATAGCCTCCCCTGAGACACATTGAGGTGTGAGTTTGATTATGTCGTCTATTTGGTTTATCTAACATGGTAAGTTTATATGATATTATTTTATTTATTAATTGATTACATTATATGATTATGTTTATACGATTGCATGAAGTAATTATCTTGTCTTAAGACGGTTTTACTAACATAATATGTGTTGAGACAACTGATATGAATTTGAGTGCAAGTAGGTGCTAGTTACAGTATTATGACTAATGGATGTGAGTTGAATCTTGATTATGACATCGTTGTTAGTCTTGGTAAAGGTTTATTTCAAATTAATAGATATGATGTCTTGATCTTTGGAACATGTGACTAACATGTGTGAATAGTTGCAAGGAAACATGCTTGGTATTAGCATGACAAGGTAACAGTTGATTTTTTTATATAAATAACAGTTTGGTGATGTGATAGCACATAATATTACTTAAGTGTGGCAATGAAAATGTAAAAGAAAGGAATTGGGTGAGAAATACTTTGGCTATGTTGGAACCACAAATCCAAAAAAACAAGTGCTTTGCATTAAAATAAGAAGTCTTCTTAACCTTGATTTTGTCTAACATCAGTGTGGATATGGGCTATAATCATGAACATGTATTTGACAGATATATTGGCTAGTTTCTAGCTATCATTTGATTCGTCAAGGGAATTGGAGTCCCATGAGAGATGGCATGGATGTGTTTAAAAGGAAACGTGCTTAGAACAACAAGGTAAGGTAAACAATATACTTTTATATTTATTTATACACTGAAAATTATGTATTTCTGGTAGTATGATGTAGGGGTATTACATGGAAAGAGACATTTCCATGAAATATTGAAGAAGGATTAGGTTAAGCTTTCCCTTGGAAGAATTGGGAACCCATGGGGATTGATTCATGGTGTCTATTGAAAGTTTTGTGATTTCGGTGCTTTTTGATTTGTTTGCGCTTGCTTTTCAGTTTTGTTTATGTCTAGTGCATGGCCATGCCACTTTGTTGGTGGTTTCATATAGCTATTTTTTTCGTGGTTCTTGTTTGCTTCTTGTTATTTCCTTTATATTTTGATGGCCTTAGAGTTGGTTGGGGAAAGAGGAAAGTTAATGGAGCTCAAGGAGAGCTGAATGAAACCTGAAAGGTAATGTAAGACCCGTAGGAAGCCCAATCAATGAGTAAAGGGTAGTTGAAGGCAAGAATATGACAACCAGTTGGATTGGTTGGGTCCATTGGGATAAATGGAAGGTGGTAGTACATTCATGAGGAAGGTAACAGGAAAGGTAAAGTGAATGGATGTGAGGCATTAGATTCCTTGGCTAAGTTGGGAACTGTTATTATCCATGTTGAGCATGTTGTGCATGGATAAAAGGATTTATCTTAACCTTAACCTTATGATATCAGCTAATTATGTGGTGATCATGATTATGATGATTATTACATGTGTATATATATGTACGTATGTCATTGTCTAACAGGGTCGTCAGGGATCATGATTTTTTTATGCTAGTGTTTCTCTCTCTCTCTCTCTCTCTATATATATATATATATATATGCCATATTCTGACAGGGTCATCAGGGATCATGATTGTTTTATGCTAGTGTTTACATGTATATATATGTATGTATGTCATTGTATGACAGGGTTGTCAGGGATCATTATTATTTTATGTTGATGTTTATATGTATATATGTATGTATTTCATTGTCTCACAGGGTCGTCAGAAATAATTCTTTTGGAGAAATTATTGCTTATGCAGGTGAATGGAGTGAAGGGGTTCCTAGTTTATGAGGAATCAAGTTAGTGTCATGTGGATATGAATTGATATTATGTTTATACTATGCCTATGTGATGGGCCTCCAAATTCGACACAAATTAAGGCCCATATGACCATCCTTCAACACATTAAACCTCTATTTTTGAATTATATGACATATTTTTAAATGTAATATGTTCAATAGGAAGGTTTATAGATAATTGCATATGTGTGCCTAATATTATTTATTTTTGCAGAATATTGAGAGAATATTGAGTAAATTATGAATGAGATAATATAGGGACTTTGTCCCTGCTACAGGATGGACCAATATTGGATAATAAATTAACAAAATATCATTAAATTATTGAAAAATTCTTGAGGTCCTTTGATTGATAAAATCTAGGAATTTGTTCCCTGTAATTTAATGCAAATTCCTAGTATTGGGAACTAGATCCACTTTCTGAGGGATTTTGGAGGGGAAATTTTCCTCCTTTCAAGGATAATGATTGCTCATTACCTTTTATAAGTACCAATTCGAATTGGCCTCTAGGGGCATGTGTTTTTTTAGTCTTCTTGTAGAGAAACCTTGTTCTTCAACAACTCCACTTTCATTTGTAGCAAGGATGTACTTGGATTGATTCAAATAATGAAGTTTGGTGCCATTTTTAGCTTCTAAAGCTTAGTTTCCTTCATATTACTCTGATTTTCCTTGGGATTGTCCATTCCAAGATCCTCAGAGCCCCTTATATAATTTATTTATTTCTTTTGAATGCCTTTTTCACTTGCATCTCTTATTTCTACATTTACTATTCATGCTTCTTTTGTTGTAGGTCATATTGGTTAAATGATTGAAGCAAGTTGTTTTGCAGGTTATTTACAAATTCACAAGGAATATTTATCCTTAGAACATATTTGAAAATTCATATTCATCATTGAGATACGTGGATTGGTTTACTAGTTCACAAATCTATAATTTCTAGAAGTACCTTGTAGCAAAATAGTAGTAATTTTCTGCTACTTATTAGAACATGTTAATGAGATTCATTTGAGTTGACTCCACTTGTATTGGGTCATAAAAAAATTCAAGTTAATAACAAAATATACCCCATATCATTTTCACTTTATTATTTTATCCATTTGGTAGGTTAACTAGCTCACTCGTTCTTGAATTTCTGGTTTTTAGAGTAAGTAATTTTCTGCAATTTTTTAGTGCATGTTAACAGAGGTATTTTGGAATGATTCCACTTGGAACGAAATCATAGGACATCATACTTAATAATAATAAAAATTCCCATCTCATTTTCCTTCGATTTACTTTGGAATATGGCAATTTATCTCACTCATGTAGCAAAATAGAGCCTCATGTAGCACCTCCTATAGCAGTCTTGTAGCACTCTTGTAGCATGTGTAAACTTGACCAAATCTGCTCCAAAAGCTTGGTTTTTTCCTCTTATTCTTTAATAATGACCTCCAAGCTTTGAAACATTATTAAGTGATACCAAAATACCTCTTAAGCCTTTCCTCTTCTCCATTGAAATTCACCTCTACAATTATGGTTAGTGGAAAAATTCATGACTTCAAGAGCATAATGATGATTACTTCATGAAGTACCTTATGAACTATGTTGAAAAAATCTATCTTGAATGCATTTATTGAAGAATAATTTCATGATTAGGTTTTTATCTAGAGTTTCCATTTCCAACATTGATATTTCTCTTGCATAGAGTAGGCTTTCTTTTGATGCAATAGTTACATTTTGCAAATATAATATAATTTACATTCATGAAAGTAGGTTAACCTTTACATTTATGCAAAGTAGAGTAACATTTCCATGCCTACAAATGGATAAAAATTTCCAAATATGCAACTAGTTTTGGTTAGATTTTATGATATTTAGTTCATTGCATTAGAAGAACGAGAGAAGGACACACTGCATGTTGCACATATAGTGTTGACACCTCTTAAGTTTGTACACACCCTGGGTTGATAATTTAAGTTGGTAACCTTGGAATTGTAGCATTCTTGTTGAAATATTGGGGCTCATCACTTTTTAGCGTCGTTTCCGAGGAGGTGTCAAAGTATGCATTGTTTTATTCCATAGCTTATTCATTTATTTTACTTTCTGCAAGAACAAAAAAAAAATCATTAGGAATATTTCATTTCAAAGATAGAAAAATTGCATTGCATTAACATTCTTATTCAAAAAAAAAAATCTCCAACACCAAACCCCCCCCATTTGACCACTTGGTGCAGTAAGAGCCACATCACCATCCACTTTTTCACGTCAAATAAGAAGAGCTGCAAGAGAAGGTAGAAGAAATGGATGGAGATGATGACAATGAGGAATATCCTCTTGGATTGCACATTCAAGATATTTATATCAATGTCCATATGAAGAGCATCCCTTCGTCTTTCCTTCCCAACTTCCATGGTATGAGGTCATTGGATCCAGAAACCTTTCTCTTTGAATTTAAAATCCTTTGTAGATCTTATGGTTACTTATTAAAGACTAAAAAAAAAGAGATTGTTTTCGATAACATTTAAGGATAGAGCTCTTAAATGGTTCATGATTTTAGGTACTAATTCAATAAGATCGTGGAATGATATGAAAAATATATTTCTAGAAAAATATAAATACCATAATCTTAAAGAATAAACCTTTATAATTACTCAAAAATAAGATGAGAGCCTTGAGGATCTAATAGAGATATTTATGTGTAATTTTAAGAGGGAAAAATTACATCATTTAGGATTTCACACACTAAAAAACGCTCTTACTTAGAACAATTATAGATGATTGTATTGATATCATGAGTAGAGGTAGTCTATACCAATTATCATTTGAATAAAATTGTGAAATATGCAAGCACATATCAAGAGGAAGGGCAAGAGTAAGTAAATCAGCATCAAGATCGGTAAGTCAAGATGAACTTGGAAATTTTATTTATAACCTTAAAACAAGAATTCTTGGAAATCTAAGTCGAAAAATAGAAATGTTAAGAATGAAAAATGAGCAAAAATACGATGTTGATATTTTTTTTATCCATGCAGAATCACATGCTACTAAATATTTCCCATCATTACCGAGGTTGAGAGAAGTTTACAAAGAGGACAATGGAGCTAGTCAATCACCAAAGCCGATATGTTATGTAGCCCAAAGAAGACCATGGAAGCCTAGTCAAACTAATATGATGAAAGAATCTAATTAAAAATTTCAAGGTTATGCACATCCATCTCAAAGTAATTGAAACACACCCTTTCCTTGACAACCTTCACCATCTCAAACCCAAAACCAATCTTGGAAACAAGGTTGGCAAGAACCTTATGGTAAAAATCCACAATATCCTAAATATTTTCCTCAATATTCTCCATACCCAAATCCATGCTATCCCTACCATCCACCTCCACCACAAATACAACCCCAACTGTATCCACCTCAAATATCCAATCCCACTCAACTACATGTACCACCATTTCCAAAACCAAACAATTAAGTAACTCAGCCCACTTACAATGCTAAGGTACAAAACTTCCAAAAAACTCCTCTTGATCTAAATATTAGCTTAGGAAGAGTATTGGAAAACAAATATTCTCTTGATGTCATTGAAGGAAAACATTCAAAAAAAGAAGATACAAATGAGGAGATCAAAGAATCATGGGTTGCACTTAATGAAGAGCAAACATCAGAATCAGATATTGAGAAAGTTCTCTCATGTTTACCATCATATCCTCAATGTGTTCAAGAGAAAAATCAACAAAAAGAGGGATATTCAGATGCCAAACTCGGAATATCCACAGTCTTCATTTTTAGTCTATGTTTCAAGTCTAAATCAAGACTCATCTTCAAGATAAACTTGCTAATAAGAGAATAGATTAGGGTAAATAAATAGAGGAAAGAAAAAGATGAAAGATCCGACCAGTTATTAATTTAAAAAATAATAATAATAATTAATTAGTTATTTATTTTAGTTTTTTCAATTTTTAATTCTAATTTTAATTATGACACATTTAAAATTTAATATTATTGTTTATTGAATTTTTTTATCTTTTATTATGCCCTACTTGATATTATTATTTTATTAAAATTAATTTTATTAAAAAAATTATATCTTTTTTATTAATACTAAATATTAGTGGTATTTATAAATATTTGAAAAAGGCTTGAACTATAAATAATTCTAAATTTTTGTAATAAGGTGGAGTTTTTGTAATAAATAATAAACTCCACATTATTACAAAAATTTAGAATTATTTATAGTTCAAGCCTTTTTCAAATATTTATAAATACCACTAATATTTAGTATTAATAAAAAGATATAAAATTTTTAATAACATTAATTTTAATAAAACAATAATACCAAATAGGGCATAATAAAAAATAAAAAAATCAATAAACAATAATATTAATTTTAAATGTGTCATAATTAAAATTAAAAAATTAAAAATTAAGAATTAATCGGCTCTTTCATCTCTTCATTTCCTCTATTTATTTACCCTAATCTATTCTCTTCTTAGCAGGTTTTTCCTAAATATGAGTCTTGATTTAGACTCAAAACGTAGACTAAAAATGAAGACTGTGGATATTCTGAGTTTTGCATCTGAAAATCTACAACACAGAAACCTCCAATCTATCAAAAAGAAAGATATTTGAATGTCATGGTATAAGAGGACATAGAAATATATCCAAATGTGCAAGTGGACCACGGACATCAAAACTATATTGAAATATGGTTCCAGACAATCATTAAGTTGCAGCAACACACTCTTCAACAATTCATGATCTCATCTGAGTCAAGGGATTTGTTCCCTCACATTCAGGTACATCTCAAACCATATATTTTGAGCCTACACATGATTTATATGCCATATTGATGTGCACATGGCTCCACTGGAAGGATTCCTATACCTGAAAGAAATTTTTTTTTTTTCAAGTAGAGTAGGATAGAAAAAAAATAAAAAAATTGTAAAAAGAAAAATGAGAGGAAAATAATAAGATCTCACTTGAAAACCTATTTTGAGGTGCCTGATTTTAGCTCACTAATTGAAAACCTCCTTAAGGTGGTCAGTGGGTTGGAAATAAAATAAAAATAAAAAATGAAAAGGTCTTAGGAGAAAACCTCCTTTGAGGTGCCTAGGCAGACCTACTAGTTGAAAACCTCATTGAGGCAACTAGTAGGAATAAGAAAAGAGAAAAAAAAAATGAAAAATGAAAAGAAAAATTCTTTTCTCCATGTATCTCAATCTGCTGTGTTATGACTCTTTAAATTCCCTAGGCTAAAGAGATAAATTCCAGAGGTAGCCACAAACCACTTTTAGGACATAATCTACCCCTTCAAGCCTTGGAGAGGGCTCTCTCACTTAGGTTGCTCAACTAATCTGATATTAGGCTAGGTAGAGTGCTCAATAAGGTGTGATTTTCAAAGATGAGAAAAGAGACGGATCCATTGGGCATGGAGTCATGTCAATTTTATTTTTTTTCTAGTGATATGATGAAAAAAGAAAGGGTTTCCTCACAGGGGCAAGGTAGGATGTCTTGGGGGTTGATATTTAGTTAAATTTTTGTAGGAGGGTGAGTATAATAAGGGTGGAAGTCAACACATAGAGAATCAAACTATGTATGAATTCTAAATGTTTACTTAAGATGAAAACATAGATCACTTGGAGAAAACTAAATCAAAGAACCATCCAGATGAATTCTAAGTGAAACATCTCGTTTTTCCAAGCAAGAAGACATACATTTAAGAGATTTAAACACATGAGGAAACTTACAGGATAAAATAAGCACAAAACCATCAATATATGACACATGAATCCCTTGTTGAGATTCAACAAGATGATGAGCTTAGTGAAAAGAGTCGCCTTCACTAAGTGGGCCCGCAGACTATTTTTGGCACAAGTATATTTTTAGACTATGTCTATTTTTAGACATGGTGATCATATTTCAGAAGTTGCAGGGTGCTATTTTTGGATGGTTGATCAAGTTGGAAAAATAGATGAAATTCTATTATTAGAATATTGGGCGAAGTCTATTTATAGATCGTCGATCTAAAAATAAAAGTGTCGATTATTATTAGCTCTTAATAATAATCCGACAATAAAAAACAACTTATTCTCTTGGAGCACTTAGTTTTAGTGCACAGATTTGTCAAATCAGTGGGTTGAAGGAATTACGCAATTCTAAGGGTTTACTAGTGGATGCATGGAGGACTCAGTTAGAACTGAAGTGGCAAAGTTATGACAGAGTTGGAAGAGTAGTTCATGGAGTTGTATTCAGTTTAACTCAATTAGACTCAGTTGAGCTAGTTGTATCTAGTCTAACTGAATGATACACTAGTGAGAGTGGAGTGAATTAATTAGTTAATTAATTCACAAATAATAACTCATTAATCAACTGAACAATACAACATTTAACTATAGTGCATGTCAGTTCCAATGGAGACCTAGTGGAGAGATAGGTGAAAGGGCAAGATGGACTATCTGTTGTGACTATAGTGATGCATTGATTGCATCACACACACATTGGAGTTGCCAATGAGGATTACGCAGTCAAGGAAAGGGTAATTTGAATTCATTCATAGCTATTCTTCAGCAGGGATTGTGCAGTGGAGGCAGGCTAGCAGGAGGGCAGAGATCGGTGCATGGATTTGCAGATTTCTTCTATGTTAGTGTGTGACAATTGATTGTACTGAGACCTTGATGTACTAATATTTGTATGAGATTGTTACATGATCTCCATGATACATAATATATGATATTTGGGGTTTTCAGCTTCAAAATTTCCCATTAAACTGTTGGGTGTGGAGCCTGATTATCTTGTATCACAACATTGGACCCCTGTACCTTAAAAGGGGCAGCAATGCCGCCCGTAATTAATCGCTTCCGTGGGGGGTCCAGGGTAGCGCCCCCGAAGCTAAAAACAGATGTAAAATTGCCTTGTAAAAGTATAGTAATTTCTTGTCAATCTGGGTTGTTCATCAGGCAAATGATCTGACGGTAGAAGTTATGTTTAGATTAGGGTTTTTTTCCCTAGAAGGCAACCCCCTTGTACATATGAGGGTATTGTATTGCGGCTGTGTATTATGTGTGTATTCTCGGAGCGAGAAACAGAGAGGGATGCTGTGAGAGAGAACAGAGGATATTACAGCGGATCTGCTGTAGGTTTTGTCTCTTCATTTTTGTTGGATAATAGAGAAAGGCGGCTATTCGGGGGTGGATGTATGGCCCAAAGACGGGTGAACCACGTATATCTGTGTGTACGGTTTTATGTGTTTTGTGTGCTTGTATTTTTCTGCATATTTTATGTGTTGCATTGCTCCATAATATATAATTTTCTAACAACTGGTATCAAAGCCGAAGGTATATTTGGCTGATAAACTCACAGGAAAGAAGGGTTCCTGGTTCGAGTGGGAGAAATGGCGGAAGATGGTAAGTTTAGGGTTGAGAAATTTAACGGCCAAAACTTTCCGCTGTGGAAGATGCAGATGGAAGACTATCTGTATCAGAAAGATCTATACCTACCATTGAGCGGAAAAACAAAGAAGTCGGCGGCCATGACAGACGCGGAATGGAACATTCTCGATAGAAAGGCACTCGGAAAAGTGTGGTTGTGCCTTGCGGCGTTAGTTGCCTTCAATATTTGGAAGGAAACAAAAATAGAGGGTTTGATGCAGACGTTGGCGAAACTATATGAAAAACCCTCGGCCTCAAACAAGGTATTTCTTATGAAACGACTATTTAATATGAAGATTTCGGAAGGTGGATCTGTTGCAGACCATTTAAATGAATTTAATACAGTTACCAGTCAGTTAAGTTCTGTAGGGGTAAAATTTGATGATGAAGTTATAGCTCTGTTATTCTTGTGCTTATTTCCAGAGAGTTGGAATGGTTTAGTAATGGCCATTAGTAACTCTGTCTCTAGATCTAGTACTTTAAGGTTTGATGATGTTGTTGGTGCTATCCTTAGCGAGGAAATGTGACAGAAAAGCTCTGGTGAGACATCAGGTAATGCTTTGAGTGCAGAGTCTAGGGGAAGAAGAATGGAAAGAGGAAAGAGCTCGGGATATCACAGCAAATCAAGGAAAGGCAGATCCAAGTCCAGATCGGGGATAGTGTGCTAGAATTGTGGAAGAAAGGACACCTAAAGAAAGACTGTTGATCTTGGAAGGGAAAAGAAGGAGACACACAACAAGAAAAAAATCATGAAGCAAATGTGACAGGTGATGTGTTACAAGATGCTTTGATTCTTTCTTTTGAAAATGTTACTGATTCTTGGGTTGTAGATTCAGGGGCTTCATTCCATGCCACACCTGATAAGAAATATTTTCATGACTATGTTCAAGGAGATTTTGGACAAGTTTGTTTGGGTGATGATAAACCCTGTAAAATTGTTGGAATGGGTAAATTTCTTGTAAAACAATAGAATGGAAACCAATGGCTACTAAAGGAGGTAAGGCATGTTCTAGATCTGAAGAAAAATCTGATTTCAACAGGGCAGTTAGACGGTGAAGGTTGTGTGACAACTTTCACAGATAAAACTTGGAAGGTCACCAAAGGAGCGCTGGTAATAGCAAAAGGTGAAAAGGTCGGTACATTGTATTTATGCAATGGTGTTTCTAACTCTGTTAATGCTTTAACTTCCAAAGGAGCAGATGCAACATTATGGCATCATAGGCTCGGACACATGAGTGAGAAGGGAATGAAGATTCTTCACTCAAGAAATTTTTTGCCAGGATTGAAGAATGTTGAATTGGATTTCTGTGAGAATTGCATTTATGGAAAACAAAAGAGAGTTAGATTTCTCAGAGTTGGGAAAGAAAATAAGAGCGAAAAATTGGAGCTTGTGCATGCAGATGTATGGGGACCTGCTCAGGTATCATCTCTTGGTGGCTCTCGTTATTATGTTACTTTTATTGATGATGCAACTAGAAAAACATGGATTTATTGTATTCAGAATAAATCTGATGTATTTGATACTTTCAAGAAATGGAAAGCTTTGGTTGATATTGAGATAGGAAATAAGTTGAAGCGTCTCAGATCAGATAATGGAGGTGAATATTGCAGCAAAGAGTTTGATAGGTACTGTTCAGAGCATGGAATTCGTAGAGAGAAGACAGTTCCAAGAACACCACAAGAAAATGGTGTGTCAAAAAGGATGAACAAAACAATCATGGAGCGTGCAAGGTGCATGAGATTGCATGCAGGATTGCCTTTACAATTTTGGGAAGATGCTGTAGATACTGTTGTTTATCTAATAAACAGAGGGCCTTCAAGTTCCTTGGATGGTGGTATTCCATAGGAAGCATGGATAGGTAAAAAGGTAAACTACTCTTTTTTAAAGCCTTTTGGTTATGAGGCCTTTGTCCATTTTAATAAAGAAAATAGAACAAAGCTTGGGGAAAAATCAAAGAAATGTACCTTTATTGGATATGGTGCTAATGATTTTGGTTATCGCTTATATGATTATGAAAATCACAAAATCATTAGGAGCAGAGATGTAATATTCAATGAAAAAGTCTTGTATAAGAATCAGTTGCAGGAAAAGAAACAGGAAAAAGAAAGCAAGGAATACGCGGTTCTTGATGAGATAACTGAAAAAGTAAAGGTGCCTGAAAATAATAATAATCAACAACCACAGCAGCAGCAACCACCACAACAGCAACAGGCACCTCAAACACTTGAAAGTGGTGTTAGAAGATCTACTAGGATAAGTAGACCCCCTGAACGATACTCTCCTTCATTATATTATTTATTGTTGACTGATTCTGGTGAACTTGAATGTTATGAAGAAGCAATGCAGGTTGAAAGCAGGAAGAAGTGGGAGCTAGCCATGGAAGAAGAGATGGACTCCTTAATGCATAACCGGACTTGGGACTTAGTCAGGTTGCCTGCAGGTAAAACTACATTGCAGAATAAATGGGTTTACAGGCTGAAGGAAGAAGATGGAGGAAAACAGAGGTACAAAGCTAGACTTGTGTTGAAGGGGTTTGCACAGAAGAAAGGTATTGATTTTGATGAAATATTTTTCTCCTGTTTTTAAGATGACTTCAATCAGAACTATCTTAAGTCTTGTAGTAGCGGAAGATTTACATCTTGAACAATTAGATGTAAAGACAACATTTCTCCATGGAGATTTGGAGGAAGAGATATACATGCAACAACTAGAAGGATATGAGGTCAAAGGGAAAGAAAAATTGGTGTGCAGGTTAAAGAAGAGCTTGTATGGCTTAAAACAGGCTCCAAGGCAGTGGTATCTAAAATTTTACAAGTTTATGTCTGAACAAGGTTATACTAGATGTCACTCTGATCATTGTGTTTATCTGAAAAAGAAAAATGATGGCAGCTATATTATATTGTTATTGTATGTAGATGACATGCTTGTTGCAGGGTCTAACATGTAGGAAATAAATGTGCTCAAAAGAAAATTGGCAAATTCATTTTCAATGAAGGATTTGGGAGCTGCAAAACAAATCCTTGGTATGAGGATAACTAGAGACAGGAAAATTCACAAATTAACACTGTCTCAGAATGAGTACATAGAGAAGGTGTTGAAAAGATTTAATATGCACAATGCAAAACCGGTTAGTACACCTTTTGCTAGCCATTTCAAACTTAGTAAGGAGATGTGCCCAAAGACCCAAGAAGACATGGATTATATGTCTAAAGTTCCATATGCATCAGCAGTTGGAAGCTTAATGTATGCAATGGTCTACACAAGGCCTGATATTGCACATGCGGTGGGAGTTGTAAGTAGGTATATGAAAAATCCAGGAAAAGAACATTGGATGGCAGTAAAATGGATTCTCAGATATTTGAGAGGTACCACAAATCAAGCATTATGCTTTGGTGGTTCAAACATTGCTCTACAGGGATATGTTGATGCAGATATGGCAGGTGACAGAGATAACGGGAGGAGCACTACAGGATATGTATTTACTGTAGGTGGAACAGCTGTCAGTTGGGTTTCAAAAATCCAAAGTGTTGTTGCACTTTCAACAACAGAAGCCGAGTATGTTGCTGCTACAGAGGCTAGTAAAGAAATGATTTGGTTACAAAGGTTTATGGGTGAATTGCGTAAGAAGCATGATATGGGCACGCTATACAGTGATAGCCAAAGTGATATTCATCTTGCAAATAACTCAGCATTTCATTCCAGGACTAAACACATACATCTCAAGTACCATTTCATACGGTCAGTATTGGAAGATGGAGAGTTGAAGCTGGAAAAGATACACACTAGACATAATCCTGCAGATATGCTAACAAAAGTTGTAACCAGGGAGAAACTGAGAACATGCTCAGTTTCAATTGGTCTTCAAGGATGACGATGAAGATGAGAAACAGCCAGGTCCAAAGAGGAGTCATTTTCCAGCAAATGAAGTAGCGGTGGAGTTGCTACAATCAATCTCCAAGTGGGAGATTGTTGGGTGTGGAGCCTGATTATCTTGTATCAATGCATTGGACCCCTGTACCTTAAAAGGGGCGGCAACACCGCCCGTAATTAATCGCTGCCGTGGGGGGTCCAGGGGGGGCGGCAACGCTTTTCGGAGCCCCCCCCTGACGGGGGATTTCGGGGGCAGTGCCCCTGAAGCTAAAAACAGATGTAAAATTGCCTTGTAAAAGTATAGTAATTTCTAGTCAATCTGGGCCGTTCATTAGGCAAATGATCTGACGGTGGAAGTTATGTTTAGATTAGGGTTTTTTGCCCTAGAATGCAACCCCCTTATATATATGAGGGTATTGTATTGCGGCTGTGTATTATGTGTGTATTCGCGGAGCGAGAAACAGAGAGGGAGACTGTGAGAGAGAACAGAGGATATTACAACGGATCTGCTGTAGGTTTTGTCTCTTCATTTTTGTTGGATAATAGAAAGGAAGGACTGGTTGTTCGGGGTGGACGTAGCCCAAACTGGGTGAACCACGTATATCTGTGTCTCTCTGGTTTTATGTGTTTTGTGTGCTTGTATTTTTCCACATATTTTATGTGTTGAATTGCTCCATAATATATATTTTTCTAACATAAACAACTGTGTTATGTGCGGTTTTTTTAATCTATGCTTCACATGTGTTTGCAATTAATTTTCTACAAAATATTAACAATGGAATGATTCTGTATTTTGCAAGAAGTTAAATATTGTGAGATCAGGGGAATCTGGATGTATGCATGCTTAGTTTATACTAATTTCTGCATGGTATCGGAGCAGTGATAATTCTTGAATATTGCAATTGTGAAGAATTGTTGAGTTTGTGCTGGTGGACAATTTGAATTTGCTACAGAATATTCTTGGTGCAGAAGTTGAGTATACATTGAAATGTCTTTCAATGGGTTGCGATTGGAGTATGCCCTTGATGGGAGCTCGAATTACTTAGCCTGGAAGGATAGGATGGAGGCAGTGCTGGAGGATAATGGACTGAAGGAGTTCATCGATAGTGATGTTCCTAAGCCGGGATCTGGCGATGTTGCATTACTTGATGCATGGAAAAAGAAAATGGAAAAGACAAGAAGAATTTTGTTGGAAGGTGTGAAGGACCATATTGTGTCCATCCTTCACGAGGAAGCCACTCCATTCTTAATGTGGAAGGCTTTGACATATTTTTTCCAAAGTAGAAGCGACCAGAGGAAGTTGGCGCTTAAAGACAAGCTCAGAAAATAAAAATGGAGAAGGGCGACAGTATTCCAAAATACCTCACGAAGTTTGCCCACTGTAAGGATGAACTGGGAAGTGTGGGGGTTACTTTTGATGATGAATACTTGGTGAGCTTGGCTCTCCTTGGGCTTCTGAAGAGTTCGCATAGCTACGAAGACTCTGTCAATGGACGAGAGAAACTACCAGGATGGGAGTGACTTTGGTCGGATCTTGTGCAGGAGGAGATAAGGCGGGGTACCAGGGATGGCTCTTCTTTGAAGAATGAAGATGAAGAGAATTGCGCTTTGGCTACCAAATCAAGGAAAGGGAAGGGGAAGAAATTTCCTTCAAAATCCAATGCTAAAGGTAAGAAGCAGGATTTATCCAAGGTGAAGTGTTTTCATTGTCATGAACATGGGCATTTCACCACTAACTGCCCACAGAAGAAGAAGAATAAGAAGGTTGTTGGAGCTGCAGCTAGAGAGGCCTTAGCCTCGCAATTTGAACTTGATTTCTCTTTGATCGCATGCTTGGTTTCAAGCTATATGGGATCGATGTGGTATCTTGATAGTGGTGCGTCCTTCCATATGACGAGAGACAAGGATTTGTTTAGTGACTTGGAGGAGAAGGACCTCCATATGCATATAGAGATGGGAGACGATGGTCGATACAATGCGACCGGAATTGGGACCATTACCTTTGAGAGGGAATCCGGTAATCCATTCTTGTTGAAGGATGTTATGCATGTTCCAGGTCTGAAGAAGAACTTGGTATCAGTCGCAATTTTGGAAGACAAAGGTTATGATCTTGTTTTTAGTGAGGGAAAAGCCTTCCTTTGACATAAAACAATGGGTCAAACCAAGAAGATAGGGATTCGAGTTAAGAATATCTACAAGCTCGAGGTAGATGGCTGCACTGCAATGGTGGGCAAAGCAGAAGAAGTGGTGAGCTGGGATGAGGGCGAATTATGGCACAGGAGATTGGGCCATCTTCACCATGGCGCTTGAAGCTTTTGCAGTAGATTTATACTAGACTTCCCAAGGGTACTCTTGCGTAGTCAGATCAGTGCAAGGGATGCACTATGGGTAAGTTTGTGAAGACCACCTTTCATGAGAAGGAGAACCGTACTTTGGTGATCCTAGAGAGAATTCTCACAAACGTGTGTGGACCTTTCTCTGTTACTTCAACAACAAAACACAGGTATTATGTTATATTTGTTGATGACTATTCTCATAGATGTTGGATCTTCTTCATGCAGAAGAAGAGCGAAATGTTCTCAAAGTTATGTGAGTTCAAAGCATTGGTGGAGAAGGATTCGGAAAAGTAAGTGAAAGCTCTATGGAGCGATAATGGTGGTGAATACATCTCGGGCGAATTCAAAGACTTCTGTAGCAAAGAAGGAATTCAAAGAGAAATCATAGCACCTCATAACTCACAACAGAATGGGGTCGCAGAGAGGAAGAATAGAATGATCGTGGGTGCTGCATGAGCGATGCTACATGACCAGGGCCTACCGATGCACTTATGGGTGGAAGCATGCAACACTGTGGTTTATGTGCAAAACCATTGTCCTCATAGAGTAATTGGCATGAGTACACCTGCAGAAGCTTTTACTGGTAAGAAGCCTGATATTTCTCATTTGAATATTTTTGGCTCATCTATTTACATTCATGTGACAAAGGACACCAGGAAGAAGCTGGAGTTGACTGCAGAAGTTGGGATATTTTTGGGGTACACAGAAACACCCCAAAATTATCGCGTGTATTTGCTAGACAGTCAGATGACTGGGTGCAACGGGATATAAAATTCAATGAGGTGAAAGCCATGAAGTTGTCGCTTGAGAGGGAGCTACACTTGCATGCAGAGGAGGAACTTCTTATTCCCAAAGATGAGCCTCTAGATGTGGATCAGCCACAGGAGGAGATTCATGGAGTGGAGGAGTCCACTCATGCAGAACCAAACATCAGACAAGGCAGAAAGCATACCACAGAAGCTGAGGGACTGAAACTTGATGCGACATAGAATGTATGAGTCCCTACATCACAACGCAGACAGAGATAGTCACCTAACCGATTTACTGGATACATGGCTCTTATGAGCAAGTTTATCGTGACAGAGCCATATTATTTTGAAGAAGCAGTGCAGGAGCCCACATGGGTAGATTCCATGGTGGAGAATTATGACTCCATTGTCAGAAACGGTGCTTAGGAGATTGTTCCAAGGCCTGTGGGAAAATCAGTTGTAGGATCAAGATGGATCTACAAGGTAAAGAAAGTTGCTGATGGGAGCGTGGAGAAGTATAAGGCAAGATTTTTTTCCCAGGGCTTCTCACATATCGAGGGGATTGATTATGAAGAAACCTTTGCACCCGTCGCACATTATTCTTCCATAAGGACCATCCTTGCTCTCTCAGCATAGATGGGTTGGCACATTCATCAGATGGATGTCAAGACTGCGTTCCTTAATGGGATCATTAAGGAAGAGGTGTACATTGAGCAGCCTGAAAGATTTGAGATCTTCAGCAATGAGTTGCATGTGTGCAGGCTCAAAAGAGCATTGTATGGGCTAAGGCAAGCACCTCGTGCTTGGTACACTCAGATCAACAACTATTTCACTGGACTTGGCTTCACCAAGAGTGAGGCGGATGCAAACCTGTACCAAATTGTGGTGGAGGGTAAGCTTTTAATCATTTTTCTTTATGTTGATGATTTAATACTAACGGGTGATGAGAAGTTGATACACTCATGCAAGGCAGATCTTGCAAAGGAGTTCGAGATGAAGGATTTGGGCCTCCTTCATTATTTCCTTGGATTGGAAATATGGCAGCGGGAAGGTGAACTGTTTGTGTCTCAAGGCAAGTATGCCCGGGAGATACTGGAGAAGTTTCACATGCAAAAGTGCAAGCCTATCGACACTCCTCTTCCGAGGAAATTGGAGGAAAGAGGATGCTACATCAGCGAAGATAGTGGATACCCACTTTGTTTATCTACGAGAGTGACTTTGTTTATCTACGATTGGTGAGTTTGCTCATGTATTTAGTTAATACAAGACTAGACATATGCTATGCAGTGAACCAGCTTTCACAAGCGATGGTTAAGCCTACCAAGATCTTTTGGAAGGCAGGCAAGCATGTCCTGAGGTATCTCAGGGGCACATCTGAGTATGGCTTATGCTACAGACAGACATATGAGGTGAATTTGCATGGCTTCATAGATGCAGATTGGACAGGCAGCCCAACAGACAGAAAGAGCACATCAGAAAGGGTTTTCAGTATCATATCTACAGCAGTTTCTTGGTAAAACAAGAAACAAAGATCTGTGGCACTCAGTTCAGCAGAAGAAAAATACATGGCAGCAAGTCAAGCTGCATGTGAGGCTATCTGGATGAGGAAGATCCTGGTCAGTTTGTTCGGTTCTCATTTAGATCCTACAGTGATACATTGTGATAATTAGAGTTGCATTAAACTCTCGATTAATCCTGTGTTTCATGATAGATCTAGACATATTGATATCGGTATCATCATATCAGAGATTGTGTGCAGCGAAAGATCATGAAAGGTTTAGCATAATCTGGTCCAGCTAGCACAGGAGCTTCTGCCACTAGAAAATTTGGCGGAAATTCCGACGGCCAATTCGACGCTATTCCGACACATAGTCGTCGCAAGAGCGACAGTTCGAGGGCGGACAAACTGTGATTTGTCATGCCGTCGCAGTTCCGACGCACCTAAAAAGTGTCGCACTATCGACACTTCTTCCGTCGCTTCCAAACAAGTGTCACTCTTCTGACGTCTTACGAACCGTCGCGCTTCCGACGTTCCTAAACGGTCGCACTTCCGACGAAATGTGGTTCGACGTTTTGAACGTCACTCTTCCGACGTTTGTAAACGGTCGCAATTCCGACGCAGTGTGGTCTGACGTTTTGGACGTCTCTCTTCCGACGTTTGTAAGATGTCGCAATTTCGACGAAATGTGGTCCGACGTTTTTAACGTCGCTCTTCCGACGTTTTGGACGTCGCTCTTCTGACTTTTGTAAGCTGTCGCAATTCCGACGAAATGTGGTCCGACGTTTTTATACTGTCGCTTTGCCGACGTTTCTGATTTGTCGCAATTCCGACGTCTACAATGTGTCGGTATACCGACGGCGGGTTCAATTTTAAAAAAAAAAATGAAACTTTAAAAGACGAGAAATGTTGTTTTGAATATATTATACGAAGTAAAACAGTCCATGAAGTAATTACATTTTCACATCTGAAGATTGGAACCCAAATATCCATCCAGAAAAGTGGAAGTCCCGCCCCAGACAATGATAGAAAAATACCCCATGTCACATACGGGGACATGATATAAAACCCGATATCGGTCCACATGGAGATTATCTAAAAATGTGAGAAAGCATCCAAATATGCCGGGGCAACTATAAGAAAGTGAAATAGCGGTATGTAGAATAGTAAAGCAACATATAAGTCACAGCGTCCATTGTTCAAATACAAATTAAAGAATACCCAAAACCCTACAACGAGGAAAAAACGCTAATCATGTGGGAGTGTGATATGTCCAAAATATAAAAAGACCATCGTACCATATCAATAAACCAGCATCGCTAGTTTTGAAGGCAGAGTGATAAACATTAATCATTTTTTTTTTTTCACAAGAGAAAAAACACTATTTTGAATATATTATATGAAGTAAAACAGTCCATGAAGTTAATACATTTCACATCGAAGATTGGAACCCAAATATCCATCCGGAAAGAGTCGTCCCACCCAGGGCAGGTGATAGAAAAATACCCCATGTCACATACGGGGACTTGATATAAAACCCGATGGTGATCCCATGAGGATTATCGACAATGCGAGAAAGCATCCAAATATGCCCGAGGCATCTGTAAGAAAAGTGAAATAGCGATGTGTAGAATAGTAAAACAACGGAGATGAAATCACAGCGTCCATTGTTCCAAATACAAATTAAAGTGCCCAAAATCCTTGAACAGAGAAAAACGCTAATCATGTGAGGAGTGTGATATGTCCAAAATATAAAAAGACCATCAGACCATATCAATAAACCAGCAACATAAAGCAGCATCGCTAGTTTTGAAGGCAGAATGATAAACATTAATCATTTTTTTTTCAGAAGAGAAAAAACGCTATTTTGAATATATTATATGAGTAAAACAGTTCATGAAGTCATTACATTTTCACATCTGAAGATTGGAACCCAAATATCCATCCAGAAAAGTGGAAGTCCCACCCCAGACAATGATAGAAAAATACCCCATGTCACATACAGGGACTTGATATAAAACCGAGTATCGGTCCTCATGGAGATTATCGACAAATCTGAGAAATCATCCAAATATGCCCAAGGCATCTATAAGAAAGTGAAATAGAGTATGTAGAATAGTAAAACAACAGATAGAGTACCAACATCCATTGTTCCAAATACAAATTAAAGTACCCAAAATTCTTGAACAGAGAAAAACGCTAATGATGTGAGGAGTGCGATATGTCCAAAATATAAAAAGACCATCAGAGCATATCAATAAACCAGCAACATGAATGACATCACTAGTTTTGAAGGCGAGGTGATAAACATTAATCATTTTTCACGAGAAAAAACGCTGTTTTGAATATATTATATGAAGTAAAACAGTCCATGAAGTCATTACATTTTCACATCTGAAGATTGGAACCCAAATATCCATCGAGAAATGTGGAAGTCCCACCCCAGACAGTGATAGAAAAAAACCCCATGTCACATACAGGGACTTGATATTAAACCCAGTAACGGTCCACATGGAGATTATCGACAATCCGAGAAAGCATCCAAATATGCCCGAGGCATCTATAAGAAAGTGAAATAGCAGTATGTAGAATAGTAAAGCAACGGATAAGTCACCGCGTCCATTGTTCCAAATACAAATTAAAGTACCCAAAATCCTTGGAAGGTGACTTTAATGATGTGAGGAGTGTGATATGTCCAAAATATAAAAATACCATAAGGCCATATCAATAAACCAGCAACATAGACCAGCATCGCTAGTTTTGAAGGCAGAGTGATAAACATTAATCATTTTTTTTTCACGAGAGAAAAAACGTTGTTTTGAATATATTATATGAAGTAAAACAGTCCATGAAGTCACTACATTTTCACATCTGAAGATTGGAACCCAAATATCCATCCAAAAATGTGGAAGTCCCACCCCAGACAATGATAGAAAAATACCCCATGTCACATACGGGGACTTGATATAAAACCCAGTAACGGTCCACATGGAGATTATCGACAATATGAGAAAGCATCCAAATATGCCCGAGGCATCTATAAGAAAGCGAAATAGCAGTATGTAGAATAGTAAAGCAACAGATAAAGTACCGACATCCATTGTTCCAAATAAAAATTAAAGTACCAAAAATCCTTGAACAGAGAAAACGCTAATCATGTGAGGAGTGTGATATGTCCAAATATAAAAAGACCCGGACCATATCGATAAGCTTGACAACATAGACCCTGCCTTGAGTAGTTTGAAGGCGAGGTGATTTCCGTTAATCATTTTTTTTTCACAAGAGAAAAAATGTTGTTTTGAATATATTATATGAAGTAAAACAGTCCATGAAGTCATTACATTTTCACATCTGAATATTGGAACCCAAATATCCATCCAGAAAAATGGAAGTCCCACCCCAGGCAATGATAGAAAAATACCCCATGTCACATACAGGGACATGATATAAAACCCAGTAACAGTCCACATGGAGATTATCGACAAATCTAAGAAAGCATCCAAATATGCCCGAGGAATCTATAAGAAAATGAAATAGTAGTATGTAGAATAGTAAAGCAATAGATAGAGTACTGACGTCCATTGTTCCAAATACAAATTAAAGTACCCAAAATCATTGAATAGAGAAAAACGCTAATCATGTGAGAAGTGTGATATGTCCAAAATATAAAAAGACCATCGAGACCATATCAATAAACCGGCAACATAGACCGGCATCGCTATTTTTGAAATCAATAAACGAGTGATAAACATTAATCATTTTTTTTTCACGAGAGAAAAACGTTGTTTGAATATATTATGTGAAGTAAAACGGTCCACATGGAGATTATCGACAATCTGAGAAAGCATTCAAATATGCCCGAGGCATCTATAAGAAAGTGAAATAATAGTATGTAGAACAGTAAAGCAACAGATAGAGTACCGACGTCCATTGTTCCAAATACAAATTAAAGTGCCCAAAATCCTTGAACAGATCAAGAAAAACGCTAATCATGTGAGAATTCAAAGTAAAGTTAATCTATTAACATTGCGAATAAAATTACACCGAAGTCAAAAACATTGCCTGGCCATACTCATGGCAAATTTGTCATCAAAAAATCAAAAAATTAAGAAGATTGCCCTCATACGGGGAAACCAGTCTTGAACGTTTAATTTACAGAATTCAAAAATATTACAAAGGTCCAGCACAGTAAAATAATCTAAAAGCAGCCCAATTAAGTAGGCCTGCTAAGCAAGAAAAACAAATTAACCAAACTACTCCTCTCGTGGTTCCTCCACGATTCGGCACCATCCTTCGGAAGGTCCAGGATCGCTAGGTGCTACCTCCACATGCATGCCACGGCTCCCCTCCTGAAGGCCCGAATGCTGGCCAGCTTTTTCCGAGCTCAGACCCGCCGGATGGGTGCATTCTTCCTCCGTTTGGGCCTCCTCGCGGAAGACCACAGTGACTAAAGCCATGATTCGCGGGCGGTTGAGAGAGAAATTAAAGGAAAATTGCGCAGTGCACGTCATGGGAGAAGGTGAACTAGCAGTGGGGAAGCGAGGAGCAGGGGAATCCATACGGTGGCTAGATCCTACAACCCGACCCCGCCCACTCCTAGTATTTGGATATCGACCTGCGTAATAATCACTGGACTAGCCGGAAGTCGACTCTGTTTAGGGTCTGGAGGGAGCCCGCAGGGGCTGACCTCTAGTGCTCCCCCTGCGGCAACGCATTCTATGACGCACGCGAGGCATGGGTGCAGTCTCAGGCGCAGTGGGCACAAGAGGAGATGGAGAAGCAGAATTCCAATTAACAGAGGAAGACAGACAGAGACAGAATCGAGAGAAATGCAGATATGCTGCAAGGTGTAGGCAGCAGTTCAGCTGGCCACTTCTCCTTATCGTCACAGTTAGCAGGCAGTGTAATCCAGCAACCTGCTCGTCTGAAAAACCATAGCTAAAAGCTATTTTCTCGACCCGACTACAATGCAATCAAAGGACACCCGTCATAATTAATCTCTGATCATTAATAATGAGAGCCGAAGGCTGGATCATATTGGAGCGTGCGGAATCGAGGAGTGGAGGCCGATCTTGAACAGTGTTAAAAATTAATTAATGCGGATTTGATGTGAAAACTTAATTGAACAGCGTTAAATGTTAATGCAATTGATATGAAATCGCCATATCCATGTCCCACCGCCTTAAACGCCATCGAATGCACCCGCAGCCGGGAGCAGGGCAAGTTTTTACTGAGGACACGTGGTAGAAATTGATTGGAGCGGATCTTTGTTTGGGCCACTCGCGCAGTGGAAATTCGGACCCGAAAAAGATTAGGGCGGAATTCATTTGGTTTTCGCGTCACAAAATTAGCCGACATCAGCAGGCTATTTTGGAACGCGAATTTGGTTTGAATTATGGTTTATCGCCATTTGAAGTCCGTCGGTCTCGACTTAAGAACAATTTTGTTTGATCCCATATTATAAAATTTGTGTTGGTTTTCTTTGATAATACACATATTTATAATAAATCATGGGAATACCACACTAAACATGTGGAAAATTTATATAAATTATTGAGAATAATCATTTTTATGTAAAAATATCCAAATGTGCTTTTGGGAAATAAGAATTCAAGTATTTGGTTCATATTGTTTTAAAGGAAGGAGTGAAGTTGGAGCCCCAAAAGATGCAAGCTATTACAAAATGACCTATTCCTAAGAAAATCAAGGTTCTTAGAAGATTTTTTAGACTTACATGATATTATTGATCATTTGTTAAGAATTATGCATGCATTTCAAGTCCACTCACATATTTCTTGAAGAAAATATCATTTATATGGAATGATGAGGCTACTTTGGCATTCTCTCTTTTAATGGATGCCATGTCTTCTACACCAACATCGGCTGCACCTACTTTTGGTAAAACATTCATAGTAGAGTGTGAGGCACTAGGACAAGGAATTTACGTAACATTAACACAATAAGGGATATCGTTGGCTTTTAAAAGCAAGGAATTCAAAGAAAATATTTCGTGAAATTCAAGGAATTCACTTTTGTTAATAGGTTTATGTCACACGATGATGCAGGGGCAGTAGGCACTAGCCAACAATGTAGGAGGTTTTGTCCACATGTTGTGGCTAGGAGGGTTCGAAAACATTTGAGTTGTAACAGCTAGGTGTCAATACCTCAGCTGATTGTATTACTTAGACTAGTTAGAGTTGTAGGAGTCGAACTGTTTCAGTTAGTTGAATTATTATAATTAGACCTTTTGATTTCTAGAACGGTCCTCTCAGAGGAACCGAAGAGCCATATGTTATGTATATAAAATGTAATTCCTTGGATGAATAAAAGTAGAGAGGGAAGAGGAGAGTAGAGAGGGGATTTCTACAATAAACCTCTGTGTGTGAACAATTGTTTCCAGTTAAATGATTTCCAAGCTTAGTTGCCATTGAATTATCTCAAACTTCTAATTTTGAAGAATTGTTTAACTGTGAGGCGATTGGGTACTGATAATTCCATTCTTATGTCTTTGAATTCCCGTAAATTGTTGGATAACCCTGTGAACTCACCCCACCTGAAGGCGAGGTCTGTGTAGAGAACCGGGGTCATGAAAACTGTTCAAATATAAAAATCCCGCTTAATAAAGAGACAAAATTGTTGTGCTTTCGGAACCTGACCCGAGGATTGGACATGAGTTAACAAACAAAAGGATAGCGGAACTAGACTTGCACCCGTGGTCAAGCCCTCTACCAAAACCACGAGCGGAATCACAAAAACAGGTTGCCCATATCGCACCGCTTTTGCGGAGTAAGCGGTATTTCCTATTCGTGAGCGATTCCATAGGTAATGCGACACGTGGCGAAGTGACCCCCGGAAAACCATTGTTTAACCCGCGCCATCGCACGTTAAAGCCCGACGTTGGAAGCCGAGCGAAATTGCCAAGAGTCGTTGATTTGGAGAAGGGCCATCGGATGGTGGTCGCACGTTGAACTTGCCCGGAGGTTAACTAAGGTGTGCAGAGGATATCCAGGTACGATACGAGTGTTTGATTGGTTATTGATATATATAGGTGGGGCTGGAGTATAATTAAATTGTTTAATTAAACGATTGGAGGATAATTAGCATAACTCTGGAGCGTGATTGTTGTAAGGCTGGGTGGTGAAATATAGAGCCAAAAGTTCATTACAAGGTATTTATTTAAAAAGAAACGTGGATTATAAATACAAAGTGTTGAAAGTTAAACATTGGTTATAAGGATTGGAGATAATATAAAGTCGGGAATATAAATTAAATTCCAACCATTGTGGATAGTATTTATTTATCAAATTCTACGAATTTGATAAATAAACCCAAAGAAAGAAGAAGTCAATTAAGACTCAGGCTGGAGGAAAAGAACGGGGTAAACCAAGGGAAAATGCTGACAGAGCGATTGTAGACACACCAGCTCTCCTTAGGGGTCCAATTTCAGTTTTGTTGCATCACACGATGATCTCTCTTCTCTGGCATTTACTTGTATTAAAGATCACTATTCTAGGAATAAGGAGTTATTTTCTCCAAAAATAACCCTAGCCAAACATTGACAATGCATCAAGGATATCTTTCTATGCTTCATAAGCACATTTGTTCTACTTCTAACTCATGTCTTGGAAGTGGTTGTTGTGCTGGAAATTATTCACCAGTTGGTTTCATACCAAAGTCTTTTTCACATTTTCAGCATCCAATACATGAAAAAGATCATGGTTTAAAACAACATAAATATTTGAAAATTTGCAAGAATTGTCTAGCACACTTTGAATATGAATTTTGAAGTCAAGTGCATGATGCTGTATAGGATCAAGTGTCATTTTGAATACCAAATGTTTCACAAGAAACTTCTCAACATGCTACCCCGCAGTAAGGATTAAATGACAATATTGCATCAACTATTTCCATAATAAAAGTGCACCTCAGCCATAAGACTAAACAACTACAAATGTTGTAGATCTAACAAGACCACACAATCAAATGTATTCCACAAGGCCAATACTGTATGAAAAATGAAAAGGAGTTTGCAACCAAAATACCTTAGGCAACTAATTCAATTAGATACACCAAACCATCAGCAAAAAGGAAAACCAGCCTACTCAAAAGGCAAGCGTTTACCTCCTTTGACAAATTTTTGAGTTCCGAAACAAGGGCCTTTATTGTCTTGTCAATGCCCCTAGTAATTTGAACGGGGTTTGCACCTGCTGCAACAACCTAAACAAAAAGGTTTCATTTCAAATTATTTTCCACAAATTTAAGATACAACCATTGTCAGTTTCGTATTTCCTAACAAGCTCATAAATTTTGACAAAAGAACCAAAATTTTTTAATACCTAATAGCAATTTTTTCACTCAAAAACTATCTTAGACTCAATAAGCCCAACCCAAAACTAAAAAAACAAACACCATAAGACCCTACAAAAATGAATAGATGATCTTAATCCAGTACTATCGACAAAAAGTTACCTTTATACCCTCACTTATTAAACCCTGTGCTGTTGAATTTTAACTTCAACTGCTGCAACAGAAGGACGGATGCAGCAGCAACATTTTTTTTTGGAGGTTGCTTGCATGCCATCCAAAAATTTAATTCAGCATTTAAAATTCCTGCAAGTTTTTTTTGTAGACGGCCACAGCCATATTTCTGTACAGGATTGTATTTAAACACAACAGCCAGCATTAACGCAATTCACCAACCAGAAATTAAACAAACAGAAATTTACCCGACAGTTTTGTAAATTCAAAAGGAGGACACGTGGGGCATTAATATTGGATCGCATGAAATTGAAGGGAATCTGAAAACCTGAAAACCGGACCCGAATTTTTTATAGGGCACATTGGATTGAGAATTCGAGTTAAAATTAGGCACACGTCAGCATCCCATTTTGGAATGCGAATTTGGTTTGAAATTCAATCTATTCAGACTTCTGAAGTCCGACAGAAAGGGTTCTTTAATGTTTTGATAGTTTAATATATACATATGTTTTAAACATATGTTATATATATATCATATGCGAAATGAAAGGTGGGCCATAGAATTTAGTTTTAATTTTATTTTTTTTAAAAGAGGGTTTATTATAATATGTTTTATATGTTACGGCATATAAAAATAAAAAGGACGAAAAATCTTGGTAGTTTTTTTTATAGACAATACGTAAATTTTTTATTACACAGCAGTGTGTAAAAAGTGAAAGACTGAGTGTAACTTTTTAAGTGTGTATGCACAGCAGTGCGAAAGGGAAAAACACAGCAAAGTGTTTTAGAGACAGAGTATGTTTGTTTTGAACAAACAGTGAGTTGGTTTTATGCACTGCGTTTTGTAGCAGTCATAATTTTGTAATCCCTCTCAGTGAGGAAGTAATGTAATAGTTTTTTATTTATTTATTGAAGGGAATAGAAGTTTGTTTTCAAAGTATTGAAACTCTGTCTCCTGTCAAAGAAATTTTTATTTTCTCTGTGTTAGAGGAAGGGAGATTTATTCTCCATTCATTGTTCTGGAATTTTTCAATATTCCAACATGTGCAAGAACAACAGATGTTGTGGTTCCATCCCCAAATAAATCATTTGTCTTTGCCGCAGCTTGCCTTACCAACTTGGCCCCAATATTTTCAACTGGGTCCTCTAATTCAACCAATAAAAAGGCCAAAACCATAGCATTGAGATACATTTCATTACACTGTCAATAAAAATAAAATTTGACTTAGCCATAACCCTTTCCTTTTATTGTTGTGAAAAGCTTTATGCATTACTCTAATGTGGCTAGTCCATAGGCCAAGTAGACCACCGGGTAACAAATATGTTTCCTTTCACCTTTGAGTTTTCAAATTATGCCTACCAAATCTAAGACATTTAAGAGGGGGAACTAATACAACGTTAAAAAGAAAGCCAGAGCACACATCTACAAATTACCTCCTTAGCTACTGTCACACCATCATTAACTATTTTCGGAGAACCATGCTTTCTCTCCAAGACAACATTTTTCCCTTTGCCCCAAGGGTGACTCCAACAAGATCAGCAAGTTTGTTCACACCACCTGCAAGACAAATTGACAATGCTTTCAGTAAGTGTGCAATTGAATGCCAGACCATATGCCAAAACAAACCTCCATGAAAAATTAAAATAACACATTAAAATCGAATATAAGTGGACAAGGAAAGATCCACCGCAGTGAAGTTTCATGTGTAGGTGACCTTCCTTTAAACATAATTTTTTCTCTGACCTGCAATTTTTTTGTCACTGAGCCATCCTTGTTGAATTACAACTCATTTTCCATAGCTCTTGTATTAACTACCTTCTCTCTGTCGCGTAATCTCAGAGTCCCTCTTCTGCTTGAGCGATTAAAGGAAATGGGTGAAAAAATTGAAAGAGAAGACAATTGTCTGCCATAATTATCAAACATTGCACCCAACTTCTTCCCCTTTCCATTGTTACCCAATGAGGTAGATGTAGCAATTGTTGTCATACTGCCCAAAGCAGAGGCCATCTTCTCTTATGCTGAATATAGAATTACAAGATCTTCATATTAGTATGAACCTTAAAAAACATGACTCCCATTGCTAAAAACCACTTTTAAGTTGTAACATGCAAACTAAACAACTATCGCAACTTTTGGAAACTTCTGGAGCATTAAGAGAGAAACAACCAAAGAGAAATACAACCAAAATCCTCATTTTAATGAGACCGGACTATATATTTGTATTAAGATAATAGAAATAAATCATGACTATATTAAGGCCAGCACAAAACAATCTTTAACCAGTGTCTCTCGCGGCCTTCAGGTTGCCATGCTAGAGGTTGCATATTTTTAATTTAAATTCTTGACCTCTCATGCCCATCTATGAATGCATCCAATGGGATATCTACATCAAATTCTCCTTTATATCCCCAAAAACAAATTCCCTACTACAAGAGCACCAGTATTGATGGATCACCCCACACCATTCCACCCACTAGAAACGGTGAAAAAGGAAACCCGAGAAACCTTCTGAAATATCTCAAGATGACTATATGGGTGGTTCTTATGAATCAACCAACCATTCAGAACATGCTCATCAATCCAAACCATGAGTATTATGTGACAATATTCAAGCAGGCACTAAATCGAATTCCTGAAGCTATGTTAGAGAAACCCTAAACTCTCACTGAAAATAGGTGAAATGTGGCACCAATCAAAGATTGACATGTGCCAATTGGTACAAGTGGTAGAAAATTGGCATGCTCAAACAACGAGGTGATGCAGGAATGACATGAGGGAGAAAATATCAGAAAAGCCCCAAATCTGGAGAACTAAAGCTCATCACCAACCTGAGATTGACAACTTTACATGATGTAACCTATGAAATCGTAAATGGAGAAATCATAGTAACAATAAAGTAACCTATGTAACAATAAAGTTGGATTCATCCTGGGAGTGGTAATGGGAGAAATCATAGTGAACAAAAGGAAACATGCAGAGTTGCTTACAATCAAATAGATGAAAAAACACATACAAAAAACCTAGATAATAATCATGAACAAGCTTAATATTGAATTATGAACCGTAAAGGAACTTACAAAATGTGACATTACGAACCTGGTCAAGCGCACAAGCAAAAATATCCTAGACATGACCCTGGTTGACAAGTTGTATTGCTCATGATGCAAGAGGATTTGTACCTGCACTGCCAAGTCAATCAAAATCCATCATTATCTATACAATAAATACAAGTAATTGATGTAGTATTTTTACTCTAAGATGCATTCTTATGATAATGTTAGAACATATGTTGAAAATGTCAAAACATACCTGAATAAGCTCCTCTTCGTTTCAAGAAAAAATTATTGGAGTCGCATGAACTTGGAACAAGCCTCCCACGATCTGAAAGAGTAGCAACTAAGTCAACAGTGACTTTTTTGTTGCTACGCTGGATCGAGGGAGGTTTGCTCCAAGATTAAATCGCTCCAATAAATTATTCTCTACCAAACAGGGCCAACCACGTGAAGGTGGAAGCTCTTATGGCCCCTCTCCCCCCCCCTCACATCACTCTCAATTCCCCAATACCCAATCTATATTTCATTTTTTACTTTCATGAGCATAAAAAAAAATATTCAATAACTAATAAAAAGACAATTCAACAAAAAGTACGCAAGGAAACATTGCAATTAATGCTTGACATAAAAATAGTATGATAAATGAGTTTTTTATATAACGCAAAAAACGTTCCAAGTATGGTAACGTTTGTCTTATAATAATACAATATTTTACATTATCGAATTTTCTTTTTCTTCTTCCTATTTCTAAATCTCCTAATTACATCATCAATATCATCATGCTCTGCTCCTGTTTCGTGCCTTTCGACCCGCACTGCTGACCTAGTTGCGTAGTCACGATGTCTGGTCTCATCCAGTGACGGGGCATCGCCTACAAAAACAGATAATATTAAATTTTAATTGTCAGTTTTTAAATATCATTGAACTAGTTCGGTAATATTAATAATAATAAAAATTGCAATGAGATTATTTACCTGGTGCACCAGTTGTCGCCGCTGACCTAGTTGCGTAGTCATGATGTCTGGTCTCATCCAGTGACGGGGCATCGCCTACAAAAACAGATAATATTAAATTTTAATTGTCAGTTTTTAAATATCATTGAACTATTTCGGTAATATTAATAAAAAAAATTGCAATGAGATTATTTACGTGGTGCACCAGTTGTCGCAGCTGACCTAGTTGCGTAGTCACGATGTCTGGTCTCATCCAGTGACGGGGCATCGCCTACAAAAACAGATAATATTAAATTTTAATTGTCAGTTTTTAAATATCATTGAACTAGTTCGGTAATATTAATAAAAAAAATTGCAATGAGATTATTTACCTGGTGCACCACTTGTCGCCGCTAACCTAGTTGTGTAGTCACAATGTATGGTCTCATCCAGTGACTGGGCATCACCTACAAAAGCAGATAATATTAAATTTTAATTGTCAGTTTTTAAATATCATTGAACTAGTTCGGTAATATTAATAAAAAAAATTGCAATGAGATTATTTACCTGGTGCACCAGTTGTCGCCGCTGACCTAGTTGCATTGTCACGATGTCTGGTCTCATCCAGTGACGGGGCATCGCCTCCAAAACAGATAATATTAAATTTTAATTATCAGTTTTTAAATATCATTGAACTAGTTCGGTAATATTAATAAAAAAAATTGCAATGAGATTATTTACCTGGTGCACCAGTTGTCGCCGTTGGGACTGTTGCCCTGTCTTCCTCTCTGGTGGTAATATCCTCAAGGGAAACATTCTCTGTCATTTAAACAAAAAACGTTATAAGGACAACCATCAAGTTATAATTAGAAAAAATTATAAGTGGAAATTAATTACCGTCACGGCCCTCACTGATAGCAGCATTGTCGGCCTGGTCCCCACTACAATGATCAGGTTTCACGAGAGGATCATCTACATCTAGCTCTAAAACTGGGTTATTTGCCTCGTCGGTAGTGCTGCTCCCCTGATTTAAACAAAGTTGTTAGACATTAAATTTATGGACGAAAACAAAAATATTGAAAGGTTAATGTTTTACCTTATCAGGCATTCTAGATCTTGGGACCTCGCCTCTAAGCTTCGACGTTCAACTACGATTGAATAGCCGAAACGGAAAGCGATATTTTTATCTTCCTCTGTAGTTTATGTTCCGAAGTCATCACCCTACATTACATATGATTGTGTATTTTTAATCATATTTGATAAGATTACAAAAACGTTGGAAGGCGATACAATTAATTATAAGATGTTTAGCTACTTAATTACAATTCTTGCAGCTAATTTCAAGTAGCCGCCCTGGCCTAGCTTGTGATGGCCCTTTTTTTCAATCCTAGCTTTGGTTGCCTTTTAGGTGTCAGGAAACCTAGCATCAAAATATTAAAGTCAGATATGACGTAGCACACTTTTATTTTAGACATAGAGAAAATTAAAGCTATTGAATTAAAGTTGTAATTTACCTTGCGGGTCCAGTTGGTATTTTTCCTTCTTTCTTTGCCCTTTTCTCTTTTCCGTCATGGATGAGTGCTCTCCACTCACTCTCTGAAACTGTGAGAGGACGCTCATATCTAGGGTTAAATTGCAATTGTGTCCTATAGGTGTCCCTGGTATATTTCAAATATTTGCCGGCTACCTGAGCCACCGCTTTTCTGTCAAATGTGCCGACCCCAAAAAGGGCTTCTAGATAATCTAGAAGTTTTTTTTTCAGGTTGGAATTCTGGGAATTCCACCCTGTACGTATGGTTGGGCCAAAAATTACCAACGCATGGCTCTCCAGAATCCTGTAGAACTCATTGTTTCCTACACAGAATAAAACCAAAAAAAAAAAAAAGATATTATCATTAATTTAAAAATAAAAATCATGATAAATATGTTTTAGATAAAGTACATGAAATAGTTAAAATATTAAATTTTACCTGGGAGTTGTACATGCTTTATAGGGACACCCTCATCGTTCACCAACAACGTGCCATTAATGGTCCCTGTGGAGCTGACACGTGTAGCTCCAGGAAACGCAATAATGTAGTTGACCATATCAGCCTCATCATTGCCAACACGTTCAGCAGTTGGCTGGGTGTCAGCTTGGGCAGGGTGTGTTTCTTGGCTAGCACCTAAAGGAGTAGAAGGTGTACGAGAGGGTTTTTGGGCAATCTCTTGCCCTTGTGTCCCACTACCACCAACACCGGGTTCAACAAATGCCAGAAAACGCTACATACAAAAGAACTTTTTGTTAGTTTAGTCAATGTAAAAATTAAAAATCATACTATCACAATTCATCTCATGCAGAACAAAAAAAATATCCTTTTGACTTTTTATTATTACTCGATATCTTTCTAGTTGCCTCATAAGATGTTGTATCCTCTCTTCTGTTTCAGGTGTTTGAGGCATGTCTATCAAAGTATTAAATTCCGACCTTGCATCTCGTGCCTTTTTTTGCAACAAGAACACTGGAGATAGGGATGAAGAAAGCTCTTCCTCAAAGAGGGAATCATCAGGCGTACCATGGCTAGGTGTCTGCATATTTGAACAAAATTAACATTATTTCAATTATGTAAATAACTAAAATACCTGAAGATAGAGCAATGCTGGCACTTTACATGTTCTTCCGCTGGCCTCTTTCCGCGATCATCCCGTCTCGGGGTTGTTCCTGCACTGCTCTGATCACTCTGCCACATTGCAATAAAATTATAAATGTAAAAACTTGAAAACAATATCTAACTTGAAAACACAAAATGAAAACTGAAATAATTTCTAATAAGACACCGAAAGACAGATTTAGAGTTTCAAATATGCCTTGCATTGAATTCAGTCCTGGAAACATGTCATTGCACATTAAGGCACCCAAACATTCAATCCACAAATGATATATTTAAGTAGGCTTCTCCTATTCTGGGAAAACACCACACCTATAATGCATTCACTTGCATGTATAAAGGGAAAGGAAAACATGTTTTCATACAACGGTGACAAAGGCATCTTGGGGAAAGGTATCTTCACTTTTTATTTATGTTGTTCACCCACACCACTCTCGTGTTTTCACTAATCATGTTTTGTCATTTTTGGATTCAAATTAAGTTAAGGCCTTAAATATTTTTTGACCTTTCGGTGTAGTTTTTATAAGTGGCATGTATGGATTTTCCATTAATTCTGCACTTTTTCTCTTCATGTGCATGTTTCCCTGGAAATAAAATGCATGATTTAGTCCCATACATTTAACAAGTTGTTGGATCAACTCCATAGGAAATATCATGTTTCCTATTCAATCAAAATTTATCTCAGTTAGGGTAGGTAGGAAGGTTTTCATTTTGTATTAATAGGGCACTTCTAGCTTGCATTTTTATTATATCTTTCAAATTTAGTGTTGTTTCAATTAGGGCATGAATTTTTGCAACTTTCAAGGTGAGAATGAACAAAGACAAATTTTTGTGATGGATGACTATATATGACTCCATGGCCAGAGGAAAAGGCACTAATATACTTCTTCAAATATCTATAGTTCTCATTCACCTCATATGGAGATGGTCCTTGATTTTGAGCCAAATGTTGCAGCAAAAAGTCCCCCCCCTCCATAATTTGATATTCAATGGAAATTTCTTAAATTGATGATGGGCATGATTATGGAACATTGGCACATACATATGTAATGGAATTCCAAGATCATGATATATGTTTGCATATGTTTATGGCAATGTTCCACCAAGTCCCCCGGAGGTGGGAGCGAGGGGGCGAGGGAGCGCGGGAGCGGCCTATGCAAAAGCTCCCTACCAATTTTCAGGAAACGTGGGGGGACGTCGGGGTCATAAAAATTATAAAATTTAATATTTATAATGTAACTATATTTTTGCAAGGAATGTATATATAGTCATCATACACTTGCATCATGAAAGATAAATCATAAATGATAAAATTACAAATCGATGAATGATGAATCATATAATTGACACAATTTTAAAAGTTAAAAGTTAAAACATACATCATACAATCATGCATGTAAGTTTGTAAGTTTGTAACTATATAATTATTAATGTAACTACTAACAATGTACAATGAAAATAAAGTTTAAGATATCATATGACATATTATATCAAGATTCAAAATAGAGTTTAAACTGAAGTTTACAACTCAAGTCCGAAACATAAAACTTAAACGCAAATAAGTTATGTCTGAAACATAAAACATAAAACATAACATATGAATATCAAATGATATCATCATACTGATAAATGAGCATAAATGCTCAAGTTAATGCCCCACTAGTCTCTGCATCCAACTTCTGCACGAATATATCAAGATCAACCATGTCACCATCTAAATCAGAATCACTTGGATTCTCAAATATGCTAAGTGGCACATCAACTTTTAACACGAAACCATAAACTAAAAGGGGCGGTGAGGGGACGTGAGGGGGCGTGAAGGGGGGTGTGAGGGGGCGTGAGGGGGCATGAAAGGGGGTGTGCGGGGGCGTGAGGGGGCGTGAGGGAAACATCCCCTAGAAGTCCCCAAGACCCCGGAGCGCGAGGGGGCGAGGAATCTAGACCCCTAGGTGGGGGGGCGAGACCCCGTGTAACACTGGTTTATGGAGGTGGTGGAGCAAAAAAGAGCTCAAACAGAGCTGAAATTTTTCACATAAAAAGGACTGTGGGCTTGACTAATGGTTCCATTTAAAAAATGATATCTAGACAGAGAATAAGTGTAGCATGCAAACATGCATTGAAAATCCATCCGAGTTTGCATTGTATTACTTATGATGGATTCAAATTTGGGTTTCAAAATGCCAGGTTATGGCATGATTTTGTCGAGAAACCCTTAGATGGATTCTCATGTTGGTTTAATTTATATTTTAAGTTTGTTTTGCAATCTTTGGGTGATAGTAACTCATGAACTAGGTTACCAATGTGTAACAATCATATTTCAAGAATAAAGTTGTGATTTTTTTATATTATTATTATTATCTATTAGCTACGACTATTGACACCTAATGCCTAGAATTTTGACATCTTGATAGCATGGATAATTTTGAAAATGTTTCTAGTAATGTTAACATAATAACTATCATTACGTGTCTTCACTTTTGTCACCATAATAGACCTGTGATATGGACTCATCACACAACTTCATATGCTATGTCCCAAAAAGTTCAAACTGGTTGAACCTACCTCATAGTGTGGTTATTAAGGACAAGTTGCTTGATATATAACTCGATAGCATAGACCGTGTTGCAGTTCTAAAAAGAATCCTCAAGTGTCAAAAAAACTTCACAATATGTTCTACTATAAAGCCTTTTGGGATACCTAAAATAATATATGTATCATTGATGACTTTTAAAGTATGACAAGATCCAGAGGGAAAGGAAATCAATGGAAGAGTGATCCACCAATGAGAACCTAGAATTTAGCATCAGATGAGTTAAAGTCTAGGAAATTGAAACCCTATAATTTTAATTAGTGATGAAGGACATCACATAGGTAATTATATTTTCATGTAGAATAATCTGTTAATTCAAATTTAAACTACATAATATGAAAGGCATACCATAAATTTTTCCACGTAAGTCCAAACAACCTATAAAAAGGGAAACCTTCTTTTTCCATGGGAAATAATTTACCTTTCCTTTTTCAAGACAATCTAAATCACAAAAAATATGAACTATACTGCACACATTCTTGGATAATGTGAAAGTGGAAAAGGAATACCCTACATAAGTGATGCACACATGTAAATTTGAACACTAATAGATTTTTGTAGTTGAAATGCATTTGTAGTTGAAATGCAATGCTTGTTTTCATTTAAATGTAGGGTTTTTAAAGCAGGGAGAAATAATGGCTGCCAAATTAATAAGCGTTTCTTTGGGAAAAATTTAAATCTTGTATTGGGTGATGAAGATAATAAGGGTATTGAATCTTGATTCTTGACATCTAGAGAGAACCATACAGCCTAACACAATCCAATGGAATTGACCAAAAAAACCCAAATAGAGTCAACCCTACTATAGGAGGAAGGGCCTGCAGTAAGAACTTACCATTTTGGGGGCGAGGGGCGAGATGCTGTGCAGAGGGCGAGGGCGGCCGGGGGCGAATGCGAGGGGAAAATGCTGTTCTACAAGAGCTGAGGGCGAATGCGTGCAGAAAGGGCGAGGCGAATCGGGCGAATGCGCATTGCGAGCTCGGGGCAATCTTTGGTGAGAATGTTGTTGCGGAAAGCTCGGGGCGAATGCGCAGGGGGGCGATGCGTGCGAAGCTTAGGGCGAATGCGTGCCAGAAGCGAGAGAGAAAATACACGCATGATATCAGACGTTAATGTAGCACACATGTACATTTGAACACTAATATATTTTTGTAATTGAAATGCAATGCTTGTTTTCATTTAAATGTGGGGATTTTTTAAAGAAAACGGGGAACCATCAATACGTTTTGCCCAATTAAAGGTTTAATAAGTGTTTCTTTGGGATAAATTTAAATCTTGTATTGGGTGATGAAGATAATAGAGGGTATTGAATCTTGATTCTTGACATCTAGAGAGAACCCTACAGCCAAACACAATCCAATGGAATTGACCAAAAAAACCCAAATAGAGTCAACCCTACTATAGGAGGAAGGTCCTGCAGTAAGAACTTACCATTTCGCAAGAGCTGAGGGCGAATGCTGTTCTGCAAGAGCTGAGGGCGAACGCTGAGGGCGAATGCTGAGGGAAAATGCTGTTCTGCAAGAGCTGAGCGCGAATGCTGAGGGAAAATGCTGTTCTGCAAGAGCTAAGGGCGAATGCTGTTCTGCAAGAGCGGAGGGCGAATGCGCGCGTCATATCAGACGTTAATGTAGCTATTGCGATGGATACGAAACAATAAAATCATTTTTATGTAGCGCGCATATAAGTTTCAAATTTTTATGTAGCATGCATATAAGTTTCGTATTTTTATGTGGCGCGCATATAAGTGTCATTATACCGATGGCGGAAAAAGCTTCGCTATTGCGATGGGTACCTAAACGTCGCAATGGCGAGACCTAGACATTGTGTCGCACTTGCGACGATTGGAGTCGTCTCAATAGCGACGCTTTGGGCCATAGTGTCGCAATTGCGACGTCTTCCTCCAAACGTCGCAATTGTGACACTTTTCTAAGTGTCGGTATTGCGACACTTTTCTATAAACGTTGGTATAGCGACGGTTTCGGGCGGGATGGAAAAAATTTGGGGAAATTTCCGACATTTGGTCAAAAGCGTCGGAACCAAGTGTCGGAATTTCCGCCAAATGTAGTAGTGGGAGGATCAAGATGCAGATATTCTGATGAAGGCGCTCACCAGGAGAAAATTCGAATACCATAGAGGCAGGATCGGGGAGAAAGATAATCCCTATCTTGTTGAGAGCGAGTGTTGAGATTCAACAAGATGATGAGCTTAGTGAAAAGAGTCGCCTTCACTAAGTGGGCCCGCAGGCTATTTTTGGCGCAAGCCTATTTTTAGACTATGTCTATTTTTAGACATGGTGATCATATTTCAGAAGTTGCAGGATGCTATTTTTGGATGGTTGATAAAGTTGGAAAAATAGAAGAAATTCTATTTTTATAATATTGGGCGAAGTCTATTTATAGATCATCAATCTAAAAATAGAAGTGTCGATTATTATTAGCTCTTAATAATAATCCAACAATAAATAGCAACTTATTCTCTTGGAGCACTTAGTTTCAGTGCACATATTTGTCAAATCAGTGAGATGAAGGAATTACACAATTCCTAGGGTTTACTGGTGGTTCATGCATGGAGGACTCAGTTAGAACTGAAGTGGCAAAGTTATGACAGAGTTGGAAGAGTAGTTCATGGAGTTGTACTCAGTTTAACTCAGTTAGACTCAGTTGAGCTAGATGTATCTAGTCTAACTAAATGATACACTAGTGAGATTGGAGTGAATTAATTATTTAATTAATTCAAAAATAATAACTCATTAATCAACTGAACAATACAGCAGTTAACTACAGTGCATGTCAGTTCCAGTGGAGACCCAGTGGATCAGAGATAGGTGAAAGGGAAAGATGGACTATCTATTGTGACTATAGTGATGCATTGATTGCATCACACACACATTGGAGTTTCCAATGAGGATTGCACAGTCAAGGCAAGCATAATTCGAATTCATTCAAAGCTATTCTTCAGCAGGGATTGCGTAGTGGAGGCAAGCTAGCAGGAGGGAAGAGATCGGTGCATGGATTTGCAGATTTCTTCTATGTTAGTGTGCGACGATTGATTGTACTAAGAGCTTGATGTACTAAGCTTTGTATGACATTGTTACATGATCTCCATGATACATAATATATGATATTTTGGGTTTCCAGCTTCAGGCTTTCCCGTTAAACAACTGTGTTATGTGCGATTGTTTTATTTATGCTTCACATGTGTTTGTAATTAATTATCCGCAAAATATTAACAGTGGAATGATTCTAAATTTTGAAAGAAGTTAAATATTTTGAGATCAGGGGAATCTGGATGTATGCATGCTTAGTATATACTAATTTTTACATCCCTGCAAATCACCTTCTGTCTTTCATTAATTCACTAGCAAAGTTTTCAAAAAAATACAGTGCACAGAATTATGTTTCTCCCTAATGACCAACAAAAGCATTTACTATGTTTTTAATCTTTATATAAATCATGAGGTTCGATATCCCACTCTAAGTGGTCAGAATTATTGATCAAAACAAACTTCTAACTAGATACATTAAGAATTAGTGAATATATTTAAAAATAGGAGTGGTTTTCCTTACAAGCAATCTATGCCTAAAAAATCACCAACTTGGAATATTTGAAAATAAACATTAACTACACCTAAGAAAATATTCCACCTATCCACATGATCCAAACTACTTCTATAAACAAAAAATTTGAAATATGAAGTGAAATGAACTTGGTTTTCCAATTTCGCAGTGGATAAGCCAGTTTCACAGCAAGTTGAAGTAGCCCTCCATGTTATGTATGGTTGCAGCTATCCTATGAAAAAATGGAGCAAATGGTTGTCTTTAAAATGTCTCTTTAATGGTACTGAACCTCTAATAAAATCTTCACAATTCTTGCAGACCTCCTTATGGACTAACCCCCACTTTCGCAGCAAATTTTCACCTTTCGAAACACCTTCAAAATTATGAATATATGATGACTTTATTGTGGAATAACGTGTTGGAGGAATCAATATAATTTTTGTGACATTCATATAACTCCCCATATGACAATTAAAACTTCAAAATTCCACTATCTCATTAACATCAAAGACTATATAAAAAGTGCATCAAGTCCTTGTTGTGTTTTCTCAAGCTTCACAAAAACTGACCTATTTATGATTTCTTTGGCAAAAAGACAAAAATTTAGAGTTGAGAGGTACCCTCCTGCTGAAGATTTACCTTTGTACTGGGATCTGTTATTATATCCAACTCGCCCCTCTTCCTCTTCCTTCTAGATTCATTGACCTCACTAAGCATTTTCTTTACCAATCTGAGTCTTATTTTTAATACCAAATTTTGTGTATATAAATTTCTCGCCTGCCTATGCAGAGGCACAGTCCACTTTAGCTTATATTTGGCCTTATCAAGGATAGGCTCAACAACTTGTATTTGGTTAAACAAACTCATTTTTTCCCTATGATCTTTCTCTACAAGCTGGTCTACTAGTTTTTGAACTCCTTCAAGTTGTTCCAATAATTTCTTAAACTCTTTATGCCCATAAAAAACCACCCTCTGTTCTGGCTGAAAAATATACTTTACTTTCATTTTCACCTTAGCATCAGTCCTAGTTCTAGGTATCCTTGACTTCTCAACTGCCTCATTTAACTCTTTAACATCAGTAACCAATTTGTGTTTTACTTTAGCAGCATGTGCCAATGTTTTCTTTGATGACTCTCCTTCACTGGGCTGAACAACCTTTTGTGAAAATTTATGCCTAAGTTCCCTATTTTCTTGCTGCAAATATGCTATTTTCAGATGATCCTTGTCCAATTGGTCTTGTAAATATTTAATTCTCTAGTCCCTTTCATTAATTTCCACTTCCTTCTGTGTATTTTCTGATTAAACAACTTGAATAGGTGTAGATGGAGGATCTACAGGAAATCTCTTGACTGAAGCTCTTGTTCTTGGTGCCCTAGCCATTGTACCTACTTCATGTGAGAATTTAAGCTTCTTAACACTTCTTTATCAACTAATTTGATCTTATTCAAAGGTTTTTTAACCGAGCTAGTTGCTGCAGGCAAGTCCTATTTTATTACAACTGATGGGGTATCTTTCTTCATCCTCTGGTTGTTTGAAGATTGTGTTATCCACCCTGAAGAAATGAAAAATTATTACCATGGCTGGTCCTTATTTTCAAGTTTCTTTATAACCAAAAATTTAGTTAATGAAAAATGAAACAAACTAGCTTCAATGATCTAGTTCCCCTTTGTTTGAACACTTTTAGCCATCTTACATAGACTCCTAATCAAATAGTAAGGAAGATTCAAAGGTTTCTTGATTGTAAATTTCATTAGCAGCCTAATATGATAGTGATACACTTTATTGAATCTCCCTTGACATGTGAAATACCTTTGAATTATCTCCAGCAATATATTATGGTGATCTTGTAGATAGATTCTTGGAACAATAGAACCATACCCTTTGTGGTGTTTTGGTTTGGGAAAGTCTTTGAAATCAACCAAATCAAACTCCACAACCTTGAACCATTCCTCGCCATTCAAAGGGATCTCAGTGGCCTCAGATATTTATTTGGTTGTGACTGGAAAAGTAAGTGTTCCCACCTTTTCTTGCAAACCATCAAAACCCCTAGCAAACTCCTTTGTCAATTGTAGATGATACCCTTGAATCTTTTCACAAAACCTCGTACACCCCACCTGTTCAAAATAAATTCTGATGGTTGGATATGCATTGATGGTTGTGACATCTTATGGCTCAAATCAAAGAAAGGTGCCTCCCTTGTGTTTCTTGTCTTCTGGAGTTAACATGATTTTGATTTTACAACAGTGAATAGTTTAGGATTATGAGAAATTTGTTTTTTGTAACAATGGAGGTGTTATGATATTTTAAACCTCATATAATGACTTAAGAGACAAAAAAAAATTACACAAAATACTTAAACAATGAATACTTTCTAAGGAAAACCCTAAAAAACTTCCAATTTTACAACAGTTGACAAAGAACTCTAATGGGACAGTCGTAGCACAAAAGGCAGAAACACAACTCTCAAGGTATTTGAGTTTTTTAACACTTTCGAGCATAAGCACTTAAGGGAAGCAACATCAATTTTGTTTTAAAACCATGGCATATATTTCATGTAGAGGCTTATACAAAGAAAAATGTGAATTGGAAGCGACAAATGAAAAACATAAAACATTTTGTGGAATCGCAGTGAATTAGGATAAAACGCAACGCAAAAGGTAAAAATGCAGCGGTTTCAGAAAAGAAACAACGATGAATTTATCTTTCTTGCATAATTTTTACGATTTTTCCTAGCTCCTATATGAAATTTGAGGATCACCCAAGACTGAGAAAAAAAATAGACTTTTATTTGCACCTGTGAAGGAGGATTAACTACCAATATGCGAGAATTGCAGCATTGTGTTGATTCACAGCACACCTTCCTCCCTTTCACAGCGAACAAAATGAGCATACCATATCTTTTGATGAAAATGGTGAAGAACTGAGCATTGTGGAATGAAGAGGAAAGTTCAAATTGTTGAATTTTGCAACAGGAAATAGTGAAAATGGAAACCAAAAATAGAATCCAGAAAATGGCACCCAGAAATGGCTACCATATGAGGCTTCTAATTTAATTTTCTCTTAATTAAATTGGAAGAAAAATTGTAATTTCATCTCATGACAACTTTTATTAGTTAACTGATTCAGGAAGACTTAGTTATCTTAGGAAATTCACGTTAGAGGCAAAAGAGGAGGCATGTCGAGTAATTCCATGATTTAAGGGGGTCCAGTTACAATTATTTGTGAGTTCTAATTATTTAACTCAATTAATTGAGTTATAATCAATTTAAGTAGTTCTGAGTGATGAGCCAGTGAGAGGTCCAGTGAATTAAATCTGATTTAATTCACAATGAGTGATCAATAAGTTAATTGATAATTCGCTTATTGTTGCATGTCAATTCTAAGGAAGGCTCAGTTGATATTGGAGTTAAAGGGAAGATAACTATCAGTTGTATAATTAGAAAACTGTATAGATAGTGTATGCAGTCAGAAGAAGGTCTAAAATAAATAATCCCTTAATTAGAGAAAAATGTCTTTAAAATAAGGAATGAAGGCACAAGTTTAATCATTGTTTTGGTGAGCACGAATTGGTGAGACCAGGCAATCAAAAGCACAATTTTTTGCGTGGAGCTTGTGAGAGAAAGGTGTGCAAGAGAAGCTTGTGCATAAGTCCGTATTGAGAGAATTAGAGATAGTGCAGAGGTTTCTCAGGAAGGGAAATATCATTTTATTGTTTCGTGGTCTAGACTTTATGCAATATACAGATATAGGGGGTTTGAGCAGTTGTTTTCCCCATAAACATCTTGTTTTGTGTGATTGATAATTCATTTCTCTTAATTTTTATGTGATTGTGCAATCGTGTTTTTCTTCTGCAATTTGTAGAGTAAATTAAAGTATTTTGTTTTAGCATATTACAAGATCAGTTTGAATCTACGTGGATTTTCTACATAGTATCAGATCTTCTATAAAGTTTCTGCATGGTATCAGAGCAGGAATTTTTTGGGTGTCGAGTTTGCAGATAATATATGAAAATTTTGGTGAAATTTTTTCATAAACAAATAGCATATTTTTGTTCCTTTTGAAAAAATACCCAAATTGAAAAAACAAATCTGTCGAATCAGAGCTCGGATGAGGGAGATATCGCTGATTTAAAATCAGCTCTTTTTTTAGAAAAAAATTTGACGGTAGGACAATTACATTGTGCGTGAGTCAAGAACCACAATGTACTTGAGGTGTAAGATTCATGCAAAGCTTTGAGGAGAAAATGAGAGGTTAGTGACTTGGTGGTTGAGAGGGAGGACAAATTACCTCTAAACATACAGTCTCAGAAGGTTGTGGAGTAGCCACAATTGGAGAAGCAGAGAGGAGACCGAGTGGAAGAGTCCACTCAAGTAGAGACCTCCAAGAGAGGGAATTTCTGAGCTAGATAGGAAGAGGGAGTACATGCAACCATACCTCCAGGTGAGAGGTGGGGTGATGTGCATACATAATCCCTAGAGAATAAATTTGGGCAGGGTCCATTGAGATGGTGTGTCTCATGGATCGAACCTGGATAGGAGGAGCCCACATTCTAGCAGTAGCAGGAAGGATCAGTTAGATTGATGCAGTCAGAGACTCTGATGACAGATTCATTATACTTATTTAGTTTTTTGGAGGCTATTCAGTTTCAGGAGTTGCAGGAGCAAACAACACAAGAAGTTTTGCATGAAAAACATTCCAAAGGTACCGGATCGAGATAGATTGAATTCCTTTCTTGTTGAGAGGGAGTGTTGAATTTTACAACAACAAATAATGAAAATGGCAACTAGAAATAGAATCTAGAAAATGGCACCCAAAAATGGCTACCACATGAGGCTTCTGATTTAATTTTCCCTTAATTAAATTGGAATAAAAATTATAATTTCATCTCATGACAACTTGTATTAGTTAATTGAGTCAGGTTGACTTAGTTAGGTTAGGAAATTCGAGTTAGAGGTCACAGAGGAGGCATGTCGATTGATTCCATGATTTAAGGGGGTCCAGTTACAGTTATTTGTGAATTGTAATTAGTTAACTCAATTAATTGAGTTAAAATCAGTTTAACTAGTTCTAATTGAGTGAAGATCTAATGCGAGGTCCAGTGAATTAAATCTGGTTTAATTCAAAATGAGTGATCAGTCAATTAATTGATAATTTTCTAGTTGTTGCATGTCAGTTCTAAGGAAGGCCCAGTTGAGATTGGGGTTAAAGGGAAGATAACTATCAGTTGTATAATTAGAAAAGTATACAGATAGTGTATGCAGTCAGAAGAAGGCCTAAAATAAATCATTCCTTAATTAGAGAAAATTGTCTTTAAAAGAAGGAATGAAGGCGCAAGTTTAATCATTTTTTTGGTGAGCACGAGTTGGTGAGGCCAAGAAATCAAAAGCACAAATTTTTTATGGAGCATGTGAGAGAAAGGTGTGCAAGAGAAGCTTGTGCATAGGTCGGTATTGAGACAATCAAAGATAGTGAAGAGGTTTCTCAGGAATGGAAATAGCATTGTATCGTTTCATGGTTTTGAATTTATGCAATATATAGATAGAGGCGTTTTGAGCAGTTGCTTTCCCCAGATACATCTTGTGTTGTGTGATTGATAATTTCTTTCTCTTACTTGTATGTGATTGTGCGATCTTGTTTTGCTTCCGCAATTTGTGGAGTAGATTCAAGTATTTTGTTTTAGCATATTACAAAATCAGTTTGAACCTATGTGGATTTTCTACACAAATGAACATGCAAAACGACCTGGAGCAGAAATGAGAGTGATAATCATGGTTGGAAAAAGGAAATTATGAATGTGAAACACCTCGTGAAAATGCAGAGTTTTGGGTAAATGAAAGGATTTTCCTTCTTATCATTATATTCTCGCCGAGATCATGATTTTTCCTTGATATGAAATTCAAACTGGCTCCATGGAGCCTCCAAATATGTGCCTAATCCATCTCATTATTTCTTTGATGTAGACATAGCCTCTAAAATTAGGTGACCCACTTATGATGACTAAAGATGGTGACTAACTCATAATAACCAAGGATTTTTATGACATGAAATTTTTACTCTTTCCAAAGTGACCAAAAACTTCCTATTATTACCGTTTAATAAGGAAAACACGTGACTTTAGACATTTGGACCCTTAGAAAAATAGGCAACTAGTCCATGACACTTAATCTAAACCTAGACCTATTTAAAAAATAATAGTCAGGTCATCATGACTAATATTTACAAATTGACCTTAGATAAATAGAAATACTAACATGACTAATATTCCTAGACATAGGACCCTAACATGATGAATGCACATTCTCTCCAACCTTTGTAAGCAACAAGAACAAGTTAGCACCAAAAGAAAAAGTTGATCAAAAACCTAGTCAAAGAAATTCAAACTTGGGATTTCTCCTCCTTTGCTCAGATGCTCCAATAGGACCAAGGCCATGTCAATCCATCACCCTCATCCATTTCCAACATCCACCCATCATTCCTAAGAATTTCCCATTCATTTTCCTTGTTATCCTAAAGTGCTACAAGACTGCAAAAATACATAGGGAAGAAATTTTTTTTTACCATATCTCAAAATATATGCATATTTTTGCCAAGATATTTCATTGGGAGATTCATATATATGATGGTAACATGTTCAATGAATTTGAGCAAATTATAGTTCACACATTTCGAGAAATTGGCCTCCATCACCTACAACTATATTTTATTTTTCTCGATATTCGTGCATCTGTTAGCCAATATATTTTATGGGGAGATGCATAAGGATGATGGAAACATGCTCAAAAAATCTCAATTTAATCCAATATGAAATTTGAGAAATATGGATAAATCAATTCTGCTACAGGTGTGTTCCAGAATTGCTACAGGAGTGACCAGAATTGCTACATGATTATGCTAGGCATAGAGAGAGGGGTCAGATACTATTTTTTCCTTGGGGGAATGAAAAAATAAGTATACCACACCTCCATCATCCATCTTCAATTTAGTCACTTTTCCATCCAAAAAATCATCTTTGTTCATGAAAAAATCCCATTTTCACCTCTTCTTCCACAGTTTTCACCACCATTAAAACGTCTAGTCCCAACACATGAGATCACCATGAATTATCAAATATTTCCAATGTATTGCATGAATATTATTTTTATCTTGGAGGATTCCTTGTGACTTCTACGAGAAAGAATCCAGTCCTACAGAAACCTGCACAAACCCTATAGAACCACAGTTGGAGACACTTGAAAGTGTTGGGTATGTGTTATATTATTTCCACGATTAGTTGCACATGTGGGGGGGGGGAGGGGGGGTGGGGGGCACAAGGGTGTCGACACCCCCTACCTGTACATTGCGCCGGGTGCAGCAGGGGGGTCACATGGGGGGCGACAGCCCCCCATGTCCAGGGTTTTACAGGGGGCGGGTAGCCCCCTACACAGGGTCTGGGTAACGGCCCTACGGAAAAACAAAATCCTTATATTTCGGTGGCTGGACCCGCCTATGGATTTGTGCATGAGTTTGCACATGGTTTTGGGGCATGATGGTTTTCAACCCCTAGTATTTTACAGATCTGGTCAAGGGAACTATGGTTATTTATAATCCATGTTTAATGGATTGGGGTTTATGAATGCTTTGACATGTATATATATGTGTTGTAACACTAAAAGGAATATAATGAAAAATCAAGATGGTAGTCCCGATTTTGGATCCAGGGGAAAATATTTGTGTATATATGTTTTATGTTTTATGCTCTCACTATTGTTTATTTTTTGTCTTTAAGAATTCGTTTGCAGATCATTTCTTTATAGGGTTAAAACCTAAATTTGGTATCAGAGTTGTTTCAGCTTCAAGGGGACACCTTTGTTGTTAAGGGGCTTTTTACTCAGGCCTGTGGTAGACGTTTTTCAATGGGAGATCTGTGGGATCGATTCTTGCATTGAAAGAATATGGAAAGCAGTGGAAAGATAGAGATTGAGAAATTTAATGGTCATAGTTTTGAGTTGTGGATGCTCAAGATGGAGGATCTTCTAGTGGATAAAGATCAGTGGATCGCGGTAGATCCGAGTACTAAAACAATGACAATATCAGATGAAGACTAGGCGAAGTTGGATCAAAAAGGAAAAGAGCACAATATGGTTGTGTATCTCATATTCGGTATTGTTGAATGTATCTAGGGAAGCTACAACAAAGACTTTGTGGGTTAAGTTAGGGACTTTGTACCAATATAACTCTCTGGTGAATACATTTTTCCTGCAGAAAAATTTGTATAGCCCGAGGATGAAGGATGGAGACTTGGTGACAGAGCATCTAAACGCCTTCAATACTATGGTAAGTCAGTTGTCATCCGTTGATATTAAAATCTCAGATGAAGATAAGTGCATCAGTTTTTTTTGTTCTCTACCATATTCATGGGACATTCTGATTATTGCAATAGGTAGCAATACAATGACCTTGAATTTTGATGAAATTGTCTCAGCCTTGTTGTTGGAGGAAATGAGATGGAGAAATATGGATGGACAAAATGGAGATGCCTTATCTGTATGAGGAAGGTCCCAGAATAGAAACAAAAACAATTTTTCAAGTGGGAGATCTAAATATCTAGGAAAGCATGTAAATGTGTGCTAGAAATGTTGAAAGGAAGGGCACTACAAAAAGGACTGCAGATCTAAAGCTCCTGAGAAAGGAAAGGGATCTGATGATGCTCCTTCTGCATAGGAAAAAACCACCTCAGATGAATGTGGGGATGTGTATTTTCCTTCTTCTTAAAATACACATGTAGATCATGAGGCATGGTTGATTGAATCAGGTGCATCACTTTACTCCCCATAGGGAGTGGTTCTGCAAGTATGAGAAGTATGATGGTGGTGATGTCTTCTTAAGAGATGATAGGAAGGCTAGAATCATCGGATGTGGAAAATTCAAGCTGAACCTGCAAGGTGGAAAGATTAGAACACTTCTTGGTGTTCTGCATATTCCTGCATTGGCCAGAAATCTGATTTATGTAAGCAAGATGGATGATGTAGGTGTAAAAACAGTGTTCGAGAAAGATACCTACAAGATGGTTCGGGGAGCACTAGTATTAATACAGGGAGTTTAGATTTTAACTTTGTACAAGATTCATGGTAGCACTATTATTGATGGGTGCAGCAGTTATGTGGTTCTTGAAAGTGGAGCAGAAATCCTAACAGTCTCTAGATAAAAGACCATGTTATGGAATCAACGGCTTAGACATATTGGAGAGAAGGGCCTTCAGATAATGCATGGTAATGGTATGGTAGAAGGTATGTCTAATTGATCTCTAAATTTTTATTTTTGTGAACATTGTGTATATGGGAAGCATAATCAGGTGAGTTTTCCTTCTGGTGCTAAGAGGGCAAACAAGATATTAGAGATTGTGCACAGTGATGTATTTGGACCTATGTCGGTCCCATCACTAGGAAATTATGTGTATTATGTTTCATTCATAGATGACTTCTCAAGGAATACATGGATATATTTCTTAAGGAATAAATGTGAATTCTTTGATAGATTTAAAGAATTTAAGGCTCTGGTGGAAAACTAGACAGAGAAGAAGATAAAGGTGTTGAGGACAGATAATAGTGGAGAGTTCTGCAAGAAGGAATTTGAATAATTCTGTAAGAAGTGTTGTATAGCATGACATAATACTACTCCATACACACCTCAGAAAAATAGAGTTGTAGAAAGAATGAACAGAACGATGATGGAAAAGGCAAGAAGCATGCTCAGTGGTATCAGGTTAGGATAGGAATTCTGGGCAGAGGAAGTGGAGACTACATGTTACCTAGTTAACATATCACCTTCATCAGTGTTGAAGGATAAGACTCCACATGAGGTATGGACTGGTAAGAAACCCTCTCTTTCACATCTGAGGGTATTTGGATGTGATGCATATTTACATTTTCCAAAGGAGAAAAGGACCAAGTTGAATAATAAATCTGAAAGGTGCATCTTTATTAGGTATAAGGATGGTTTAGAAGGTTACAAGCTTTGGAACCCAGAAACAAGGAAGGTTGTGTACAGTCGAGATGTGGTGTTTAGAGAGGTAAAATATGTTTTTAAACATGAATTCGTACCAAAGGAACCTGAAAAGATAGATTTTGAGCTGAAGGAGGATGAATTAGACTCTACAATTGAACAAGATTCAGAAGAGGAAGAGCCACAAACTCCAGCTGAGAGAAGATTAGTTTGGGAAAGAAGGAAACCAATGATGATGATCACAAAATTGTCAAGGAGGCAGTAGATTCAGAGGATGGAAAACTCTGGAAGGAGGCCATGGTTGATGAAATGGTATCCTTGCACAAAAATGAGGCATGGGATTTGGTGGGGTTGTCGGCTGGAAGGAAGCCCATCGGGAGAAAATGGGTGTTTAAGAAGAAGATGAATGTAGAAGGAAAGGTGGAGAAATATAAAGCTCAGTTGGTATAAAAAGGTTATTCCCAGGTGTCGGGAATTGATTTTGGTGATATTTTTTCTCCTGTTGCCAAGGTTACTTCTATTAGATTACTTTTATTTGTTGCTATGATTTTGAGGTAGAATAGATGGATGTGAAGACATTATTTCTTCATGGGGATCTAGAAGAGGATATCTACATGAAGCAACCTGAAGGCTTTACGATGAAGGGTAAGAAAGAACTGGTATGCAAGTTAAAAAAGTCTCTATATGAGTTAAAACAATCACCAAGGATGCGGTATCATAAATTTGATACCTATATATGGGGACTTGGCTTCACCAGAAGTAAAGAGGACCACTGTGTGTATTTTAAATTAATTTGTGACCATGTTATTTATTTGGTCTTGTACGTGGATGATATGTTACTGATTGGCAATGACAAAGAAATTATCCAGGATTTGAAGACCCAATTGTTTTCCAAATTTGACATGAAGGATATTGGTTCTGCAAACTATATTTTGGGCATGGAAATTAAGAGAGATCAAGCAAAGAGGAAGCTTTGGTTAAACCAGAGGAAGTATGTTGAGAAAATATTGCAAAGTTTCAATATGCAGGATAGTAAATCGGTGAAGGTTCCTATTCCTATAGGTGTAAAGCTATCTGCTGAATAGTGTCCCAAGACACAATAAGAAGAGGAGGATATGTCCCGTGTTCCATATGCAAGTGCAGTGGGTAGCCTGATGTATGCAATGGTCTATACTAGATCAGACATTGCACATGCAATGGGAGTATTGAGCAGATTTATGTCAAAAATAGGGAAGGAGCATTGGACATTAGTGAAGCGGATTTTTAGATATTTGCGTGGCACTAGTGATTATGGTTTGTGCTACCAGGGAAGACTAGGATTGGACAGAGTTTTGGACATCTATGGTTTTGTTGATGCAGATTGGGTTGGAGATCTGGACCAAAGAAGATCTACAAGTGGGTATGTATTTAGCTTATTTGGAGGTGCAGTTAATTGGATGAGTAAAATACAGTATGTAGTGGCTCTTTCAACTACATAGGCAGAATACATGGCAGCCACTCATGCAAGCAAGGAAGCAGTTTGGTTGCAGAGATTGTGTTCAAGTATGGGGTTGGTGCAATGAGCTATAAGGATAGACTGTGATAGAAAAAGTGCAATTTTCTTGGCTAAGAACCTTGCTTATCATTCAAAGACAAAGCACATTGATGTTCAATATCACTTTCTGAGATATATGGTTGAGGATAAAAAGGTGTTGCTAGTAAAGGTGGACACTTTGCAGAATGTTGCAGATGCATTGACGAAGTCTGTGAGCACTCGGAGGTTCTCTTGGTGTCGAGAAACAATGGGTGTTGTGGGGCTGGACTAATGATTAAGCTTTCCTGTGGCCCCTTATGGAAATAAAACAACAAGTGGGAGAATGTTGGGTATGTTTATATTCTTTCCACGATTAGTCGCACATGCAGGGGGGTCATGGGGGGGTGATAGAACCCCCTATACATTGCGTCAAGCGTAGAAGGGGGGTCACAGGGGGGGGCGGAAACCCCCCCTATCAAGGGGTTCACAAGGGGAGGGTAGCCCCCTGCGCGGGGTCCACGGTAGCACCCCAGGAAAAAAAAATCCTTGTTTTTCGGTGGGTGGGCTCGCCTATGGTTTTTTTTCATGGGTTTGCACATGGTTTTGGGGCATGATGGTTTTCTTCCCCTGGTATTTTGTAGATCCATTCAAGGGAACTACGATTATGTTCTAATCCATGGTTAATGGATTGGGGTTTATGAATGCTTCGACATGTATATGTGTGTGTGTGTGTGTGTGTGTGTGTGTGTGTGTGTGTGTGTTGTAACACTAAAAGGAATATAATGAAAAATCAAGATGGTAGTCCCGATTTGGGATCTAGGGGAAAATATCTGTGTATATTTGTTTTAGGTTTTATGCTCTCACTATTTTTTATTTCTGTCTTTAAGAATTCATTTGCAGATAATTCTGTAGAGGTTTAAAACCTATTGAAAGCGCCAAAGTAAATACTTAGCCATCCTGAAGCATTGAAGGACCATATTTGTGATCTTGGGAAGCCACACAAACCTTGAGGAGCAGCTATAGGGTCATTGTTCAATATCAGCATATCGATCCACCATTTCAAGAACCTGCATCAACAAATTTCGCTTAGTCAAACACCTATCAAAAAATACAAAATTATTTTTTCAAAGCAAGGCCAAAGCATGAAGCATCTAGAATGGAAAATGGCACCTCCAAATAGTCAACAGATCAACCATCATTTTTGAAGAATTATGAATACATCAAGGCAACCACAGACCATCAGGTAGGAACATGTATGCAACATTCTTCACCTTTTCTCTTAAGCATATTATGGTAAGAATTTTTTTTCAATGCACAAAAGAGAAGGTTTTGTACATTGAAGGTAGCCAGCAGTCTCGTCCACCCTCGAACAGTTAAGTGTAGCTAACTCCCTCACTCATGCAACATGGAAAATGACAAAAAAGGAGGGTGATAATTATGAGGAGTGGGATATCAAGTCTATAAATATAATACATAGGTGGTAGGTGGGGACCAGCTCACCCAACAAACTAATCCCACTACCACAAAAAGAATAGAAGGACAAGTCCAAACTTCAATTGTACCAATATTTCATTCCCAAAAATGGTAAGAGAGGCCCACTACATCATTTAGATTCAAGCTAGCCACCATCAGGGCTTCCCTAGGTTGTTACAAAGGTGTTGGAAGGTTGAAAATAAAGTGCCATAGGATCATAACCAACTACTATAGGAGACAAAGTAGGTGCTATAGGAGACAATCAACTTGCTATAGGACTACCCCAAGAGGAAAAAAGGCCTGACCTTTCCTTGAGCATTATTGTCCACAAAACCCTATAATTTTGAAGGAGTCCCAATGGAAGGGTAAGTAACCAATTATCCTCACCTCCTATGCACAAAATTCATGTGGAATTGTTCACATTTTTCCACAAAATAATCATGTAGAAAACTCCTAAAATTACGAAGAAATTGAAGGTCCGTATTTTACTTATAAGATAAGCATGATAGTAGGAGAATGAGCTTGTTTTGAGTTGGGCATGCAAATTTTCTTCCCCTAATCAGCAAAAGAGAAATATTCCTCTTATCTCTACTCTAAAACTTTAAGTTGCTTTGAAAACTAATCCCACATCCAAGAAGGAGAAGAAGAGGCACAAATTTTTCTAAACACTAAAACAATGTTTCCTAAGAAATACCTAATAAAACTTGTTGTGACACAAATAGTAGAATGGAGAACTCCATAGGCCATTGGTAAATCATCTAAGCAACCAAAAAAAGGCAACAAAAAGAAAGAAGGAATTCACCATCAAAATAGAACTCAAACCATAGTGATGAAAAGAGGCTTTCCAATAGGTCTTTGATCTCTTCTAGCCTGTGTCCAAGTCCTAGAAGATGTTATAGAAATGTAAGATAAAAAATTAGGCATGAGGTGCAATTTTGGTCAAGATCTGATAGATTCTATGAGCTGTTACACGAGAAACATAACTACTGTTGTAGAAACATAGTTGCTACATTAAGGGATAAATTTGTTGTAGGAGAAGACAGAGTGCTACAGGAAAGCTGCAAAAAGCCTGCTTTTGATCAAATTTGTCACCAAAACCCTAGATTTGAAGAGGGACATCTAAACATAAGGGAAAGTACACACTTTTCTCTACCATTTGTAGACAAGAAACCTGCAAAACCTCTCATTCCTTCAACAATGCATCATGTAACAACATTCTAATAGTAGTTTGAAAATAAAAATTGAATGTGAATGTTTCTTTTGAGTTAATAAATATTAAAAAGGAAATGGAATTTTTTTTGAGTTGAGTATGAAGTTTTCCTTCCTCTAACTAGTATGGATAAAATTGTTCTTTACCCCTGGAGCAGATTTGGAGTATTGGTTTTCCAATATTTGGAAAATCACAGTGAAAATCATGGGGGGTGGTTTCAATTGAAGAGAGTCAATAGACTCATCACAGATGTAAATTATCATATATGTTGTGAAAACTTGTATCATGGGAAAACTTTGTGGACATAGACAAGGAGACTTTTCTTAAGACACAAGAACAGTCCTAATTAGAACTTGAAGAAAAGGATGGATCTACAGAAGAAGAAGCCTGAGAAGAAGAGGAAGAGGATGGAGCAAGAGAATATGTGCCAAAATTTCATCTGAGTTACCTTGGGATGTTAAGGAGGCAACCATATCCATGAATGAGGCACATTTAGGTCACTGAGTTGCTAAGAGGACGAACAACACTTTCAGTAGGGGGGTATGATGGGCCTCCGAATTAGACACAAATTAAGGCCCATATGACCATCCTTTAGCACATTAAACCTCACTTTTTTCATTAGATAACATATTTTTAGCTTTAATATGTTCATTAGGAATGTTTAGAGATAATTGCATATTTGTGTCTAATATTATTTATTTTTGCAAAATATTGAGAGAATATTGAGTAAATTATAAATGAGATAATCTAGGTACTTTCTCCCTGCTAGAGGATGGACCAAGATTGGATAATAAATGAAAAAAATATCATGAAATTATTGACAAATTTTGGACCTCCACTAATTGAGAAAATCTGGGAATGTGTTCCCTGTCATTTAATGCAAATTCCTAGTATTGGGAGCTAGATCTACTTTTTGAGGGATTTTGGAGGGGGAATCTTCCTCCTTTTAAGGAGAATTCTTGCTCATAACTTTTTATAAGTACCAATTCGAATTGGCCTCTAGGGGCATGTATTGTTTTAGTCTTCATGTGGAGAAAACTTGTTATTTAGCAGCTCCACTTTCATATCTAGCAGGGATGTACTTGGATTGATTCAAATAATGAAGTTTGGTGCCCTTTTTAGCTTCTAAAGCTTGGTTTCATTCATATGAATCTGAGTGTCCTTGAGCTTGGCCATCCTATGAGCCTCAGATCCCTCTTGTATAATTTCTTTATTTCCTTTGAATGCCTTTTTCACTTGCATCTCTTATTTCTTCATTTACCATTCGTGCTTCTTTTGTTGTAGGTCATATTAGTTAAATGATTAAAGCAAGTATCTTTGCATGTTATTTACAGAGTCACAAGAATTATGCATCCTTATAAAATATTTGAAAATTCATATTCATCATTGAGCTACGTGGATTGGTTTACTAGTTCACAAATCTAGAATTTTTGGAAGTCCCTGTAGCAAAATAGTAGTAATTTTCTGATATTTTTTATAACTTTTTAATGAACTTAATTTGAGTTGATTCCACTTGTATTGGGTCATAAAATAATTCTATTTAATAACAAAATTCACCCCATATAATTTTCACTTGATTATGTTAGGTATTTGGTAGGTTAACTAGCTCACTAGTTCTTAAATTTTCGGTTATTAGAGTAAGTAATTTTCTGCGATTTTTTTAGCATGTTTTAACAAGGGTATTTTGTATTGATTCCACTTGGAATGGAGTCCTAGGAAATCCTAATTAATAAAAAAAAAATCACATCTCATTTTCATTTTATTTACTTGGGCATTTGGAAAGTTATCTCACTCATATTGCAAAAAGGGCCTCATATAGCAGTCCTGTAGCACATGTAAACTTAACCATATCTTCTCCAAAAGCTTTGTTTTTGTCCCTTCAGATTGAATAATGACCTCCAGGATTGGAACCATGATTGAGTAAGACCAAAATACCTCTTAATTCTTGCCTCTTCTCCATTGAAATTCACCTCTGTAGTTATGATTAATGGATAGATTCATAACTTGGAGAGCATAATGATGGTTACTTCATGAAGTACCTTATGAACTATGTTTACAAAATCTATCTTGAATGCAATGATTGAAGAATGATTTCCAAGGAAATTTTTTAAGGATATAATTTTATCTTAATGTTTAGAAACCTTGGCAAATATTACTAGTCCATAATATACAAATTGTAAAATGTTTGGCAATATTTTTGCAAAATTATTTAGATTTTTAATGATTTTATATTAGTCTATATAAAATTTTGGCGATTTTTAAGGTAAACTAATTGTATACTATAAAATGTGGGTGAATTATTTTTAGAAAAAATGAAAATTGGTGAATATTTTTTTTTGGAAAAAAATGGAAAATTAGCCCACCTGCGAACATTAGCCCCTAAAATTTCCCATTGATTTCATGATTAGGTTTTGAGCTAGGGTTTATGTTTCCAACATTGATATTTCTATTGCATAGACTAGGTTTCATTTTGATGCAACAATTACATTTTGAGAATAGAATAGCATTTACATTCATGAAAGTAGGTTAAAATTTACATTTATGCAAAGTAGAGTAACATTTCCATTCTTGCAAATGGATAAGAATTTCCATTTTTGCAACTAGTTTCGGTCATATTTTATGACATTTACTTCATTGCATCTAATCAACTAATGGACACATTACATGTTGCACATATAGTGTCGACATCTCTCAAGTTTGTATGAACCCTAGGTTGATAATGTAAGTTGGTAGCCTTGGGAGTTGCAGCATTCTTGTTGCAATACTAGGGATCATCACTATGCTTATGTTATGGGTAGGTTATGTTGAGGGATACATCAGTGAAATGAAAGCAGTCAAATTTGTGGCATGTTGGAACAAGCATGAATAGTGGAAATACAATAGAAGCAAGGTTTTTTGGTAGAGTCAGTGTGTGGTCCCTGGATGTGTAGTAATATTTTTATGTATCTGTTATACATGTTGTACCTATAGTGTTGTGTGCATGATGCATATGAGGTATTGTGTACATATGGTGGTGTGTGCATGTTGTGTGTGCGGTAATTTGTACATATAGTGTTGTGGACATGTTACATATGTAGTACTGTGTACATATAGTGTTTTTTTCATGTTGGATATGTGGTGTTATGTACATATAGTGTTGTATGTGTGTTGCATGTGCAATTTTGTGTACATATGGTGTTGTGTGCATGTTGTATATGTGGTGTTGTGTACATATGGTGCGTAGTGCATTTTGTACATGTGGTGCTATGTAAATTTGGTACATGCGGTGTTGCGTGCATGTGTTGTTATGTATACGTTGTGCGGGTGGTGTTGTTTACATGTGGTTTTGTATACACATTGTGTAAGTGGTGATGTGAACATGTGGTGCTATGTACATGTTTTACAAATCATGTTGTGTACATGTGGTGTTGTGTACGCGTTGTCCAGGTGGTGTTGTGTACATGTGGTTTTGTATACACGTTGTGCAAGAATTTTTGTGTACATAGTGTACACGTTGTGTTGTATACATGTGGTACTATGTTATGTGTATTGTATATTCATTGCATCATGACATGTGTATTCATTATGTTGTACTCTATGTAGGTAAATGTATTGTCTTGTACACCGGGTGTAGGTGTATGTGTTGTGTGTTACACCAGGTGTAGGGTATATGTTTTGTTGTACACCGAGTGTAGGTGTTTGCATTGTATTGTACATCGGGTGTAGGTGTATATATTGTGTTGTGGGGAACACTGGGTGTAGGTTTATGTGTTGGATGGTACACCATGTGTGGTTGTATGCATGTTATGTACATTGTATGTATGTGTACGTAATTGAAGAGAAGAAAAATTACTAGGTGCTTTTCGGGTTTAGCAACCGATCTTATGTGTGTACAGAAAGGACAAAGAACAAAGGCATAAGAAAAGAATAATTTGAAGGATAAGTATAATTATTTTATTTCCATATTAATTATGCATGTGGTCTATAATTTTGATTTATAATGGTTTAGTTTTAAGCTAACCGAATGTGATATGTTTATTCATGATGATTTGATCAAATAGCTAGCTTGACTTGTTGTGACAGGAAGTGAACAGAATTGCAAGTGTACCTTATTGACGGGCCACCGATGAGGCATGATGTGAGTTTATTTCAATTTATTTTGAATCTAATGGAATTTATGTGATGGTATAGGAAATCATGAAAATTCCCGGTTGGGTGGAATGCTAGCAACAACAATTAAAGGAATTGGAAAAGACAACAGTATGATGGTAAAGAATTTAGGAGCACGACCATTGTGGGGAATTGGTACCCAATAGTGTCCATTGATTTCCATGAGCATTCTATAACTGCTATGATGGTTTTTAAGTAGGTATATGCCTTGGTTTTCAGACATTATGATGCGATCATACCTTATCAAGGGAGGGGTCGCCAAAAGGACTATGTAGCAGAGAAGGAGATGGTCGCGGAACTTGAAGGTGTGTGACTACATGGAAGGGGGTGACAATATTTCCCCAGGGACTGTGTAGCAGATAATGGAAGGATGAGGAATACATTGATTTTTGCCATTAGCATTGTCAGATGGAATCAGAATCGCATCAGGAGTGTGCTTTGGAACAATGAGTCGGTAACTATTCATTGAGAGGACAAGTGGCGCAATATTGTAGTGTTGGAGATTGGATGCATGTTTGACTCTAGCGATGGATTCTGGAATTCCTGGGAAGGAGGTGAATCTTGGTACTACTTTTGAGGGTGGAGGTGTGAGCCTCTGTATTCCCTTGTTATTGATGTGGGCACCATATCCTTTTATTTGTTGGTTAGAGCCTTGGTTGGACAAACACTCTGGAAACCATGGAACAGCTTGGGTTGAGTTACTAGTCCTGGAAGCCTTGGTTGGATAAACACTCTGGAGCACTTTGTGGGTTAAGTTACTAGTATTTGAGCCTTGGTTGGAAAAACAATATGGAGCTCTGCAGAAACTATGGGTTGAGTTACTAATCCAGGATCCGAATTGGAACAAACACTCTGGAGCCCTAGAGATCTTGGGTGGAGACCGATATGGTTGGTGTTAGTGATGTCCGACCATGAGGCAGAATCATAGTTTAGGGTTGAGGTGGTTTGGCCTCTAGAATCCCTGGTTTGATTTTGGTTTTTTTATTCCATGAGATCCCACATTCATGCTTGGAATATGGTGCAATAGTGATTGGTTGAAAGAAAGATTTGGTTCAACCCAATCCATGGTCGGGTGGTACCTGAAAGTCCTTGAGTTGGTTGGTAATTTCATGTGTTAATATGACATATTTACCTATTTGTATCTATGAGAATTTTTATTGATTATGATGCCTATCTTATGGTTTCTTTTCCATGGTTTTATGTTGGGTATTTGTTGGTTTCTATGTTGGTCATTTGTTGGTTAAATGATCTATAATGTCTATGGATCTTGATAAGTTTTATTTTTTGATGAATGGTTAATGAATTCATGAGCTAATAAATGTTATGGAAACTATTATGAGAGGGCACTAGACCTCCTTGATTATTTTCAGATAATTATCAAACCCCTATGTTCATATATGCATGCATGACCTGTAGATTACATGTTCGCCATTTGTTTGACGAAATGACTTTCATGGTTATGCTTGGTTAGGTAAATTTATTGACTAAGTTTTATGTTAAAGGATTTGTCTATGTGTCATTTATTGTTCTCGAAAGTCTCATCAAGTTTTGGGTAGTGTTCTGGAGACTAGCCCTTAAAAGGTGGCTCAGATTCCACAGTCGCAGACACGGAACTAGGAAAATGAGACTGTAGTCGCTACCTTGCAGGCTTATGCATGCGAATGGAAGCCTACAATCGAATTTATGCAGTGTTATTCCTACATCCAGGAGTCCAAATCACTAAAAAAGAAATTTATCTAAGCTTTTAGGCACTTGTAGGGGTGTTTTAGCTCGTGGGGGTCTTGTAGTTCCTTAGGAAGGTCAATAAAGTTTTGGTTTGTTGTTTCCACTTCCTTAAATATACTTAGGAGGTTGAATCATGTCATAGTAGCTCTTCCTCTCATGTTTACCCTAGAAAATTGGTGAACTTGGGTAAATGTGGGAGGAGGATGTTATAATTTAACTAAGTGATTTGGTCATGTCCCTCCTTCTAACTGCAACTCAAGCCATCTTGCTGATGTGGTGGAATTTTTCCATTTGACTAAGGCACAAGTCAAATGAGACATTTGCTTGCTACAATTTAAGAACTCATTGGATGCAAAATTTAATTCCTCGTCCAAGGAGTAGCCATGTTACTTACTTTTGATGGGCCCTGCTACACGAAAATGAGAAATACATGAAAAACATGTTTGCAATAATTTTTTTCATGTATTTTTTATTTTTTGTGTAGTAGGGTCCATCGAAAGTATATAAAATAGGTAATCCTTGGATGAGGAATTAAATTTTTCATCCAACAAGTGCTCCCGCTCAAAATTTGAGTAAAGAAATAGGGAGATAAGTTGAAAATTTAGTTTTTTTCTTTTTTCCCTCTAAAATTTGATGATGCAATCTAATCTTATTTTATTATTTCCGTTATTATTTTATAATATTCTTTAGGAGGCCCATTTTAGACCCCAAAATTTCTCTAATGATAGAGCATATTCAAAAGAATTTTCTAGCTTATAATCTCAAAATCAATGGAAATACACCCCATCCTATCCTTCTCATAAAATCAAAGTCTTTCCCCCATTGATCTCATGACCACGGTGAATTACTTAATTTACAAGAACGAGATAAACACCATGGACGACAAGGGGATCCCCAGAATTGCTTCAAATTGTATCCAAAATGACCATTGACTCAAGTGGTCCTCACATAAAGGTGTCAAGCCATGGCTAAATCATGTGGGAATATAGGAAGATGTTCTTCTGCAGAATATCGACAATATTAAAAATATTATTACATCTAAATTTAAGGAGAATATGTGGTGTGATAAGGAAGTAGAAAATAAAATGAAGTTAATATACTACAAGGAAGTGATCAACCCTATTCTAGAAGATCAAAAATATCTCATAATTCTTGCTAGTTCAAAGAAGAAAATTGACATTTCTAAAATGTGAATCAACCCCCACAAGACAAGTAGAAAAAGACGCATTGGACAATTCTCAAAACACCATGAGATGAGAGAATTTGTCACCATTGTAACACTAAGAAGTTTGAAGATGAAAATCATTCTCTCCTAGTACATGTACCTAAATTAGATCACAATTTCAAAATATCTATCATTATGTTGACCTTCGTAACCTCCTAAGTCGCCATAATTTGATCTTGAAACATTTCTATTAATGCTTTTTGGGTAAAAAATAAAATTCTTGAGAAAGTTATGTAATTTCTTGCCTTTCTTAAAATCCAATAAATCATTTCTAATCCCAATGAATATTAATCATCATTATTATAACACTTAATAAACGTTAAACAATATTATTAATTATTAATTATAACAATAATTTATATTTTTAATAAAAATCTTATTAACACTATGGTATATGATAAATAAATTCATTTAATTATACCACTTTTATTTTTAAATTGATCTTTCATGCACCCTTTTTTGGCAGCATTCAATTAAATGAAAAATTCACATCGAAACCAATCTTGAGAAAGGATAAACGAACTCTGATTTTAACTAAATTCAAATCACATGGCTCTAACATATTGTTGTTGAGTTGAGTTAAAATCAAATGGTCCCAACATGTTCTTTGGGGGATGAGAATCTAAAATCAACCATCCCAAGGTGAAAAAGGGCATTAGAATGAAGTGGAAAGTCAAGTTATTGAATGGGACTCCAACAAAAGAAGACTTCCCATGAGGCTACTAAGTGAAAAATTGATTCACCCCATGATAACTATCATATTTAGGTAATGTCAAAATGGATTTGTTTTTAGTGCGACTTTTTGGAGTTTCAGGTGCCGAAATCCGGTAAAAAAATTGAGGTAAAATTTTGGTTTTTGTTAGTTAAACTGGGTTTTGGATTCTATATATGGATTCAGCACCCTCAAAAACTCCTAGGGCACTTCAATTGTGCAAAATTAGCAATCAAACTTCTCTTTTCAATAAATTCCTGTGAAATTTAGAGAAATTACACCGAAAAAAATTACTATAAAAGTCTTCAAAAAATCGCACTAAAAACTACTCGATACCAAAACTACATAATTATTATTGATCTAAAATCAACCATCCCGAGGTGAAAAGAGCATTAGAATGAAGTGGAAAGTTAAGTTATTGAATTGGACTCAAAGAAAGAAAGACTTCCCATGAGGATAACTATCATACTTAAGTAATGCCAAAACTGCATAATTATTGGATTTTTCCAATGTGAAAGTTGCATGATTATTCTTTTATATTTGGCATGATGATGACTATGGTCATGTCTTGCACCAATTATTGGTATTTTCAATGCTTTCAAAGGCCAACTAATTTAGAATGCATTGATGAGAAAGAGAGATTGAGAATGATTTGATTATGACACTTTAGTTTTGGCAAATGGTTTTTAAGTCCTATCAAGATTCTAAAGTTTACCTTTTAAGGATATGAATGTATCTTTTTGTGATATTTAAAGTGAGATAACTCAAAAGTGTAAACGAATGGTTGGCTTCATTTTCTACTTAGTCAAAGTGGGCTCGGGGTTATCTCATTAAATTAATCCCATGTTATTTCATTAAATTAATCGCTTCTCATGGGACTTCATGTATTTTAATGTTATCGAGGTTGGTGAAGAATTATGTTACTTATTATCGGTAGTTAGAGGTCAAAGTAATGATAGTTGTAAAGGGAGGATGGGATTTGATGTGGAAAATATGTGTTAGGATAAAAGTTTTTTTTTTTTTTTTTAAAGATATTATATAGGATAAATTGAGTAGTGGTAGTGTTGGTAATTTAATGATAGAGATATTTAATGTAATTTTACAATATTTATTAAAGTTAATAGTTTACGGATTTGATCAAATCTTAATAATGTGATTAATTAGAAAGATATTTTTATCTACATTATGAATCACAAAAATCTTAGATAAAACATATATAATTTCTTCTTTATAATTTACTATACTCAATTATTAAATAAATTAATCCATTAAAATTATTATACAATAATCTATAATATTCAAATCAAATTATCAAACTTATAAGTTTATAGTTAATTATTAAATAAATTAATACATTAAACGTATTATACAATAATTTATAACATTCAAATAAAATTATCAAACTTACTGCATAATAATGTTATGGGTTTGATTTTTATGTTATTTTAAAATTTTCATCCTTTAGCACGACTAGTCCCATGAACATACACTACTTGTGATGCTCCAACAAAAGTGTAAACATATATTTAACATCATTTTATATTTAAATATAGATTAAAAACTATAATATTTTTTAATATTAATATATTTTTAATAACCGTCTTAATTTATGAAATTTAATTTTTAATTAAAAAATAAATTTTATTTTTTAATGATTATTTAAAAAAATTAATAGCGAATAATATATTTCTTAAAAAATTCATCGGAAAATTTTTTGAAGATATTTTTGATATGAGTGGATAATATCTTTCATAAATTATTGATGTAGATTACATATTTTAGAATGAAATGGATCAATAATATATACCCAGTGATGCTATTTATTTTTTTTAATTATTAAATGTGAGTCATGCATTTTTATATATTCATTTTTATTTTAAAATGTAAATATATAATAAAGTATTTATTTTAATTAGTGGTGTAAAATTGTTTTTATGATATGATTTTTTATTTTTAAATAATTATGATAATTGATTTTCACTAAAATTAAATATGATTAAGACTTTAACGAGATAAGAGATTACTTGAAATTCTTTTAAATTTTGTTTTTATGCTTGAAAAGATTAAGAGAAGCATCTCAAAATTACTATAATTTGGTTTAGTTAAAAAGTCAAGAAGGTTTGTCGAAGGATTGAGCTCAAGTGGTAGAGGCAAATATTGTGTTTATGGTCGTGGTGGGTTCAAATCTCCGAATGTATGCTCTATTTGGTGAAAATTGTGAAAAAGGTCGTATAAATGAATTCTAGTGGGTAGTCCCATAACCATTTCGTTGTTAAAAAAACAAAGTCAAGAAGTTTCATACTCTGAGAAATATTTTGTAATTTAAATCCATTCTAAGTATATGATGGACCATCTAAGAGAAAGTGTTTTTCATCTTCAACCCTCTTAGTGTCACAAAGGTGAGAAACTCTTTCATCCCATGTTTTTTTGGGAATTGACCAATTCCTAGTTTCACTATAGAGCTCGTGAGAATTTGCTTTTATTTTAGCGATGTTTATTTTCTTCTTTACACTAGTCAAGACATAGAGATAGTTTTATTTTCGAGATTTGGGTTTATTACCTCGTTATATTGTCTTAATATAATTTTTCCCTCTCTCTAGAGATACGACATCCATATAAAATAATAGTGGTAATGAGAGTCTCAAAGAGGTGTTTTTTTGTATCCCAAACCCAAGGATCTATTGATTTGCAATTGTTTTCAAGTCCACAATAAAATTTCCACCCTTCATTTATCATTTCTTGAATGTTATAATTCCAGTTAATCTTGTCATGGATAATGATTCTCATATATTTGTATGAGGAACTTCCTCTAAGTTATTGTTGTCATATACAAAAGTATCATGTGATCTTTTTGGATTTAATTATCATGACTTTCATTTTGTCAGTATTAATAGCCATGCCCATCTTGGAATAGAATTATTGGAGGATTCTTACTTTCCTTCCAATATCATAAGGAATCCTCACCAAAAAATAATATCATTAGCATAAATAAAAATAGTAATGACTATTTCAATGGAAGTTAGGCCATCACAACTTTCTTCTTGCAAAAACTATTCTAATGTATCAATGTATATGCTAAAGAGGGTAGGGGATAAGGGACACCCTTGCTTGACTCTGATAATTTCTTATAAAAAATACCTCAATAGTCTTAGTTTGGCAATAACATTCACAAACAACCTTGTCATAGCAACCCTCAACTCAAAGGAACCTTTATCTCTTCCAAATTTTTGTCCTATGAATGGTTTCAAAATCTTTTCTAAAGTCAATGAGACAATGCAAGAGATCAATTTTACTATTGTTGAACTCCTCCACAATGATCCTATGAGTAACAAGGTTTTCCATAGTTGCCATGATATCTCCTGAACCTAGCTTCGCCTTTAGCTTGTTTTCGTGGCTTTCTAGTCATAGGCTAATCTTCTTTCCCAAAATAATTTTGTAAAAATTAGCTAAAATGGGGCTAATTATAATGGTCCTATAATTAGAGGAAATTAATTTATCCTCAACTTTAGAAATAGGTAGGATGAGGCATTGAATTTAGGGTTTAGGGAAGCCTTACTTAATTTCCAAATTGAATATCTTTTGCATGAGAGAGATGAGGATAGGCCCTTCAATTCTAAAAAATATAGTTTGGTAGTCATTAATGTCCTTAGATTTTCTAGTTGTGAGTTGCTTAACCCCAAATTCTATGTCTTCCAAATAAATGATTTCATCCTCTATATAAATGTTTGAAATGGCTCCATGACATTAGGGGATTCATGAAACAATTTAAGTTAAAAATTCTAGTCCTTTAAGATAATCACATTATTTTCTTTAATTTTATGAACTAGATTTTTCCTCCAAAACCTCCTAGAATTTATTTTAAATAAGAAACAACTCTTTCTATTATTCTTTGTACCTATTTATCTTATCAAGTTTTAAAGATTCATTAGAAGCGTCCACGAATTTACATCAATTATCATACCAAGGGATGGTATTTCTATTATTATTTTTACATGACACCTCAATAAAGAACTTGACAATGGAAGTAGAGAGGGTTGTAGTAAAATTATGATAGAGGCCTTTGATGTTGTCCTTATAAGTTAGGAGGTTTAAATCCTTTAAGAATAGATCATATTTACTTTTTTCGAAATGAAGGTGCCTTAATTTTTTCTTTCATGAGGATTTTTTTAATGGAAAATTTTAGAGTTAAGGTTAAAGGTTTATGATTAGAGTCAAGATCATGTTCATTTAAGAGGTCAAAACTTACTATTTGGTGGAAACAAGGATATATAATATCGCATAATCCATGACTTTATTGGTGAACCCATGAATACAAATCATCCAGTTGGAGTTTGGCCACTTCATTACACCATTGTAAATTATTAGGTCTTGAGAAATATAAAGCTTGACTAGCAGGGTTGAATGAGGATGGCTAGGGTTTTCATTTGCAGGGAGTTGGACACCGCCATCAAGCTCCAGTTTGTCCTTGATTCTCTTCATGGTTACAGTGGTGGTGATTTGTGCCTCTATCAACTATATGGATCAGATCATGTTGGCACAGATGTGTTTTCTAATAGGATCTTTGTAGGAAATAATTATCTTGTCGATGTTGGTGAATTTCAACTTGGCCATGGCTTTGATGATATACAAGGTCTGGAGAGTGATGGTTCATATATGACCTTCATCTTAGCCATATATATGTTGAACGAACCCTTTCTTGCAGTAGTTTTGTCACTCATATACATGGATCTAGAGAACCTCATTCTTGTAATGATAGCTTGGTGATCGATCGGTGAAGTCAAAAACCTTAAGGAGTATCATTCTACTTGGATAAACGTGAAAGATGTAGATTTGTGGTTTTTTATCTATATTTTTTATTGCATAAATTCAACTTAATGACGATCTATGCCACAATTCCACAAGAGGTTTATACCCAGCCCCATAAACCCTTTTTCCCTCACGAAGTGTGATAAGAGCCTCGATCTAGAGCAGGAGGTATGGAGGGAAGGGGCTCGAAGGAAAAAAATGTTCCGTTGTGATGATTTTCAACCAGATTTGGAAGTGGGGGTGTTTTTTCAAATTTTTGGGAAAACATAGATGGGAGATCAATCCTCATAGGGGTTCGGGTTATGAATTTAGTACTTTATCTGAAGTAGAAGATCCAAAAGAGACTGTGTATCCCAATGGAGTTTCAAAATCTAGCTTATGCAGATATATCTCTACAAGATGACTTTATGTTGTCAGACTACAACATCAAATGAAACTCCTCTATCATCATCAATATGCGGTTGAGGGGAGGTTTTTTTGGTCTCAGTAACCCTAAAGGACTAGTTTCGTTTAAGGATGTAGTGCAAATAAAGGTTGAGTCACAAAAAAAAATTGATCTAAATATCAATATTTATGGAACTTACATTATGGAATAGATGAAACAGGCTCTGGTAATGGCAGTAAATATTCCACAAGTTATAGAATGGTTCTCCACCCTTCAATATTGAGCAATCATTTGTATATTTAATGATTTTTGGCTAAACCATAGGATCTACATCATTGGTTGTGCACACATTGGACCTCAAATTGTGAAATCCATCTATGATGTGGGAGATTTTTTGTTGTACAATTTTACATCTTGAAGGATGTGTAATTTTCCCTTAATGAACGCCCATGGTTTCGGGGCAGTGCAAGAATTTCTATAACCCCATGGTTTCCAGGGTTTGATGCCAACATCATGGTGGTTTCCAAAATGTCAATTTAGTTCATATTACACAACCTTCCTCTTCCCTTTTAGCACCACCAAGTTATAGAAGGTATTTGAAAAACTTTGGGAAATTATGTAAAGGAAGACCTAGATAAACCCTCAAAGGGAATTTTTACCTTCACTAGGATCTATGTAGAAGTAGACCTTAGTAATGTTTTACTTGATCATATCCTCTTGATTCATGAAAACATTCAGTGGACCCACCATTTAGATTTTGAAACTATGGTTTTTTAATGGCATACATGTATTCAAACAAATCATCTACAAAATACATGTCCACAGACAAAGAAAGACCCAAAAAGAAAAAATAAACAACCCCTAAAACAAAATATTTGGCAGATTTAGGAGCAGCTCTTCTCATATGAAGAGGACTACAAAAAAATAGAAAATCATATGGATGATCATAAACCACAAGGAACACGTATGGATGAAGGGGTTGAGTAGAAGGGATCAATGCTTCAAGCATGTAAATGATGGAAGTTTCAACAACCATAGTTCCAATGTAGCATATCAAAGTGACTCCCTTTGAAAAAGAGATGGGATGATGGGAGGCATTAAGATGCCCCATGCATTTGAGAGTTCAGACTCAAAAAAAGAGGCCTCTTCGAAGGAAGTAGAGAATCAAATGAAAATTGTGGAAGAGAATCAGCTGGAAATTATAAATGTCACTCTGAATCAAGTAGTTTGGAAAAAAGTAGAGGAAAAGAAAGAAAAGGGTATTTAAGTGTCCTTACAGTTAGCCTCAAAATATATTTTTTATAGATGTTTCTTGGGCTTCGGTCTTGGTTTTTTTTTTTTTTTTGGAGAGCTATGATTATTAGAGAAATGTTACTTAGATATTTGTGCTCAGATTTTTGTAGGCCTTTTTCCTAACATGATTGAATTCTCTCGGTCATCTACAAAATGTAAAATTTTCCCTATTTTTTAGGTTGAATAAAATTATGATTTTTTCTTCGGAAAAAAATAAAGCTTGACTAGCTTGATACCAAACAAATTCTCAATTAGGTCTTTAAAATATTTTTTGTATCTACTAGCTAAAACAAGGTCCTCATCTAAGCATAAAGGATTAGGATTGGAATCATTTTTTAAAAGAAGAGCTTAGTTGGTTGCAATTCTATCATTAAAATGTGCCTAGTAAGAGGATATTATCTTCACTCCTTAGATTGTGAGTATATTTTTCTAGCCTATTATAGTGGGAATTTTGATCTAGATTGTTTATATTATAAAAAATAGAATTAATAAGCATGTAATAATGAATTTTTGTATAAATCCTCTTAAAATTGATGTATGATATTTCTATCAAATGTACCAATCAAAAGGATCTATCTTATGAAGCATAATGTGAGGAGAAATATTCCTTTTTATATAATAGGTTATGCCTTCAATCCCTCTATTGTAGTATTTCTTGTTCCATGTTTACCACAAAATGAATCCTTCTATGTAAGGGACTTTACAGTCATCATGCTTCCATGTTTCAACTAGAAAAATATTATCAATTACACTCAAAACCCAACTTAACATACAACCTTTGCACAATGGAAACCACAATAATTCCATAAAAGGATCAAGTGTGTCCCAAATTCCTACTTATTATTATCATTCTAGTCTCTACCCCAATAATAACTTTTTCCTTTCTATTTATTGCTCACTTTCCTTCCTTTCTAGCTTCCTTTACCTTTTGAACTTCCTCCGTCAACTCAGCTTGGTTGGTTGGAATGGTTTATTCATTTATAAGGATTCCTAACCCTTTTAAGCTCAAAGATTCATTGAGTGTGACATTTTTATGTTCATTGCAACTTACCCTAACATGGATCAACCTACCTTTATGTTTGATTATTTTTCCTAACCTATTTACTTCTATGTGATAAGTTATTTCAGTTGTTGACTTATTTTTTAGTTCTTCTTTTACTATTTTCAAAGCGTCCTCATATGTTTTCTCTTTTATACCAACAATTGTAAGATTCAAGGCTCTTTATTATCCTCATGATCCAATTCTATTAGCTTATTCAATTCCTCTATGATGGAATTGATACCTAATTTATTTTCCATAATACTTAGTGCCAAATTGTTATTTAGTTTTTCTTCTAGCTCTTTGATCTTGTCTCCAAGGTGGAAATTTACTTCTATCTCTCCTTGTGTTTCTTGTTTATGGTTTTTTATTTCTTCTAATCTAGTCTCCATTTTTTTCAACTAAGCCTCAATCCCCATTATTCTATCTCGTTTTCTAACAATCTAAATTTGCTCTGAAGCATTCCTTCTAAATTTATTTGATGTTTTACTTCTCTTGCTTCTCTCTTTTTTTATAATGATTCTATATAATCATAAAAACTATCTAGGATGACTTTGCTAAGCCTCATGAGTCCCCTTTCCAGTTTGATTTTTTGACTTATGTGGCGAAGTCCTTATACTTGAAAGTAAAGGAAATAAATAAGAGAGAAAATAAATAAAAAGAGGAACATATGCACCTAATTTATGAGCAGTAGAGTATAAGCCTAGCATCATTCACAATAAAAAAATTAAAAGTAGACCAAGCACTTCTACCCTAGCATTGTGTTTGCCTAGAAAACCATAGCAAATAAATTGTCTATTCAAATTCACTAAAGAGATTATATATTCGTGAATAGTATAAATATGTCCATATAAATCCTTGTTCAAATTCACCATAGAGTTGCACTGTAGAGTTGATCTTTTCTTCTAGGTTGTGTTTTTCTTCGACCTCTCCTGTTGGTTGTTTATGTTTTTCCATTTCTTATAGTCTAGTCTCCATTTTTCATAGTTAGGTCTCAAACGAAAATATTCTATTCTCTATCATATCTTCTAACAATCTAAATTTTCTATCAAGCATTGTCTCTAACTCGATTTGATGTTTTTCTTCTCTTTTTTCTCTCATGTTTTCTATTAATTTTATATAGTCATTAGACTATATATGATTAGTTTATTGGGCCTCCCTATGCTAGGTTGAAGTCTTAGCATATCTGAAGTGTTGATACTTGAAAGCAAATAAAATAAATAAGAATAGAGAAAATAAATAAAAAGAGGGACACATGTGTATCCTAGAGTTGTGTCTTCGTAGAAAATCCTAGCCCATAAAATGTTCATTCAAATTCACCATAGAGTTGCATTTGAGTTTATAGTAACAGTTCGAATTCATTGTAGTAAAAAACTGTATAGAGATTTTATTCTTTATTCAAATTCACCTCAAAAATTTTATATCCATGAAAAATAAAATATCCCTTGAAAATTCCCCATTCAAATTCATCGTAGAATTGCACCGTAGTGTTTAAATTCATCTCACTTAATATTTTAGAACATTTTACCTTAGATCCGAATGATCCATCGACATCTAGTGGCAATGATGAGCCTCATGATAGCATGCCTTAATGCATTAAAGTCTAGGAATGGTAACAATCCCCATCTCTCATTCTCACATGCTCCATTCAATGCATAGGACACTACATTCAACTCCGAATTAGGATGTGAAGCTCGGCTTTACTCCTCAGGAGGTTATTCATTCCGACATACACTAACTTCTGCAGGTGGTTGGTCATTCTCACATTTGTAGAGTTGTGAAGGATACAAAGCTTGGAGGTGTTGGATGTGGAAATTCTCACTAGATAGATATGGTTTTCCAAGGTGGATACACCAAGAGAGGAGGGAGAGGAAGAATCCATCGGCCTCTTCCTCCATGACATGGCTAGGGAGCTCACAAGTTCGATGATGACCTTCCATAGCACATCAAACAAAATAAAGTTATCGATTGAATGAGAAAATTATCGATTACCGTCTTTTGAGGTAGCAAAAAAAGCACCCAATTTTGAAAAGTGGTGATGCAGAATCACCCTTTTTTTGGAGCATATTTTAGGTACTTTAAATTTTCTTATGATTTTTTTTAAATGTCATGATTTTCATGTCGATTTTGAAAAGTGGTGATGTAGAATCACCCTTTTTTTTGGAGCATATTTTTTGCACTTCAAATTTTCTTTGATTTTTTTTTTTTTAAATGTCATTGGCTTTCATGTCGATTTTGAAGAGTGGTGATGAAGAATCAACCCCTTTTTTTATACGGTTGATTTTTGACACTTCAAATTTTTTTATTTATCAAGTATGAACATTTGTTTCAAAATGTTAGTGATTTTCATGCTAATTTTTAAAAGTGTTGATGCAACATCAACCCTTTTGTTTAGATGACTTATTTTTTACACTTTAAATTTTCTAATGTATCAAGTGTGGATAATTTTTTTTAAATGTTGGTCATATTCATGTTGGTAATAAATATATATATATATATATATATATATATATATATATATATATATATATATATATATAAAAGATGAAAAAATATATAAAAAGAAAGAAAGAAAAACTCGTAAAAATTATAAAAATAAAAAACAAGAAAATATATATATATATATTAAATAAATAAATGGAGAAAGAATTTAAAAAACACAATTTTTTATTTATTTATTTTTAATTTTAAAAATTTTATTTTTTTGTTTTATTTTTATTATTATTATTATTTAATAAATTATATATATATATATATATATATATATATATATATATATATATATATATATATATATAATTTATTAAATAATAATAATAATAAAAATAAAACAAAAAAAATAAAATTTTTAAAATTAAAAATAAATAAATAAAAAATTGTGTTTTTAAAATTCTTTCTCCATTTATTTATTAATTAATTATAAATATATATATATATATATATATATATATATATATATGGGTTTAAGATGTTCTTGTTTATTTTTTATTTTATTAAATATATTTTTTAATTAGTATTTTTTTTGTTTTTTAATAAAACTTTTTTAATAGATTTTTTTAATTTATTTAATGTTTTTTTTGTTATTTAATAAAAAAATCGTTTTAATGTGTTTTTTTTTCAATGTTTTTAATTATTATTTTAAATGTTTTTATTTATTAATTTCAATTTTTTTAATTTTAATTTTTATTATTTTTAATGTTTTTTAAATAATTTTTAATTGATTTTTTTATTTCTTCATTTTTTTAATCATTTTTTAAAGTTTTTTTTATTAAAAGTTGGTTTTTTATTTTTTATTTTTTATTTGTTTTTATTGTGTTTTTTTAATGTTTTTTTTTTGTTATTTGTCTTTTAATTTATTTCATCAATATTGTTATTTTTGTATTTATTTTTTTGGGTCAAATTTTTAAATTATTATCTTAAATGATATTTTATTTGAAATGTTTTATTTTGTTTTATTTTTTTTGTTTGTTATTTTGTTATTTTGTTTTTTTTTAACTCTTTTTTTTTTTTTTAAATGTTTGCTTCTTCTTTTTTTTGTCTTTTTATATATTCTTTTATGTTTTTTATTTTTTAGTTAAACTATATATTTTTATTTAGTTGTTATTATCTTTTTAATTTTTTGTGTTATTTTTTTGTTTTTTTTCAATGTTTTCATATTTTTAATATATTTTATTAGATATATATATGTCAAAATAAAAAATATGTAGAAGTAATAAGTCTAGGAGAACATTTTTTTGTTGATGGTGTACTTATTTTTCATAATCTTTAATCTATTTATTAGTTTTGATTTATTAAATTCAAAAGAAATATAATTTTAATATTAAATATTATTGTCCACGAGGTCTTGGATAGATGGTGATCAAGTGTGTTGTTAAGGCATTCCTTGATGTGAAATCATCGGTTCAATTCCCTCCCCTTATTAGGGTGATGTATTTGGACATGATGATGAAGATGTAGTCCTACCCAACTTACAAAATAATATATTAAATTATTATTATTATATATGAAAATAAAATTAATATATACATATTTCTCAGTAATGAAATATAGGTTTTAAAAAATAATTTGCAAATTTCAAAATCTTAAAATTATTTAAAACTAAAATATTTACACAAATTTCCAAAAAAAAAAATTGTTTTAATGCAAAGAGTACCAAAAACTCCAAAATCACATATAAATTCATTTGTTTTATAAAGTTTTTCATTCATCATAACTGAAGTGTTTCCGATCGAGTGATTTCAATACATTATATTTAATAAATGGTTATTAATATAATAAACTTAAAATAAAAATAAATTAATATAAATTAAATGGTAATAATTTTTTAAAATAATATTAAGATGATGGCTTAAAATTGTTGGAATTTTAAGGATTTTCATATAGGTGATATTTTATCTTTAATGTCATCCTTGGAATTTTAAGGCTTTTCAGAGACATGATATTTTATCTTTAATACCATGTCTAAAAATCATTGGAATTTTAAGACTTTTGATATTTTATCTTTAATGTCAAATCTATCATTGCAATTTTAAGGTTTTTAGGAGTTTTCATAGTGCATTATATTAGATATCATTTTTTGGGATTCAACTGTGTTAAGTAAGTCATTCATCTATGACCATTTCCATGAGGGGTAGTCGTAACTGACTAATTTTTCATGATTTTTGAATAGTCCACTTACCACTCATTGTGTTAGGTGATGCTCATTAGTTTCAATCTCACTTCTTCACCCCTATGAGCATTACCTGACGTAATGAGTGCTAAGTGGAATATTCAAAAATCATAAAAAATTAATCAATTATGACTACCTCTCATGGAAATTGTCATAGATGAATGACTTACTTAACGCAGTTGAATTCCAAAAAATGATATCTAATTTTAAGGTTTTTAAGGGTCATGATATTTTATCTTTAATGTCATTATTAAACTATGTTGACAATTTACCCTGGAAAAAAAATATGTTATTCCACCATCAACATTTTTCATTTTTGGGGTGCTTTTTGCACACACAAAATTGGTGATGTTATTCTAGCATCAACACTTTTCGTTTTCAGGGTGTTTTTTGCACACACAAAATCGGCTTTTACTTCCATTTTTAAAAAATATTGAAAATTTACCCTGAAAATAATAATAATAATAATAATAATAATAAATAAACAATAATAATAAAATATTATTCCAGAATACAACTTTTCAGTTTCGTACTGTTTTTTCATGTTTTTTTGTTTTTTTTTTGTTTGAGTTCTTGTTTTGAGGTAATAGTTATCGTTTGATCGGTAACTTTGTTACAAATGGTTGTGGCAATGGAAGCACAAGAGCTAAGAAATAATGGTGATGGACATTGGGAGGTTAGGAATCTACTCGATCGACACTTGAGGTACTAGGAAGAGGTTCTATGTGTTTTGGAGGGAAAAATCCTTGATTTATAATTTCATATGGTTCAAGGTTGGTCGGCTTTGCGTGTTTTAGCTAGAGCTCTAGGAATACAATTCCCTCCTCAACCCCCACCTCTGGCTTCTTCCAACTACCTAGACAACTCGAACCCCTCTTCTTCGATTCCCCCAGACTCGATCTTTCAAAGAGTACAATCATCTAGCCCTATGAAGTTGGTTTTTTTGCATAGGAGGGAGAAGCAAATAGGAAAACCATGTACATCAAGTTATTAGGTGGAGGAGTAAGCCACTACCAACAAGGTAGCCCAGACAGACAATCCGAAGGGAGAGATATCATAGAAGGATTACAACATCATTACTAAAGGGACACTCATTGAATGGAAGAGACCACCATGGTTGTTGAAAGGACATGATGACCCCTTTAAGTAATTCACGGCATGACCTTCAATCTCTAAGAAAAGCCTTCATAGTTTCTGTTATTCTATTGTTTTTTTTTGCACTCTATTATAGTTGTTTGATGTTTAATATTGGTCTCATGACACTCAAGGAGACCATTTGTTTTCCCATATAAGGGAAGATGGTCTCTCCCAAACTTGCTCTTGGTTAGAAAGGTCATTTTTGTTCCCTAAACATGCACAATTCAAACAAATCATAAGTTTGTAGTCTATGTAAGTTTTTGGTAATATAATTCAATTTCACTTTATACCAAAACCATGTTTAAGATATTTTAATAATATTCTATTTTTTATCAATTATTTTAATTTATTAAATAATTTTTTTTTAACTATATATACTTTTTTTAACATATTTTAATAATATTATATTTTTATTACTTATTTTAAATTTTTAAATAAATTTTATTTCGACTTAGCTAAAAAAGAATTTGTATTATTTAGGGGAAAATAGGATATACTTTAATCTATTTTAATAATATTATATTTTTAACAATTATAAATTGTATTGTTTTTAAAGATATTTTTTGGGTTTCCTATAAGGTTTAGATAAGAGTTGGTTTCGATGGGTCTATTTTTATCAATTTTAAAGTTCAAAATTTATGAGGTGGAGTTGATCATGAAAGCATTTTAAGAAAATAAATTATCTAAGGTATTCAAATTTGACCAATCTTATATATATGAATATAAAATTATAATTTTTTTATAAATTCTTGTTTATGTTAAAAAGGAAAAACAATAATAATATTTAATTTAAAATTTTGTGAAAAAAATAATTTAGGAAATGGCTTAATTAACCATTGTAGTAATATGAAGTAGGTAAACAATGAAATTTATAGTTCAAATCTCTACTCATCAATTCAAAAAAATAAAAATAAAATCAATTTTTATTATTAAAAAAAGAAAGAATGATGCAGGATGATAATTTTTAGATATGAGTGAAAATAACTTTAATAAACTTTGTTTTAATTTAATTTTATTACAAAGTGAAATTTTAACAAAGACTTCTAATAAGAGTGGGTAATATTTTTAATTTTTATGTTTTTTAAAAACAAGATTGTGTAAGTGAATAATATTGTTTAATTTTTTGTTATTTTTCTTTTATTTTTCAAAATCTTTAACATGTTAAATTAATAAAATTATGGCAATTTAAAAACGTTTCTTTCTTTTCTTTTTTACCATAAAAATAAAATATTTCAAATTCTAGAAAACTCTATTAGTATTACTAAACATTAATCTTCAACATCTAATTAAAATTAATTACAAACTTTGTTTTAATTTGATATTTTATTGAAAACCAAAATTATTTGTTTGTTTTAATTTGATATTTCATTTAAAACCAAAATTATTTATTTTTAAATTTGTTTTAATTTAATATTTAATCGAAAACAAAATTTGTTTTTTATAACTTGTTTTATTCCTTCGAAAAAACTTTTTATATAAATGGATAACATTTTTAATAAACTTTGTTTTAATTTAATATTTAACTCGAAATATTGTTATTTTATTTTAAGAAGACTTTTCATGTATGTCGATAATATTTTAAAGTAAATTTTGTTTTAATATAATATTAATTAAAAATCAAATTTGTTTTGGACATTTTATATGGGTGGATAATATATTTAGTAAATTTTGTTTTAATTTAATATTTAGTTTTTTTTTATTATTATTTGAAGTTCAACTTTATATTAGTGATATAAAACATTATATAGAGTTTGTGTTATGGGTTGCTTTATAGGTAAACTGGTTCAATAACATAGATTTCACTGTTTCAATTTATAAGTGTTTTTCTTGATAAGTATATTTGACATAAAAAAAGGTGACCAAAGTTGAGGTTATTATGCAGAGAGTAACAAAAGCGCTTATTCTATTTAACAGAGCTAATTAGACAATAGCAAAGTTGGGAGTTTAATTGAGACATTATAGAGAATGATAATTTGACCGGGGTTGATGACGAAGCCACAGGTCTTGAGCAAGAAGCCACAAACTTGTTTGGTGTGTGTTATATTATTTCCATGATTAGATTTAGGAACGAAGCAGGGGGTGTGAGGGGGGGAGTAGCCCCCCTGCACGAGGTTCGGACCAGTGCCCCAGGAAAATTATTTTGGACCCTATATTAGGTGGGTGGACACGCCTATGGTTTTGTGCATGGGTTTGCACATGGTTTTGGGGCATGTTGGTTTTCTACTCCTGGTATTTTGTACTAGATCTGGTCAAGGGAACTACGGTTATGTTCTAATCTAGGGTTAATGGATTGTAGAAATTAGTATACACTAAGCATGCATACATCCAGATTCCCCTGATCTCACAATATTTAACTTCTTGCAAAATGCAGAATCACTCCACTCTTAACCTTTTGCGGAAAATTAATTGCAAACACATGTGAAGCATAAATAAAAACAATTGCACATAACACATTTGTTTTAACGAGAAAAACTTGAAGGTGAGAAACCCCAACTATAATATATTATGTATCATGGAGATCATATAACAATCTATACAAAGCTTAGTACATCAAGCTCTCAGTACAATCAATCGTCACACACTAATCAGGAAAAATCTACAAATCCATGCACCGATCTTTTCCCTCCTGCTAGCCTGCCTCCACTACACAATCCCTGCTGAAGAATAGCTCTGAATGAATTCGAATTACCCTTGCCTTGATTTCGCAATCCTCATTGGCAACTCCAATGTGTGTGTGATTCAATCAATGCATCACTATAGTCACAACAGATAATCCATCTTGCCCTTTCACCTATCTCTCCACTGGGTCTCCACTGGAACTGTCATGCACTATAGTTAACTGTTGTATTGTTCAGTTGATTAATGAGTTATTATTTTTGAATTAATTAACTAATTAATTCACTCCACTCTCACTAGTGTATCATTCGGTTAGACTAGATACAACTAGCTCAACTGAGTTTAACTCCATTAACTGAGTTAAACTGAATAACAACTCCATGAACTACTCTTCCAACTCTGTCATAACTTTGCCACTTTAGTTCTAACTGAGTCCTCCATGCATGAACCACCAGTAAACCCTAGGAATTGCGTAATTCCTTCAACCCACTGATTTTCCAAATCTGTGCACTGAAATTAAGTGCTCCAAGAGAATAAGTTGTTGTTTATTGTCAGATTATTATTAAGAGCTAATAATAATCGACACTTCTATTTTTAGATCGATGATCTATAAATAGACTTCGCCCAATATTCTAAAAATAGAATTTCATCTATTTTTCCAACTTGATCAACCATCCACAAATAGCATCCTGCAACTTCTGAAATATGATCGACATGTCTAAAAATAGACTTGCACCAAAAATAGCTTGCGGGCCCACTTAGTGAAGGCGACTCTTTTCACTAAGCTCATCATCTTGTTGAATCTCAACACTCCCTCTCAACAATATAGGGAATATCTTTCACCCTGATCCTGCCTCTATGGTATTCGTATTTTCTCCTGGTAAGCGGCTTCGTCAGAATATCTGCATCCTGATCTTCTGTAGGAATGTACTGAAGCAACTTGATCTTCCGCTGCACACAATCTCTGATATGATGATACTAGATATCAATATGTTTAGATCTATCATGAAACACAGGATTATTCAAGAGTTTAATGCAACTCTTATTATCACAATGTATCAGTGTACGATCTAAATGTGAACCGAACAAACCAACCAAGATCTTCCTCATCCAGATAGCCTCACATGCAGCTTGACTTGCTGCCACGTATTCTGCTTCCACTGAACTGAGTGCCATGGATCTTTGTTTCCTATTGTACCAAGAAAATTTCGTAGATCCAATACTGAAAATCCCTCCTGATGTGCTCTTTCTGTTTATTGGGCTGCCTACCCAATCTGCATCCATGAAGCCATGCAAATTCACTGCATCCGTCTGTCTGTACCATAAGCCATACTCAGATGTGCCCCTGAGATATCTCAGGACATGCTTTCCTACCTTCCAAAAGAGCTTGGTAGGCTTAACCATCGCTTGTGAAAGTTGGTTCACTGCATAGCATATGTCCGGTCTTGTATTAACTAAATACATGAGCGAACCCACCAACTATCGATAAATAGTGGCATACACTACCTTTGTCGATGTAGCATCCTCTTTCCTCCAATTTCCTGGAAGAGGAGTGTCGATAGGCTTGTAGCCTTGCATGTGAAACGTCTTTAGTATGTCTCGGGCATTCTTGCCTTGAGACACAAACACTTCACCTTCCCGCTGCCATATTTCCAATCCAAGGAAATAATGAAGGAGGCCCAAATCCTTCATTTCAAACTCCTTTGTAAGATCTACCTTGCATGAGTGTATCAACTACTAATCACCCATTAGTATTAAATCATCAACGTAAAGAAAAATGATTAAAAGCTTACCCTCCACCATAATTTGGTACAGGTTTGCATCCGCCTCACTCTTGGTGAAGCCAAGTCCAGTGAAATAGCTGTCGATTTGAGTGTACCAAGCACGAGGTGCTTGCTTCAGCCCATACAACGCTCTTTTGAGTTTACACACATGTGAATCATTGTTGAAGATCTCAAATCCTTTAGGCTGCTCAATGTACACCTCTTCCTCAATGATCCCATTAAGGAACGTAGTTTTCACATCCATCTAATGAATGTGCCAACCCATCTGCGCTGAGAGAGCAAGGATGGTCCTTATGGAAGGATACCGTGCGACAGGTGCAAAGGTTTCTTCATAATCAATCCCCTCGATCTGTGAGAAGCCTCAGGCAACAAATCTTACCTTATACTTCTTGACGCTCCCATCAACAGCTTGCTTTACCTTGTAGATCCATCTTGTTCCTACAACTGATTTACCCGTCGGCCTTGGAACAATCTCCCAAGCATTGTTTTTGACAATGGAGTCATACTCCTCCACCATGGCATCTACCCATGTGGGCTCCTGCACTGCTTCTTCAAAAGAAGATGGCTTTGTCATGATACACTTGCTCATTAGATCCATGTATCCAGTAAAACGGTCAAGTGACTGTCTCTATCTACGTTGTGATGTAGGGACTCCTACATTCTATGTCGCATCAAGCTTTAGTCTCTCAGCTTCTATGGTACACTTTCTGCCTTGTCTAATGTTTGGTTCTGCATGAGTGGACTCCTCCACTCCATGAATCTCCTCATGTGGCTGATCCACATCTAGAGGCTCATCTTTGGGAACAAGCAGTTCCTCCTCTGCATGCAAGTGTAGCTCCCTCTCAAGTGACAACTTCATGGCTTTCACCTCATTGAATTTTATATCTCGTCACACCACAGTCATCCGACTGTCTGGAAAATACACACGATAATTATGTCGTGTTTCTGTGTACCCCACAAATATCCCAACTTTTGCAGTCGGCTTGAGCTTCTTCCTAGCGTCCTTTGTCACATGAATGTAAATAGATGAGCCAAAAATCTTCAAATGAGAAATATCAGGCTTCTTCCCAGTAACAACTTCTTCAGGTGTAATCATGGCAAGTACTCTATGAGGACAACGGTTTTGCACATAAACCACAGTGTTTCATGCTTCTGCCCACAAGTGCATCGGTAGGCCCTGGTCATGCAGCATCACTCGTGCAGCACCCACGATCGTTCTATTCTTCCTCTCCGCGACCCCATTCTGCTGTGGGTTATGAGGCGCTATGAGTTCTCTTCGAATTCCTTCTTTGATATAGAAGTATTTGAATTCACCCGAGATGTATTCACCACCATTATCGCTCTATAGAGCTTTCACTTACTTCCCCGAATCCTTCTCCACCAACGCTTTAAACTCACAGAACTTTGAGAATGTTTTTCTCTTCTTCTGCATGAAGAAGATCCAGCATCTACGAGAATAGTCATCAACAAATATAACATAATACATGTGTTTTGTTTTTGAAGCAACCGAGAAAGGTCCACACACATCTATGTGAATTCTCTTCAGGATCACCAAAGCACGATTCTCCTTCTCATGAAAGGTGGTCTTCACAAACTTACCCATAGTACATCCCTTACACTGATCTAACTGCGCAAGAGTACCCTTGGGAATTCCAATAGAAATCTGCTGCAAAATTTTTAAAGCACCATGGTGAAAATGGCCTAATCTCCTGTGCCATAATTTGCCCTCATCCCAGCTCACCACTTCTTCTGCTTTGCCCACCATTGCAGCGCAGCCATCTACCTCCATCTTGTAGAGATTCTTAACTCGAATCCCTATCTTCTTGGTTTGACCCATTTTTTTATATCGAAGGAAGGCTTTTCCCTCACTGAAAACAACATCATAACCTTTGTCTTCCAATATTGCGACCGAGACCAAGTTCTTCTTCAGACCTGGAACATGCATAACATCCTTCAACAATAATGGATTACCAGACTCCCTCTCAAAGGTAATGGTCCCAATGTCAGTCTCATTGTATCGACCATCGTCGCCCATCTCTATATGCATCTAGAGGTCCTTCTCCTCCAAGTCACTAAACAACTCCTTATCTCTCGTCATATGGAAAGACGCACCACTATCAAGATACCACACCAATCCCATATAGCTTGAAACCAAGCATGCAATCAAAGAGAAATCAAGTTCAAATTGGAAGGCTAAGGCCTCTCCAGCTGCAGCTCCAGCAGCCTTCTTGTTCTTCTTCTTCTGTGGGCAGTTAGTGGCGAAATGCCCATGTTCGTGACAGTGAAAACACTTCACCTTGGACAAATCCTGCTTCTTGCCTTTAGCATCTAATTTTGAAGGAAAATTCTTCCCCTTCCCCTTCCTTGCTTTGGCAGCCAAAGCGCAATTCTCTTCATATTCATTCTTTGATGAAGAGCCATCCCTGGTACCCCACCTTATCTCCTCCTACACAAGATCCGACCAAAGTCGCTCCCATCCCGACAGTTTCTCCTGTCCATTGACAGAGTCTTCGTAGCTATGCCAAATCTTTGGAAGCCTAAGGAGAGCCAAGTTCACCAAGTCTTCATCATCAACAATAATCCCCACACTTCCCAGTTCATCCCTACAGTGGACAAACTTCGTGAGATATTTTTGGATACTGTCGCCCTTTTCCATTTTTATTTTTCTGAGCTTGTCTTTCAGCGTCAACTTCCTCTGGTCGTTGCTGCTTTGGAACAAATATTTCAAAGCCTTCCACATTAAGAATGGAGTGGCTTTCCCATGAAGGCTGGACACAATATGGTCCTTCACACCTTCCAACATAATTCTTCTTGTCTTTGCTATCTTCTTTTGCCATGCATCAAGTAATGCAGCATCACTAGATCCCGGCTTAGGAACATCACTATCGATGAACTCCTTCAGTCCATTATCCTCCAGCACCACCTCCATCCTATCCTTCTAGGCTATGTAATTTGAGCTTCCATCAAGAGCATACTCCAATTGCAACCCATTGAAAGACATTTCAATGTATACTCAACTTTTGCACCAAGAATTTTCTGTAGCAAATTCGAATTGTCCACCAGCACAAACTCAACAATTCTTCACAATTGCAATCTACAAGAATTAACACTGCTATGATACGATGTAGAAATTAGTATACACTAAGCATGCATACATCTAGATTCCCCTGATCTCACAATATTTAACTTCTTGCAAAATACAGAATCATTCCACGGTTAATCTTTTGCAGAAAATTAATTGCAAACACATGTGAAGCATAAATAAAAACAATCGCACATAACACAGTTGTTTAACGGGAAAGCCTGAAGCTGAAAATCCCAACTATAATATATTATGTATCATGGAGATCATGTAACAATCTCATACAAAGCTTAGTACATCAAGCTCTCAGTACAATCAATCATCACACACTAATCAGAAGAAATTTGCAAATCCATGCACCGATTTCTTGCCACCTGCTAGCCTGCCTCCACTGCACAATCCCTGCTGAAGAATAGCTCTGAATGAATTCGAATTACCCTTGCTTGCACTGCGCAATCCTCATTGGCAACTCCAATGTGTGTGTGATGCAATCAATGCATCACTATAGTCACAACAGATAGTCCATCTTGCCCTTTCACCTATCTCTCCACTGGGTCTCTACTGGAACTGACATGCACTGTAGTTAATTGTTGTATTGTTCAGTTGATTAATGAGTTATTATTTGTGAATTAATTAACTAATTACTTCACTCCACTCACACTAGGGTATCATTCAGTTAGACTAGATACAACTAGCTCAACTGAGTTTAACTCCAATTATTGAGTTAAACTGAAAAACAACTCCATAAACTACTCTTTCAACTCTGTCATAACTTTGCCACTTCAGTTCTAACTGAGTCCTCCATGCATGAACCACCAGTAAACCCTAGGAATTGTGTAATTCCTTCAGCCCACTGATTTTCCAAACCTGCTCACTGAAATTAAGTGCTCTTAGAGAATAATTTGTTGTCTATTGTCGGATTATTATTAAGAGCTAATAATAATCGACACTTCTATTTTTAGATCGACGATCTATAAATAGACTTCGCCCAATATTCTAAAAATAGAATTTCATATATTTTTCCAACTTGACCAACCATCCACAAATAGCATCCTACAACTTTTGAAATATGATCACCATGTCTAAAAATAGACATAGTCTAAAAATAGACTTGCGCCAAAAATAGCCTGCGGGCCCACTTAGTGAAGGCGACTCCTTTCACGAAGCTCATCATCTTGTTGAATCTCAACATGGATTGGGTTTTATGAATGCTTCGGCATGTATATATATGTGTTGTAACACTAAAAGGAATGTAATGAAAAGTCAAGCTGGTAGTCCCGCTTTGGGATCCAGGGGAAAATCTCTATGTACATTTGTTTTATGTTTTATTCTCTCGCTATTGTTTATTTTCAGTTTTTAAGAATTCGTTTGCAGATAATTTTTGTACATGGTTAAAACCTACAAAATTTTCATCCACTCAGTCTCGAACCAGGGGCCCGTGAGGCATTACCAACCATTGAGCAACTACGAGCCATGAATCACTGTCTAGGGAGAAGCCACGAAGCACATGCCTTGCAGAAGTTGCCAACGACAAACTATCAAAGAGCCATGAACCATAATTCATAGAGGTACCATGGGCCTCAGACCAAAGCCCACGAGGACTGAAGCTCTGAGTCCCTAACCATGCGAAGCATTGCTTGAAATGAGGTCCCAAGTCACCAGTTGCACTTGCTCGCTAGCACATTGAATTATTCCACAGACGTCCTAACATGAAACATGGTGGCCTGTGAGCCGTATGGCGCCTTCGACAAGAGGCAGTTCTTTTTAGCCATAATTTGTGGATTGTGCTTGGGTGGCCCTCTTTGCCAGATGGATAGTGAGGATAAACAGATACCATGCCGGTAGCCCATGACATATAATCACCCCACAATAATTGCCAAAAATTTTGGATTGAAGGACATTATGAAGCCAAACCCATCAATCTAAGCTTAGAACCCGAGCATGTCGCTAAGAATTTTGTTGCCAACTGAGAATGGAGGATACCTTGAGCTTCTTTATTGACTCCATGAGTTTTTTTCATCAAGAAGAAGAGATTTTGGAGCCTGGTATGGCCATACCAAGCAGTGAATTGAGCTTGAACATCTAGAGCCGACAGATTATATAAAACAGAGGATTCTTTGTGAAGGTCGCACCATAATGGTGAAGTTGGGGGGCCATTAGAGGTGTTAGAGCCATCTTGCAATCAAAGGAGGCTAAGGGTGGCCAAATGTAAAGCCAATTGCAAGACATATAGACCAACTCTAAGAATGCCAATATAAACCCAAAAGCGGTCCAATTAAGGATTGCGATGACAAGTTAAGTATCACCAACATGACTACTCTGCAACAATGAGACATAATTCATCTTTTCCCCTGAAAAATGCCTCTCAAGACAAAATACCAGTAACATATATAAGCCAAAGGGAGGAACCATGATGCCACTGTCATCCAACATTAAAAGGCACCACTACAAACCAAGATGAATTGCCATAATTTGTCGGCGAGTGAAACCAGAGTTAGTGTATGATGACCAAAGTGAGGTTGGAGTGGGCATCATGGAAAATTTTAGGGGCTAATATTCACAGGTGGGATAATTTTTCATGATTTTTCCAAAAAAAAGATTCACCAATTTCGATTTTTTCTAAAAATGATTCGCCCAAATTTTACTATATCAAATTATTTTACCTTAAAAATCGTCAAAATTATATAGAGACTATACATAAAATCATTATAAATTTGAATCATTTTATAAATATATCAATAAACATTTTATGGTTTGCATATTAGGGACTAGTGAGATTCACAAATATTTTAAAACTTCAATATAATTTTCCATCTTTAAAATTTCCCTAGTGGGCATCATATCAAGATAAATGCTCTCGTGCTAGCGAATTGAATATTCGGCCAAGTGGTTGCTCCCTTAGCCTTGATCGCTTACCGACAAGCGTCAGATTTAGATACGTGTTGTGAGGTAATTTAATATTTAGTTAAAAACTAATTGTTATACTTTATTTTTTTGGGAAAGAAAATTTGAAAATATAGTTTTAAAGTGATTTTTTTTTTAAATTTCTTTTATAAAATTTGAGGATGAAATCAAATCAATTAATCTATATTTTTTTGGCTAGTTGACTTGATTCACGGGGAATTTAAACCTTGAATATTGTAATTTATATAATATTTTATAATATGACATACTCATTAACAAGTGAGTTGCTCTATAGATGATCCATTTTAAGTGCAAAATACAATGTGTTATTTTGCATTGTTTAAATTGTATTTTTGAATGTTAAGTAGAGTATATATAGAACCAAATAAATATTTTAACTATAAAAACTTAATTTTTTTTCTATATATATATATATATATGAAGTTGATATCGACATTTACCATAAATTTTCAAATAGTTTATTTAAATCTCTTGTTAAAATATTTTTGAAAATACAAAATTTAAACGTTTGATTCACACATTTTTTTTAACTTCTAATTACTTTGGAGCATATTCATTTTTTTTTAAATTATAGTCAACATTATTTTTCTATTTAAAACATAATTTTTTTTTTAAAGGAACACGAATAAACTTTTTAGCTCAACCAATTAATCTATATTTTATAAATCACGTATATTTTGTAAACTAATGTATATTTTAATTGTTTTTAATTTAATCAATTAATTTAATAAAACTCAGTTATGCCAAGCGAACAATAAAAATTTTATTAAATTCCACATTGTCACATTATTATTAACTAAACCTGAATTTTCACTCTTAATTTTTATGGGAAAAGTTTAAATTTCACACTTAGTTTTTATGGGAAAAGTTTTACTTCTCCTATGAATTGTCCATGATTTCTAAATTTGATATCAAATGGTACAATGCAAAGACAACCATGGCTCATGGCTTATTGAAAAGAGTATTGAGATTTCTGAACTTTGGCACCAAATTTATGCAAAAACCCAGTTGAAGAATGAAGAGACAGCCATTGCTCATCAATAATAGTGTTGAGATTTATAAATCAAATTGATGGAAAAAAAACCACGAGGTATGAATAATAATACCAAGGCTTCAACATTTGCTTGAAATGAGTTTTTAAAAATCTTTTCCATTAACATTTGAAAAAAACCATTTTAAAAATCTCTTCCATTAATATAAACAACTTTTGAAAAAAAAATCCATACACTGTAACTTTAAAAATGGCCAGACGTATTCCACATGGCATCTAATATCAGCGAGATATTATTGATTCAGACTCTGAAACTGCTGACGGGGCATGAATTCATGCACGGGAATTCAGTGAAGCGGCGGTTGCTTCTCTGTCAACAAGCCACTTCACCTGCTCGAAATCGCCCACGTCACAGGGAACAGTGAGCGGCCCTCTGTAACTGTAAGCACACTCTCCCTCCCCATCTTCATTTGCGAGAAGTTTGGTAATAAATGGATGATTCAAATACATAATGGGGATCACGAACCGCTGCCGCTCTTCTCCCACGTAAACTGCCACGCAGCCCTTCGGAACCATCTTCGGGCGACGGCCGAACGCCACCAGGTCGCGGGTTCGAACCGCCGGGAGGGGACTGCGAGCCACCTGAGGCCGCTGGAGGCAGAAAAACGAAGAAATTCGAGGGGTTCGCGGGGTTCGATCCTGCAACATGAGGGCCGAAATCTTGCGAACGAGGGAACCAATGAACCTGCAAACCCTCAGACGCACGGAGATCAAAGCTCTGATCTTGGGGAACCTGCGCCCCACGCGGATCTTCATCGCGGCAACAGAATGGGGTCGCTTCTACAGGTGTGTGAACAGGAGTGCCATTTGTGAGTACTTTTTGTGCAGCAGAAGGTTACGTGTTCGAATCCCGGGGCAAAAACCAGTTAGCTGAGTGCAATTTTTCTGTTGTGGAGGGAGCAAGGAAACTGCTTGAGTGTTTGAAAGAAACTGTACATCTTTGAACCGGGGAGGGACTGATTTATTTTGGTGGGCAGAGAGTTTCTTGGAAACTGCATGCCATTGAATAGGGTCAATTGCGAACTTCGTGTACGGATGTTTTTAACAATTTGTGTTTTAACCGACTCTCAAGTTGAAAAGCACTTTTCTTCTTCTTCACAAGCTCGCCATGGAGGTCCCCACTTTGGTTTTCCTTCCCAAACTCATCATGATGGTCATGGGAATGAGTCAGCAGTATGTACTTTCTTATGGAGTTGTTTACGGAGGTTGAGGAATTGTTATAGACGGTCAAAAGTGGTTGGAATTTGGACAAAAAAATTTAAGAAATTTTGTAGTAGCAACCGTGTTTGAATCATGTTTTTGATAGTGGAAATGAATTAGCACCATCAAAAACCTTAATGTCATTCAAAATCTTGAAGTTTGATAGCTATAACTTAAATTTACAAAAATCTCTATTGAGTTTTATTCAGCAACAGAATAGCCGGACCACAGTTTTTTGTCTGAATGTGGTAAAAAAAATTCAAAAAATCAGGTATTTTGAGTGTTTGAATTGCATTTTTTATGGTGGAAATGGATTCAACGTCATCAAAACTAATAGTCTTTACTGCTATTTTTTGAAGCTTTTAAGGCCCTAGGCATTTTTGAGAGTGTTGAATTCATATATAAAGTAAAAAAACCAGTTTAAATAACAAAAACCAAAACTTCACCTCAAAAATTTTCACCAGATTCCGGCACCTGAAACTCCAAAAAAATGCACTAAAGACAATCCCTCATCAAAAATCTTAGGGCACCCAAAATAAGTTTAATGACTATAACCTAGATTTTCAAAAATCAATTTTCATAATCTTACCGGAATTTCTAAATTATTCTATAGATTTTTTTCACAATAATTTTCATACTTTTCAAAGCAAAAAACAAATTGGTTACATTAAAACTATATGAAATATTAATATTAAATGCTTTATGTTTTTTTAAAAATTATGAGAATGAGTCACTAGTAATAGACATTTTCCTAGAACATTTAATGTTGTTCCATGTATTAAGATATAATTTAGCATATAGAATATTAAATGCTTTATGTTTTTTATTTTCATGAAAATGAAAATATTCCGTTTTATTCGTAGTCCTTTAGTCCTTTTCATTAATGAAATTCTCATTTTTAAAGTTGTGGACATTTTTCTTCATTTTAATTTTTTTAGATCTTTTTATTTGTCATTCACTTTGTGGTCCACATTGTTAAATTTGGAGAACATTTATGTGTGGTTGTAATTTTTTTGGAATCCGTTTCATTACTTTTAGCATGAATATTTGATCTTATTAAAGATAAGAATTTTTTTAAGTCATTGAAGGTTTCGTTATGAATATGTGGTGATATTGAATATAATTTTATTTTATTTTATTATTATTATTATTATTTTTTATTTTATTTATTTTTGTTTATTATGAATATATGGTGATATTGAATATAATTTTATTTTATTTTATTATTTTTATTTTTATTTTATATTTTATATTTTTTATTGAAAGTTTGAGTTTTGTATATTTAATTTTTTTTTTCATTGTTTTTATGTTGGCTTGGTATGGTGGGGATGTGTAAATTTTTTTTTTTAAGTATATTAATAATGGAATAAATATTTCAATATGGGTCATAAAAGATATTTTAATGTGAATTTTAAGTAAAGTGATTTTATTCTCCACATTCAGTGTTTGGATGACATTACTCTACTAGATTGCACATGTGCTCTGTGACCAACCCATGTCACATACTACATGTTGTATCCAAGATGTGTCAAACTATGTGATCATGATGGGAAGGTTAATGAAACAATTATGATGGTAAGTGGTTGATCTCTTGGAGAGCATTGGTTGAATGATGAGGAAATCTTAGGAAAAATCATGATTGATTTAGGGGCAATTAACACAATGGGAGTGTGGTCTATCATTTGGCTTCAACTCTACGCATACCATGTTTAGCTCAAAATAAGGACCTTGCAATTGATAAGCACGTATGTATTTCCTATTTCTCTTCTCAGCCTATAGTTTATTATGGTTTCTTTTCGCTACTAGTTGCTAGTATTTTGGTCATTGGTGTGACTCCCCAAGCCTCCCATCATGGAAAGGCCTTGCTTCAATAGACAAAGGAAAATATTGTCATTGTTGCTACAACTTTTTCCTTTCAACAAGAAACATTGCCTCACATTTAGCAATTCATCATGGTTGTTGAGGAAGATGCTAGTGTAGAGCGAGCCTATAGGAAAGATAAGAATGTGGATCAACTAGTAAATGGCTTCATCTCTGACCTTAGCATTAGCCACAACTAAGACACCAAGTTATTTAGAATGGTTGAACTCTTTTGACACACCAAGACCTTTGTGGTATATGCCCTATTAGAAAAGGGGACTAACATGCAAAAAAATTGACAATAGTTGGAGGCAATAGGAAAAAAAAATGCCCTATTAGAAAAGGGGACTAACATGTAAAATTTTTGACAAAAGTTGGAGGCAATAGAAAAAACAAAAAACAAAAAACAAAAAACTTCTGATTTCCCTCTATTCTTGACTCATGAGAAAGAATGACAGAGTCCTTCCAACTAAGTTGTTAGGGAATTCAATGACTCCTTGATAATGCTTCATTCTACCAAAGATGTTGTTAATGGATGTAGTTGACCCTAATTACATGTTGCTTGCTATGCGTTTTATTTATGATATCTATGATATAGTTTCACTTGTTGTCTAGACTTTATTCTCTACTTTATTGTTATTTTGGGTCTAGTTTTCTAGTTGGTTGACCTGTATAGCATCATTTTGGTACATATACTATCATGCTACCACCCTAAAGGTTAGTATAACCCAGTCTCTCTATGGCAAGATCAAGAACTATTTTTTTGACTTTTATTGAATCTTCTACATAGAGAGTGATTTTCTTATTATCATATAGTATTCATAAGAAAAGTCTTGCTTCATTTAGGTAGACTAGCAGTATAGCCTATCTGACTTCTGTAACTGTGTATTTTACAATTTGAAATATAATAAAATAGAAAATCTTACTTACCAAGAAAAAGGTAAAATATTTGTATTATCAATTTTATAGATAGATAAAGAAATTAAAGTTTCAAAAAAAATGATATGACGTTTATAAGTGTTTATTATAAGGGAGATTTGTTATTCATTTAGTTCCTAATATGTAATTAACCATTGATATTTATAAAAATATTACTAACTAATATATATATATATATATATATATATATATTACAAACTCGAGAATTTATATTGATAAAAGTAATAGAAAAAATCACAATAAAGAGATGCAAAATAAGTTTCTCACCATAGTTATAAGATTGAAAAAACCCACTAGATTTGTTCTGAAAGGGCCATCTATAGACCATATTTAATATTTCTTTAGAAAACTTCCAAAATGATTTTAAACAAAAAATTATGAATATGAAAGGACAGTCATAAATGTTATAACCTGAGAATTTCTCACACCAGGACACAAGGGATTGTCAAGAATGTCATTACCATAGCAAGGCAAAAGCTACTCATGGTGTTTAAATCATTAAATAAAAAACAGTGAACAAACTATACAAAAGGGGGTTTTGATCCATCTGTCCAAAACTCACAATAAGGATTTTACATGATCCACATGGTTGTTCCTTTGATAGTAACATGGATTTGTAAGAAACAAAATATCTCCAACTTTTTGCCCAATAAATGCCCACATCCCATCAAAATTTGAAGCTTGAACGAGGTTATTCATAGTTCAACAATAATAATAGATGGTCCTTTGGTAGCCCAAAGGTCTCTTCATGCATGGGAATTCTCAATTGGATTGAACTACATCCCATCAAAATTTGAAGCTTGAACGAGGTTATTCATAGTTCAACAATAATAATAGATGGTCCTTTGGTAGCCCAAAGGTCTCTTCATGCATGGGAATTCTCAATTGGATTAAGCTCCATTCATACTTGAAGCTAGCTTTAATCAAAATCACAATGAATATATAAATATTAGGCCATGGGTCAACATGTGAAAAAATAAGTAATAATGTTATGCTACCCAATTTTTGCTAAGTTCTCCTTACTCTCAAGCAATTTTATGTATTGACATTAAAACTTGGAAGCCTTTTCACCATTGAAGAAGCTTGTGAACTTCTTAACTTAGAGAGAGAGACCAAGCAAAGGGAATGAATAGGACACTCCTGAAGAGGATTGGAGAAGCATCACCTTGGTTAACCCAATACTCTTTTATGTCTTCTTTGAAGACCACCAACTCTTTACTTAGTTGATAATCCTATAAATAGTTTGATTCCTTTTCTTTGTCTCTTATGTGCTTGTTTCTATTAATCCATTCATTTCAATTATGCAAGTTTTATTTTATTTTTTGTTAACCTTAACCATCTTTGTTGTGTTGTGTTGATGCACTGCCTTCTACATCAAGTGGGATTTTGCTCAATCACTGAAAAAATCCCACCAAAAAAATTGGCAGCTCCAACAATGTTAAATATTCATTTACACTCTCTTAATTGCTTTTTGGGTTCTTTCTCATTGTCAATTTATTATACAAGTGCACCAACAACCTTTAGGTAAAGCTTAGAGCCCTTTTTTTGCCTCTGCTTGAGAATTCCTAACCATTTTTTCCTACATGGACAATTTGTGCGACTATCGAAGAAATAGTCATGCTATCTATGAAAACACTTACTTTGCTTTATGCATAATTCACTTTATTGTAAACCCCTTACCCACATCATGATTTACAAAAATTGTAAAATTTCAATTTTTTTTGCACTTTCTAAATGAAATTGTAGTGTCTAATATCATGCACCTACTCATTGATAAGATTTCTCTAGATGGTCCATTGGTTTTGGTAAAACCCACTAAAAAGAACCTTTTTATTTTATTTTACCATATGGATGGCCCACTCTAAAAAATATCTACATTTCTTAGTTAAAATTGCATTTTCTTACTAGTTTTTTGGGACTAGAAGAGAGACTTTGCATCTAAATACGCTCTTCAACTTGCACATTGTGTGATATAGGTGAATCAGAATGGATCATAAGTCTCCTCCATATCCCTTACTAAGTGGATAGAAAATTACACATAGCATTAATTAGACAAGATAGTAACGTGCTCCATACATGTGCACATGCTTTCCCTTTTTACAAGGTTGTAATTTCATCTAATTTAATTATCAAAATGTAAGGATCCTATGATATTTGTGTGGTGCAGTTTAACATATGACATTAGAAAAATTGTACTTGCATACAGCCACTATCACACATCAATTTCTTAAATTTGGTTCCATTCTCGACAAGTATATTCATTAGAAGAAATTTCAGCCTAAAAGTGGCCTCCTAAGGAAAAATAATAAAATAAGAGTTATGAATTTTGGAGGGAAAAAATAAAACTACTTTTTTTTAATTGTATTGTCGGCTTATCTCCTTATAGATTTACTCAAATTTTTAGTTTAAACACTCATTATATGTGTAATTAAATTCCACATCCAACGAGTACCCATTATGCATACTTTTGAGAAGACCCGCCTTTCAATATACCTCCTTTTCACATAATTAATAGTCACCAAACTCATGTAATGACAACTATAACTCCCAATTTTCCATTTACAGCCTCATTGAATATCCCAATTTTAATGAAACTAAAAAATGACCCCATCACTCACACCCTATTTGGCATACCATGCCAATCAAACTCCCTTTTGATATGCCAAAATTCAAAGGGGAGCAAGATGAAGACCTAGCCAATCACATTATGATATTTCATTTGTGGTGTTCCTCCAATAACATGACTAATGACTGCGTTCATCTAAGACTCTTTCAATGAACCTTAACTAGCCCCTTGGCTAAATGGTACATCAATGAAAAACATGGAGCTCATAGAAACTTCACATCCCTAGCTAAGACCCTCCTCACCTTCTTCGAGTTACTAGTACATTATGAAATGGGTTTGAAAATTCTCACCAAGTTTAGGAAAAAATTATCCACTCATTTCACATACCACATCTACAAATGATGAAGACATCACAACATTTTCAAAATTGAATTCACCATAGGAATTTTCTTATAGTTTTTTTTCAAATCCCTTTTTCCCGTCATCAAGAAAGACGTAGCCACCGCCATGCATCAAATATAGGAAGAAGAAATTTTAAAAGCTCAACATTTTTTAGTTGACTTATGCTCAATCATAATACATCTACATGGTAATCCCTAATGTTTCTCACCCTCAACCCTTCAATCAAACCAAACCAAGGACATCTAATGCTACCAATGGATTCATTGATCCATGTCACACCTAAACCTGTATGGAAGAAACTTTCATCCTTATGGTAATAACCCTTATGGAAACACTTACAAACCATCCCTACCATTATGGAAGGACCATCCTATCTATTCTACACTATTACAAGGTGAATTACCCTCCTTCCAAGAAAATGGTAAGGGGAATTACGTTGGCCAATAAAGAACCCATATGCCACCTTCATGTATGTAATCCCCCTTTAATTCTTGTGAACCTTCCTCCAATCATCAACATTGTAATGAAGGATCCTCCAAATCCTACAATTCATATGGGAACCCAACATAACAGAACCCATACTATCCTTTCCCAGGTTCCGCTGCCCAATAACATTGTAACACCTTAGGCTTAATAGAATTTGGGTGTCAGTTTCATCCAACTTTCACTAGCTCAATAACAACAAAATTTTGAGTAGTTAAACATGGTTAATTCCACTACTCAACTAACCTGAATGGGAATATTATTTTTGTTGTGCTAAGATCCAATTCAGAATATAAACAAAGTGCTTGAGGATTAAGAGGTTATTGCAAGTTTAATTTGAGATTTTATGTGTTTTTATATGAATTTCATGAGAAAATTAACATAAACAAAACACTAAACAACAACATCTAACAGACATGAACATCACCATAAATAGTAGCACAATAGCACATGATGAAGGAGTTCTCCCCTCCCAGGCTACGTCTCCTTGGCCCAACTTCCAATGGCCTGGCCCTTTCGATTATGCTCAAAAGGGTGATTACATGTTTACAATGCTCAAACAGCTCTAAAACCCGTTTCATCGGCTCCAGAATGTGCAAAAATATATGTGTAGCCTATTTTTGATTTGAATTTGGTAAAAAACTCATCAAGTTATGATCTCCCATATTTTACCCGCTATTCCTTCCACATTTCCCCCAAAATCTAGCACCATCCTACAAATCCGCCTAGAATCGAGCTAATTGAGCGCCAATTTTGCCAAAAACAGGGCGAAATTGTTTGAGCGCTTAAATTCCCAATTAGGCTTACAAACCAGATTTCAAACCATATTGATTATGGTTTAATAAAAATTTGTTTATATATAAAGCCAGCGCAGTTGGGCTAAACGTCGGACTAAGCATGGATGTGGGCACATGTGGTGGCCGTCATTGGTGGTTAACGTTGGCAGCTCTTACCCGCGTTGGTTCGAAGGCAGGATTCAGATATTGGTGGTCACCCGCCTATTCCACTTGGGGCTCCACCATTATCTATTTCAGTTTTTTAGTTTCGGCACAGTTTACTATTTTTAGCAGTTTTTCGGGTCCTAAACTTCCGGAGCCGTTTTGAGGCCCTAAACGACGTTTTTTGGGAAAACGGAGAGCAACATGGGTCCATGGACCGATGTTGCTCGTTCCAAATTTTTAGTCCTCGGATAGATCTTTCTAACGAGGTATGGTATGCGTCAAACGGAGATCGTATGCCAAAGTTACGCCCCTGGGAAGTTGAAACACCAATTTACCCAAACGAGGCCCATAGTTTTGGCGCTTCATCTCCTAGGGTTAGGGTTTTGGCCGTTTAGGATTTCCCATTGTTTCTAAATGATAAATAGGCCCTCGAGCCTCATTGTAACACAGTTCAGAGGCCTGTAGCCGCCACATCTCTTCTCAGAGATAGCTACCAGCGCCCTAGCTAGTTTTATTTCCATTCTGTCTGTAAGCAAATTTCAGTTCTTTGATATTAATGAAATGAAGTGTTATTTCCGCCGCATCTCTGTATTTATGGTTATGTGTTTATTCTGTTGCGTTCCTGCATAAATCCGGATCAGTGGTATCAGAGCGGTCTGCTTTTTCTCGATCCTTCTTTGCATGTCCCCAACGAGGTCGGGTATAAGGAGCTAGGGCTCGATCTGGTGGAACCTTTGCAAGATCATCCTCGCAAACCTCGACGGACGCCCATGGGGGACGAAAAGAAAGATGAGGGAGCAGGAGATCCTATCAAAATATTGCTCGAGGAGGCCCTCGAAAAACAAAGGAACGTGATGATGGATAACTTTGTTCAGATCCTTCAACGGCTACCCACCGGCGCGCATCTGCATCCAACAGCCACTCTGGAGGCGCGACTCCTTTTAAGGTACAAGTAAATTTTGACATTCCCATATTTGAGGGTCAAATAGACGCAGATGCTGTAGATAAATGGTTGAATCTGTTAGAAGGATATTTCTGGGTTCATGACTTTTCAGACCGGGAGAAGATTATTTTTGCACTCCTCAAAGCTACCCCCCATGTTAAGGACTGGTGGGAAACCTACTGTGAGAACAAGGACCAGACAAAACCCTCTCTATTCTCGGCCGTACCAACTTGGAATTCTTTCCGAGATGCCGTCAAGGAACAGTACTATCCCGTGGAGAGCTATGAGGACAAGTACATACAATGGACCACGCTGCGACAACAAAGGGATCAAGATGTGCATGAGCTGACGAATCTGTTCCATACCCTGCGCACAAAGTTGGGTATCAAAGATTCAGAGAAAAATCTGGTGCTAAAGTATCGCAGTTGTCTGCACAAATACATTCAGGAGGAAATGGAGTTCCTTGACATCTCCTCGCTTGGTACGGCATACCGGTATGCTGCCAAGATTGAGCAGAAATTCAAGCAGAAGAAGCGAGACTTTGGATCTGCGAATAAAAAGCAAGGGAAAGGTGCTTCCAAACCGCAGAACAAAGGACCGAGCCAAGACATGGTGGCTAAAGACAACTCATCGAAGCCACAAGAAAAGAACAGCACCGCAAAGCCAAAGAAGGACACGGAAAGTGGTGTGAGTTCCATAAGAGCTCCACTCACAACACAAGTGAGTGTCGGGCCAAGCAGTCGCTAGTGGCCGAGATGAGGGCTTCTGAGTCAGATGCATGCTCTGACTCCGAATCAGAACCTGAAAAGGGGAATGAAAAAGGGAAACAGATTATTGATGCAGAGCCCAACGCCACCGTTGCCACTACAAAGGTCCAGAAGGAGGAACCGGAAGATCCAGAGGAGGAGGAACGTCTCTTCCACTCCCAGATGTGGGTAAAGGGCTCCCCTGTACAGTTCATTGTCGACAATGGGAGCCAAAAGAACCTCATTTCAGCAGACGCCGTGAAGCGGTTGGGCTTGCCGACCACAGCTCACCGACATCCATACACCATCGGGTGGCTTCACCAAGGACGAGATCTCCGCGTCAGCCAGCAGTGCCGCCTTCCCTATAGCATCAAGCCCTTCACGGATGAGGTATTATGTGACGTTGTTCCTATTGATGTTTCTGATGTATTATTAGGACAACCATACTTGTGGAAGCGTCATGCTGTGTATGAGTCTCGACCTCGTGCTGTTATTATTACTTTGGGAAATAAGTTTTACAGGATACCAGAGGTACCACCTCCTACGACTATCTCTTTGGTTACTGCAAAACAATGCAGTAAGCTCATTTCCCAAACCAGGAAATTCGTTTTCCTGATGATCCGCCCCCAGGGCAAGAAGAAGACCGTGGCCACGACCTCCAGACAGGGCTCCTCTGCACAACAACAACAAATGGATAAGGTTGTGGAGGAGTACGGGGACATATTCACCTCACCCACAGGGGTTCCTCTGCACTGTCAGGTCAAGCACCCGATTGATCTGACCCCCGGTGTGCCGCTACCTAATGGACCGATCTATCGGCGCTCTGTTCTGGAGAATGATGAAATCAAGAGGCAGATTCAGGAGCTGTTGCAGAAAGGTCACATCAGACCAAGTTCATCGCCCTGTGGGAGCCCGATCGTGTTGGTACAGAAGAAGGATGGGACGTGGAGACTCTGTATTGACTATCGGGCGCTGAACAAGATCATTGTCCAGAATAGGTACCCAATCCCATGGATTGATGACCTTCTGGACCAACTCAAAGGTGCAAAATATTTCAGCAAGATCGACCTGAAGTCTGGGTATCACCAAGTACCAATTGAACCCTCTGATGTGTGGAAGACTGCCTTCAAAGCCAAGGAAGGCCTTGTTGAATGGCTGGTCATGCCTTTCGGGTTGACAAATGCTCTTGCAACCTTCATGAGGATGATGGATGACATCTTGCGCCCATTCACCAACTCATTTGTAGTGGTGTACTTGGATGACATTCTGATCTTCAACAAGACTTGGGAAGAGCACCTTCACCACATCTGACAAGTCCTCCAAACACCGCGGCAACACAAGTTGTGTGCCAATTTGGAGAAGTGCACGTTTGGCATGACCCAGGTTCAATATCTGGGATACATTATTGATGAAAGGGGGGTGCATGTGGATCCAGCCAAGATCCAAGTCATTCGGGATTGGCCAGCCCCGACTACTATAACAGAGCTTCGCAGCTTTCCGGGTCTTGCTAATTTCTACCGTAGATTCGTGTTGGGATTCTCTCATATCACTTGGCCCTTGAGTCAAGTCACCAAAGGAGGAGCGAGAGAAAAAATATTTTGGTCGGAACCTCAACAGAAGGCGTTCAAAGAATTGAAAAATCGCCTCTGTTCTGCCCCAGTGCTCACCTTACCAGACTTGCAGCAGCCATTTGAGATCGAGACAGATGTCTCTGACTATGCTATTGGGGCAGTTCTTACTCAACAGGGACATCCAGTGGCATATCACAGTGAGACATTGTCTGAGACAGTTCGCAAGTATCCCACCTATGACAAAGAAATGTATTCCATTGTGCAAGCCTGTCGACAATGGAAGCATTACATCTTGGGGAAGGAAACAATCATCCACACAGACCACCGGCCCCTACAGTTCATACAGACACAAGGGAAGTTGCAGAATGATCGCCATCAGAAGTGGTCCACATATCTGCAACAGTTTCATTTCAACATCAAGTACAAGAAGGGTAGCACCAATAATGTTGCAGACTGCCTCAGCCGACCACCGATCGTGGCGCTCACCACCATGCTCAACTCTTGTGGGCACAAGACTTCTGATTGGTCGCTTCTCTATGAGAGTGACCCAGAATTCAGCCACACTTACAAGGCACTCTTGGGGGGCACGCAAGTTCCAAATTTTCACCTCCAAGATGCACTTTTATGTCACCTGGGACACCTTTGTGTTCCTTCAAGCGAGCGTGCCAAGATGATATGGGGAGCACACTACAGTCGAGTCGCTGGGCATTTCGGGGTCGAGAAAACAGTAGCAATACTACAGAAGTATTTCTATTGGCCGAACCTTCGAAAGGATGTCGAGAAGCACATCAGATCCTGCACTGCTTGTGCCATTGCCAAACCGACCATCAAGAAGCAAGGCCTATATACTTTGCTACCTACCCCTAGTCGACCTTGGGAATCCATCTCCATGGATTACATGTCGGGCCTGCCTTCTACTAAGCAGGGAAATGACTGTGTTTTCGTGGTCGTCGACAGATTCTCGAAGATGGCCATTATGGCGGTCTGCAAGAAGAATATCACAGCAGAAGCCACTGCTAAACTCTTCTTTGAACGAGTGTGGGTGCACTTTGGGATCCCACAGTCTATCATATCAGATCGGGATAGCAGGTTCCTCAGCACATTTTGGTCCAGCCTCTGGTCGATGTTGGATACTAAGCTCACCAAGTCCACAGCTTTCCATCCCCAAACAGATGGCCAGACAGAGGTCGTCAACAGAATGATTGTACACATTCTGCGCATGTACAATTCAAAGCATCCACGCACATGGGACGAGAGCCTCCCTTATGTACAACATAGTTTTAATCGGGCTCTCCACAGTTCAATCGGCCATAGCCCCTTTCAGGTGGGCTTGGGATTCCAGCCACTATGCCCCATTGACGTAGCCATGCCATTTGCAGCTGCTCAGGCCAATTCAGCTCATGTCCAGTCTGAAGTTGACAAAGCCAGTAGCTTCATCGAGCGCATTCAACACATCCGCCAACAAGTTCATGATATATTGGACAGAGCCAATGCCAAGTACAAGCAACGCCATGATCAACATCGGGTGCCACACAACTTCCAGGTGGGTGACAAAGTATGGCTACATTTGCAGAAGGAGCGCCTCACTGGACCCCACCGCAAGCTTCGCCCGCTCCGATACGGGTCATACACCATCACCAAGGCTGTAGGGAACAATGCATTCGAGCTCAGTATTCCACCATTCCTTGGTCTGCACCCAGTCTTCAATGTGGATCGCCTTCGTCCTTACTTCCCACCTCTACTGGACACCTCGGACATTGCAGAACAACTCACACCAACTGAGTTAAATCCAGACCGCATGGAACAGGCCACCACAGATTGCATCATAGACATGCAAATCAAGAACACTCGCCAGCAGAAGATCCAACTATATCGGGTTGTCAAAGCTGGCCAACTCCTGCACCAAGGAAAGTGGTTCACCAGGGACCAAGTTCAGCAGAAATTTCTTCATCTCATGGAGGAACTTAACGCAATGGGGACCATTGCTTCCTAAGGGGGGAGGAATGATCCAGGTGGATATTGGTGGTCACCCGCCTATTCCACTTGGGGCTCCACCATTCTCTATTTCAGTTTTTCAGTTTCGGCACAGTTTACTATTTTTAGCAGTTTTTCGGGTCCTAAACTTCCGGAGCCGTTTTGAGGCCCTAAACGACGTTTTTTGGGAAAACGGAGAGCAACATGGGTCCATGGACCGATGTTGCTCGTTCCAAATTTTTAGTCCTCGGATAGATCTTTCTAACGAGGTATGGTACGCGTCAAACGGAGATCGTATGCCAAAGTTACGCCCCTGGGAAGTTGAAACACCAATTTACCCAAACGGGGCCCATAGTTTTGGCGCTTCATCTCCTAGGGTTAGGGTTTTGGCTGTTTAGGATTTCCCATTGTTTCTAAATGATAAATAGGCCCTCGAGCCTCATGGTAACACAGTTCAGAGGCCTGTAGCCGCCACATCTCTTCTCAGAGATAGCTACCAGCGCCCTAGCTAGTTTTATTTCCATTCTGTCTGTAAGCAAATTTCAGTTCTTTGATATTAATGAAATGAAGTGTTATTTCCGCCGCATCTATGTATTTATGTTTATATGTTTATTCTGTTGCGTTCCTGCATAACCGTCGGCGTGGTCACATAGGACTTGGCATAATATGTAACAGTTTATGGTTATGGGCGGGGGGGTGCGGGGATAGCCTCCCGCCCATAGTCCCTACCCTCGACGTCGTGACCAGGGCTGGGGCTAGACCTCGACCCCCTCCCCCCTAATGTGCATTTAACATTACATTGGAACCAAAATCAAACCATAGTATGGTAAGGACTTCATGTGATGGTGCAACAGTAACTCTTGGTGCTTGGTACTTGGTGGTCGTGCCCCCACTGTTGTTGCTCGAATTTGACCCATAGTTGTTTTCCCTCCCATGCTGCCACGTGGCAGCCTCTGGTTGGGCCACATTTTGGCATGTGGTTGGCCACATACCCAACCAACCACAACACGCCATTTCAAACCACTAATAGAGTGCCACTTGGCACATTCCCATTCACTAGAGAAGACCATTGACCAAGTCAACCTGTATAGTCACTCTGCCACGCAGGCATGCCTAGTCAGTTGTATAGACTGCTAACTGGGTTGTCCTGCATTTAACAAAAATAAAATGGTATGTTTGAAAAAGTGGATAGAATGTGTTTCTAGGAACCTACGGTGTCAGTTTTCCACGAAACGAGTTGCGCCAGATTCAGAACGACGAGATCTACTCAGTCGTTTAGGTTCCACACCATTCTGACAAATTTAATTTTTTATCATAATTTTGAGCACCCAATCACTCCTCCCCACTGGAAGATTTTGGACCCCAAAAGATCACTTTCAACTGTCAAGTAGATGAGGATACAACCCCCTCACCTTTCCAATCTCGATCCATTTTTCCTTTGACGAATTTGTTTTCTTGAACTTCACTCGAAAGTAACCAACATTCCCCTGTCTTAAAGACTTTTTTCTTCTGTCACGAATGACGTCTTGTTGAAGCTCATTAAGGAATTCTGAAGCGAAATCTTCAAAATATGGAATCTGAACATTCTCTTCTTGTTCTTCACTTTGAAGCCTCTCCTTACAAAAGTGACGCCAAACACCACCATCGACTTGGTGCTTGCAATCAATATAATACTTGTACTTTCCTTTTCTCTTTTCAAGATGATCTTGCATTGTTTGTTGTACCATTTGGAGTTTTTCAATGAACTTCTTGGGTTTGTCCATGTCACCATCAAAAGCAACATCCTTCTTACCAAGATGACACAACAAATTATGATGCAAATGGTAAACAAATTCCACTACTTGGTTTACTTGACTCAAGCTTGAATGTACATCTTAAAAGTATGCATATTGTTGAACATAAATTTCATGTAAAACAAAATGATGCTTGAGTACAATAGTTACACAAATAACAGGCCAAGAAGGCATATCAAAAAACTTGTCACTTTTACATCTCTTATACCTTTTGACCAAGTGGAATTGTGGACAAACACCCATCAAATGAAAGTGCCTTAATCATTGCAACTTAATCATTGCACCATTAAATTTTTTTGAATGAAATGAAATGGAAAAGTCACTTGCATCAACATGAAACTAAAATGACCTTTTCAAGTTTAAAAGAGCAAATAAAAGAGCTAAAATGATGTTTTTCTTTGAAGCATCACATGCCTCTTGTTGTTTTCCTCCCCACAGGAAGACCTTTTGCACACATGTCAATGAATGCCAAGGAGCTACAATAGAAGAAATATTAACAAAAAAATTCCTCCAACATTGAGCTGCTCCCAAAAAACCTCTTATTGAGATGACCATCTTGGGCGTTGAACAATCCACAATGGTGTCAAACTTGGAGAGGTCTTCCTTCAACTTACCTCCTCCAACATTGTAGCCCTAGTACATCAAAGAAGTTTTACCCAACTCATACTTTGACATCTTCAAAAAAAAATGTTCATGCCTTATGACATCAAGTTTTTTTCTCTTATACATGACATGTTCATATTGAAATTTTCTAAAAATGACAATGTCATTCAAGTCGACTATCACATCTAGAAATGACTCCAATTCATCATTCTTCATATGCATGAAAGTAATAGGAGTATGGAAAAGACCATAAAACATAATCAACCATTCAAACAAACTGTGTTTGATGTTAAATGCCATCTTTCACACACCACCTTCAACAACTCTTCTTTGATGAAAGCCACTCCTTTTGTCCCTCACAATAAAATGCTTTCCATTCTTCTTGGGCACCAAAACCATATGTGCACTGCATGGCGGAAGAAATGGTCAAGTGATTCCATTGTTCAACAACTTTTGGCTTTGCTTTGGTATTTCTGCACTTTGCATTTTTAACATCTGATGCATGCCAATGTCACAAAGAGAATAGTCTTGTTGCAAATGTTTTTCAAGTGGGATTCCATTCTTCTTGAGAGGCAATCCCTTCACATCCTGATACACCTTATCATCATGTTTAATTACTTCAACCAAATCAGAATTGAAACTTGAATTACAACCATCAAATGCTTCAAAATCTTCATCAACATTGGGTTTGATCACAAGAAGCACTAAATTTTTTCTTTAATCGACTAGCCTTTTCATTTGCCATGCATTCACTAATGATAGATTTAGTTTCTTGTGATGGGCTCTCACTATGTACTCCACACCATCTTTGAACAAGTGGTACTTGTTTTCATGGCGATAGAAGATTTCCTTTCTATCATAGAGGTAAAGACTTCCCAAAACAATCCATGAAATGTCAAGCGGTACAACATCTAATTCCACTTCATCAATGAAGATTGAAAACCAGAAAATACACTTTCTTGTAACCTTTAAATTGGCGTCCTTTCATATCCAACCCAATGGATATGGCTTGGGATGAGGTATGGTTTCAAGATTAACTTTCTTGACTAAGTCTTCAGATATCAATTTTTCTTGAGACCCACTATCAAATAGTGTGTCAATTTTTGTATGCTTTGAGACAACCCTCACATGAAACAGTTCAATTCTAGTTTCTTCATTTGAGTTACTAGTGTGACAATTTGAAGTGCTAGTGCTAGCAATGGAGTTCTTACCTTTTATCCCCATGGTTGTGTTTTCAGTTCCATCACCTGAATCAGAACCCAAATCCTCTTGAGCGATTGCAACTATCTTTTCCTTCCCTTTGTTGTTGAATTTATTTGGCTTCATTTCCAGTGAAGCTTCCAACAATGGTCTTCATCATGACCCTCCTTGGAACAATGCTTGCATGTCATTTTATCTCCTTCCTTTTTAACAGATGCATTTTTATTTTCTTTTCCTTTGAAACCCTTTCCTTTCTCTCCACCCTTAAATGGATTATTTTTACCCTCTTGCCTCAAGATGTGTGGCTTGCACACAAACCTCATCTCTAATAGTGGGATTGAACATAAGGATAGTATACCTTAGGTAGCTATGTAAACCCCCTATATACTTCAGCAATGTGTCTTGTGAATGAAAATCAACACCTGACATAAGATATCATTTTCTAAATTCTTGGGTGTAATCTTGCACACTTTGACCTTTAAGTTGTCTGAAGTTCAGCCAATTCATGATGGCTTTTTGCATATATGCTAGAGGGTAAAATTGTCTTTTAATTGCAGCAATGAAATTAGACCAAGAGAGTGAGATCTTACCATGTTTTTTAATTTCATATTGTGCCTTGGCTTCCCACCATACTAGTCTTGCACCCTCTAGTCTCAAGAAAGCTAGATGAATATTTGTATCATCATCTTGAAGGTTTTGAATTATGCAGTAGACCTCCAACTGACGAACCCAATTTTCAAGCTTCTCTGCATTCACTTCACCATTATACATAGGCAACTCAAATTTAATATCATATTTTAACAATTGTTGTTTACCAATTCCTTTTGAGGTAGGTTTATGACTATGAGTAAGGGTTGTAGTAGCGATAGAGGATGAAGATGAAGGTGAATATGGTGGTGAGGATGATGGTGGAGTAGATGATGGATTATCACCATTTCCATTACCTCCTCCTCCTGGAGAACCCTCTTCTCTTGGAGGCATGTAGCTTTCACCCTGCAACATTGTGTTCCTCTTCTCATAGAGGACCTTCACCATCTCTGTCATGTCAAAGAAAGCCTTCCTAAACGCCTTCTCATCCTCTGACATGTTATCATTTCCTCCTTCATGAGACATGCTTACTGAATCTTGTACTACAATTAGAGGTGAATATTGTGGCAAATTTTCCCTCTTTCTCCTTGCTCCAACTAGAGAACCTGCACCCACAAGATTGCCTTCTCCTCTCTTGAGCTTCAACCTTGTAAGCATTTAAACACTTTAAAAACAAATTAAACCCTCCTTGCACAAGTAAACCCAGTGCTCTGATACCAACTTGATATGAATGGGAATATTGGTTTTGTTTTGATAAGATAAAATTCAGAATATAAAAAAAGTGCTTAAGGATTGAGAGGTTAATTGCAAGTTTAATTTGAGTTTTTATGTGAATTTCATGAGAAAATTAACATAAACAAAACACTGAAAAACAACATCTAACAAACATGAACATCACCATAAACAATAACACAATAACACATGATGAAGGAGTTCACCCTGCCTGGGCTACATCTCCTTGGTCCAGCTTTTAATGGCTTGGCCCTCTTATATTATTCTCAAAAGTGTGATTACATGTTTACAATGCTCAAACAACTCTGAAACATGTTCCATCAGCTCCAGAATGCCCAAATATGCTTGTGTAGATTTTTTTTTATCCTAATTTAGTCAAAAACTCATCAAGTTATGATCTCCCCTAGTTTCCCCATTATTCATTCCACATTTTCCCCAAAATATGACACCATCCTACAAATTGGCCCGGAATCCAGCTAACTGAGCACCAATTTCGCCAAAAACTAGACAAAATTTTCGGAGCGCTTAAATTCCCAATGACTCTTACAAACTAGACTTCAAACCATATTTATTATGGTTTAATACGAATTTTTTTATATATAAAGCCCGTGCGGTTGGGCTAACCGTCGGGCTAAGCATTGATGTGAGCACATGTGGTGGTCGTCATTTATGGTTAATGCTAGTGGTTCCAGCTTCGCAGTGGTCTTCAACATGGTCACATAGGCCTTGGCATAATATGTAATGATTTACGGTTATGGGGGCTAGCCTCCCACCCATAGTCCCTGCCCTCGACATCGTGACTAGGGTTGGGGCTAGCCCCCTCCCCCCTCCCCCCCAATGTGCATTTAACATTACATTAAAACCAAATTTAAACCATAGTATGGTAAGGACTTCATGCGATGGTGCGACGGTAACTCTTGGTGCTTGGTAGTTGGTGGTCGTGGGTTCGAGCCTCGTTGTTGCTGCTCAGACTTGACTGAATTTTTTTTGGCCTGCTATGCTACCACGTGGCGGCCTCCGGTTGGGCCATGTGGCAACATGTGGTTGGCCACATAACCAACTAGCCACAATTCACCATTTCAAACCAGTAATAGAGTGCTGGAGAAGACCATTGACCAAGTTAACATGTATAGTCACCCTGACACATAAGCATGCACAGTCAGCTATACAGACTGCTGAATAGGTTGTCCTACATTTTTTTTAAATTTTCATGTTTGACAAAGTCGACATAACACGTTTTTGGGAGCATACGGTGTCGGTTTTCCACGAAATGAGTTGTGTTAGATTCATAACGATGATATATACACAGTCATTCATGTTCCACACCATTACGAAAACTTACATTTTTTAGCATAATTTTGAGCACATGATCATCAACAAAATAAGGAACAAATAAATGAAAAGGAGACCACAAGTAAGGGGGAAACCCCCAAAACCAAAAAAATCACATTGGAGGCTATGCCAACAATGGAAATCAAAACCAAACTACTAATAATAACTGTTGAGCAAGTAAATCCCTTTTGCAGACAGAGGCGATCCCTCTAGCCTAAGAGAGTAGGTCTAGCATTAACATGACAATCTACAAGAACCTTTCCTGGATTACAATTGAAACTAAGGAAGAAAAAGATGGCCTACCTCGACTTGATGCTATGATGGTGCTCCTTTTGGAAACCTTTGGTATTTCACTCTTCCAGGCTCGATTCTCACTACTACTGGCATTTGAATACTTGCACAAAGGACCAAAACACAACAACAAACATAAAGGTACAACTAGCATATATCAAAAGTAATCTATATAACATATCAAGAAGCATTAGAATAAATGGACTTAATCATACACATTTATGGAAAGTGAACATGTAGTTGTATATAAATAGATGAAAAGGAGAAGTTACAACCAAGCCTTTATGTTGAATACCTCCCTTTTGATTGATCCAAGTCCAAGCCAAGACACCTCAAAGCAACCTTCTCCAACCTAGTGTAGGAAATATGACTCTCTCTTTTGCTTCTAACCTTTTTGGGATTGAGGAGGATGGATTTATAGGAGAAAAGAAGGAGTTGAGGATCCACAAATGAAGGGATAAGCCCCTCATCTTAAGGGAAAAATCCCATAACCATATGAACAAGAACCCAAAAGGGAGAGGTTGAGCTTATCAGTAAAAAAACAAATACCATCTCATCGGTTCTCGAAGCCTCTAGGAGCTAAATCTTTGCTTCCATTTTTTAAAGACTACCAAAAGAGGATCAACATGGGGATCAGCACAGGTTTTACAGTCATACACGCGCTGATCAGCACTAGTGTAATATAGAAAACATGTCATCAACACTGGGAAGAAGTACACTAGGGAGTGCTAATCCAATAAATTAGGGTTTTCAACTAGCTCTTCCAGAATGAATCAAATGGGGTTTTTCTTCAGTTTTGGAGGGATGTCTTGACACATGTTTCATGATGGAAAAATGGCATAGTGGTCACTACCAGGGTTCTTAGGGATCAAGGAATGGGAAGCGATCAGGAGAGGTGACAAAATTTTGTGTAACAGATGCCCCCTAAAGCATGAAGGCAAAACGAGAGTGATGGTTGAAATGCTTTACTAGTCAAGGCAAGGACTCTGATCATCATCGGGAAAAATATTCAAATCAGGAATATACATATCTGACATCTCTGAATAATATCTGTCAAAACATGGATCCAGGGCATGGACACATCTAGTCGACTAAAAATGATAATGTGTAAAGATTTAGGGCATGGATGCAACCATCCGACTAAAAAGGATCATGTATAAAGATCCACGGCATGGATGCAATCATCCAACTAAAAATGATCATGTATACATATCCATGGCATGGATGCAGCCACCTGACTAAAAAGGATCATGTATACAATCATGAATACTCAATGACTTCTCGCAACCTAGATTCATCGGATGTAATCTAGGGTCTTGCACTCCGTCACGATCCAATCAATGTAAAAGTTCTAGCATGCGAATAAATGAGCTAAGGTCGAACATGCAATAAAGTCGTCTGATTACCAGTCAATGCTGAAAAATGTTAACAGGAACGAGAGGAACTACCAATAATGAAAATGATTCTCAAGGTACAATCAGTACAATTCACGAATGTGAACAAGGGATTGAATTTGAACATCCGTGAAATCACTCGATTGAAGGAAAATGATGTAAACACATCGTCTAATGTGAAGAAAATTCCATTAGGGCATGCAAGCTCTAAGGTACTGGAAGGGAGTCTCTAGATAAGCTTCCCAGATAATGAGTTGAAGTCGACAGGAAGTGATTCATCGAAAGAGGGCCATAATGAATCCCACATCATCGACACAAAACAGAGAATGTAGTATGAGTATAGTGCAGAAGATAAACAAACAATGTATATAGGGTAAATAAATACAAATAGGACTTCTCTTAAACATATCGACAACACGACTCCGAATTTTGGCAGCATTTGACACAACATAGGATCAAAGGTCATAGTGACAAGGTAAAGATCAGATGAGAGGCAAAGATGGATAACCCAAACCTAGGAAAGCAAGAAATGAACTGAGGATGACCCAAAATCAACATGAAACAAAGGATGTTTCATGTTCAAGAGTGACATGTTGCCTTTACTGAAGTACAACTGATGAACAATTTCATTTTTCCCCCACCATTTCTGGCGAGTACCTCTTTATTTTTACACAAGATTCAAGAGGATAACATATGATTGTCATATAATTCCATCCTTTGGATGAATCCATATTAGTAATTTTTACGAGCCCTAGGAAGGAAAAAATCGTTCTTTTCATGGTGACAAGTCTAGTGTTGTTTAGTTTTAACGAGCCCAACAAAGGTAAAACTCGACATCTTTTTCGTGTTTAGGGAGTTTGAAAAAGAAGCGGAAAAGAAAACTCTAAAGGTCCCTTTTCGTAGATAGTCTCTCAAACCCGAAAAGGTAGAAAACAATGTTCAAGAGAACCTCTTAGTCATGATTAAATAAGGTATTCCTTTTTCGTAAATAGCTTATCCCGCCCAAAAAAGGGGTAAACGTATACTGGGTAAACGACGTTTCATTTTCTTTAACAAGTTAAAAATGACAAATAATCGACAATATTTTCATGTTTCAAGAGTCAGAAAAGATCTTAAAGGTGACTCCACCTGAAGGAACAAGTGTTATAAAGGATAGCAACTAGTTCCGGTTACGATGGAACTTCTTAGAACAAGTAAAGGTCGAGAGGCTGGCTAACAAGAACACTCATTGTAGCAGTTCCTCAAGAAAGGTTAAAACAAACAAGTGAAGGCATATGATCAGCCAAGCAGATGGTGACAATGGAATGAAAAAACCAAGGCTCATCTGGCAAAACAAGGTGATAAAATGGTAATCACGAGAGGTAAAATGAGAATGGTTTTATTTTTACACAAGCTTGAAAACATGGAAAACTATGCTTGGAATTGGTTTCATTTTTACACAAGCTTGAAACAAAGATAAACTATGCTTGACACTGGTTTCATTTTTACAGAAGCTTGAGACATGGAAACTATGCTTGGAATAAGCTTGCATGCCCCCAACATGGTGACTCAATTTGAGGTACATGCCCCCCAAGCTTCATTTCATTCACCTATGTAGATTGATGGTTACTATTAGGTGGATGGAATGAAGGCTCATTTACGAGGTCAAGTGAAAGAATCGATTGGGATTTTACGAGATCTAATCAAAGACTTGAATTGAAGGGGAACTTGTTTCATTTTTTAATGAGCTTGACACAGTAAAAGAACTATGCTCATAGAGGCTTATTTCATTATTTAATGAGGTTGATATAGTAAAAGAACTATCCTCATGGAGAGATTGTTTCATTTTTTAAAGAGCTTGACACAAGAAAAGGAACTCTACTCCGAAGACCTTGCTTCATTTTTTAAGGAGCTTGAAATAAGAAAATAAATCTGCTTTGAAGACCTTGCTTCATTTTTTAAGGAGCTTGAAACAAGAAAATAAATCTGCTCTGAAGACCTAATCATGGCCGATAAGAAGTCATGGCTTCCAAGAGATTCTCGTCAGATGGGAGAACAACCCTTTGGAAATCAGGGTCTAATGCCTCCAGTACATCATGCACTATATCACTGACTAGATCATCTGTTGACGCGGGCATGGAACATGTGGCCACATAGTTAGCCTGTGGTGGGGAAGATACCATTGACACATAAGAACCATTTAGGGATGATGGTATACTGGGAGCCACATTAGGACCAATGAAATACTTTTGATCAACAGTCACATTGGCTCCTTCATGTGGAAAGCATATCACACGAAAGAAAGATGAAACAAGAGCCCCCATGACATAAGTATAGTCACGCCCAAGGAGTAAGTTAAAATTCAAGGGGGGCTGGACAACCATCATGTCTATGTAGACAATATTTCCTACCAAAGTAACCTAGGAAGGATCCCTAACAGTTGATTGATTCCTCTGTTAAAATCCAATAGATTTTTGGTAACAAGCAAAAGTTGTGAAGAATCGAAAGCTTGCTAGGTAGTTGAGGATAGAATACTAACAGATGCGCCTTCATCTATTATTGTGCTAGGTACAATCACATTATAGGCCTATACCGTGATCTCAAAGGGCACGTAATAAGGAAGACGAGATCCCGTCAATGGACTCCAATCAAAATAAGCAATCAAACTACTTGGAGGGGGTGCCATGGGAATGGGAGAACTACCCCATTGTGTTACGGGAACGGGAGGATCACCCTCATGTATCATGGGAACAGAAATATTTCCCCAGGAATCTAAAGAAACAAAAAGAATCTGAGTGGTATGAGATTCACTCTCTACAGGAAAGGCCTGATTAACCGTAGGTGGAATCAAGTCAACCATTTTCTCATCCAATGGTTGGTTGAGAATGGAGTCATGGGATTGACTTTCGGAAAGAGTGGGATTGACCATAGATGAACCTTGATCATTCACTTGATCAACTAGCGGAGGACTCAGGGAAAACTTATGGTAACCAACCAGAAGACACGGCTCAAAAGCCGTAAGGGTATCCAACACTTTGGAGGCTTCATCCATATAAGGACAAAGGTGAATGGGATGATTCCCTTCACATAACCTATAGAGAAATTTGACCTTATGCTTTTTCTTATGAATATTATTATCACTAGTTGAGGGTTTGTCACCAACATGATCTCCAGAGGTTGATGACAAAGGTTGATTTGGGCCAGTGGACCACAATTCTAACACATTGGGAATACCGGGACAATCTCTAAGAAGGTGGTCACCCTTACATAGCTTTCAAGGGAATTTGACTTTGCGGGATAAAGTGGAAGGTTTTTCAACATCAGTCATATTGGTAGCGACGGTCGTTGGGTTTCCTGATTTTTTTTTTAATAAATATTGTAGTAGCAGTTTTTGATAGTGGAAATTAATTCAACACCATCAAAAACCTCAACGGCACCCAAAATCTTGAAGTTTGATAGCTATAACCTAGATCTACAAAAATCTCTGTCGGGTTTTATTAAAATCTTACCGAAATTTCCATGATTTTAAGAACAAAAAACAAGCTGGTTAAACTAAAACTATATAGAATATTAAATGCTTTATATTTTTTATAAAAGTTATGGGAATGAGCCACTAGTAATATACATTTTCCTAGAACATTTAATGTTGTTCTGTGTATTAATTTATAATTTAACATATAGAATATTAAGTGATTTTAGTTTTTTATTTTTCATAAAAAGGAAATATTTCGTTTTATTCGTAGTCCTTTAGTCCTTTTCATTAATGACATTCACATTTTAAAGTTGTGGACATTTTTCTTCATTTTATTTTTTTTAGATCTTTTTATTTATCATTTAGTTTGTGGTCCAGATTGTTAAGTTTGGAGAACATTTATGTGTAGTTGTATTTTTTTTGGATCCTTTTCATTACTTTTAGCATGAATATTTGATCAGAAGATAAGAATTTTTCTTAAGTCATTGAAGGCTTTATTATGAATATGTGGCGTTATTGAATATATATATATATATATATATATATATATATATATTTTTTTTTTTTTGGTGTTATTGAAAGTTTGAATTCAGTGTATTCAATTTTTTTTTTTATTCATTTGTTTTTATGTTGAAAATCACTTTTTATAGCTTGGTATGGTGGAGACGTGTATTTTTTTTTTCAATATGTAATATTTAAAAAATATATTAATAATGGAATAAATATTACAATATGGGTTATAAAAATTTTTTTAAGGTGAATTTTAAGTAAAGTGATTTTATTCTCCATATTCAATGTTTGGATGACATTACTACTAGATTGCACATGTGCATTATGGCTAGCTCATGCCACATACCACATGTTGTATCCAAGATGCGTCAAACCATGTGATCATGATGGGGGGGTTAATGAAACAATTATGATGGTAAGTAGTTGGTCTCTTGGAGAGCATTGGTTGAATGGTGAGGAAGGCCTCTGGAAAAATCATGATTGGTTTAGGGGAAATTAACACAATGTGAGTGTGGTCTATCATTTGGCTTAAACTCTACGCATACCATGTTTAGCTCAAAATAAGGACCTTGCGATTGATAAACATGTATGCATTTCATTGCTCTCTTCTCAACCTATAGTTTACTATGGTTCCTTTCGGCTACTAGTCGTTAGTATTTTGGTCATAGGTATGACTCCCCAAGCCTCTTATCGTGGAAAGGCCCTCCTTCAATAGACAAATGAAAAGATTGTCATTGTTGCCACAACTTTTTCCTTTCAACAGGAAACATTGCCTTATATTTAGCAATTCATTGGGGATGTTGAGGAAGATGCTAATGTAGAGTAAGCCTATAGGAAAGATAAGAATGTGGATCAACTAGTAAAGGGCTTCATCTCTGACCTTACCATCAACCACAGTTGAGACACCAAGTGCTTTTGAATGGTTGAACTATTTTGACACACCAAGAACTTCATGGTATATGCCCTATTAGAAAAGGAGACTAACATGCAAGAATTTTGAAAAACGTTGGAGGCACTGGGAAAAAAATACTTTTGATTTCCCTCTATTCTTGGCTCATGAGAAAGAATGGAAGAGTCCTTCCAACTAAGTTGTTGGGGACTTCAAAAGACTCCTTAATCATGCTTCATTCTACCAAAGATGTTGTTAATGGATGTAGTATATCCTGATTACATGTTTCTTGCTATGAGTTTTATTTATGATATCTATGATATAGTTTCACTTGTTGTCTAGACTTTATTCTCTACTTTATTGTTATTTTGGGTCTAGTTTTTCTAGTTGGTTGACCTGTATAGCTTCATTTTGGTACATATACCATCATGCTACCACCCTAAATGTTAGTATAGCCTAGTCTCTCTATGGCTAGATCAAGAACTATTTTTTTGACTTGTATATCTTCTACATAGAGAGTGGTTTTCTTATTACCAAATAGTATTCATAAGCAAAGTCTTGTTTCCTTTAGGTGGAGTAGCAGTATAGCCTATCTGAATTCTGTAACTGTGTAGTTTACAATTTGAAATATAATAAAATAGAAAATCTCACTTACCAAGAAAAAGGTAAAATATTTTTATCATCAATTTTATAGATAGATAAAGTAATTAAAGTTAAAAAAAATGATATTACGTTTATAAGTGTTTATTATAAGGGAGATTTGTTATTCATTTAGTTCCTAATATGTTATTAACCATTGATATTTATAAAAATATTACTAACTGAAATATATATATATATATATATATATATATATTGCAAACTTGAGAATTTATATTAATAAAAGTAGTAGAAAAAATCAAAATAAAGAGATGCAAAATAAGTTTCTCGCCATAGTTATAAGATTAAAAAAACCCACTAGATTTGTTCTGAAAGGGCCATCTATAGACCATATTTAATATTGCTTTAGAAAACTTTCAAAATGATTTTAAACAAAAAGTTATGAATATGAAGGACAGTCACAAATGTTATCACCTAAAAATTTCTCACACTAGGACACAAGGGATTGTCGAGGATGTCATTACCATAGAAAGGCAAAAGCTAGTCATGGCATTTAAATCATCAAATAAAAAACAGTGAACAAACTATACAAAAGGGGGTTTTGATCCATCTTTGAAAACTAACAATGAGGATATTACATGATCCACATGGTTTTCCTTTGATAGTAACACGGATTTGTAAGAAACAAAATATCTCCAACTTTTGACCCAAAAAATACCCACATCCCAGCAAAATCTAAAGCGTGAACAAGGTTATCCATAGTTCAACGATAATAATAGATGGTCCTTTGGTAACCCAAAGGTCTCTTCATGCATGGGAATTTTCAATTGGATTGAGCTCCATTCATACTTGAAGCTAGCTTTAATCAAAATCACAAAGAATATATAAATATTAGGCCATGGGTCAACATTTGAAAAAATAAGTAATAATGTTATTCTACCCAGTTTTTGCTAAGTTCTCCTAACTCTCAAGTAATTTTGTGTATCGACATTAAAACTCGGAATCATTTTCACCATTGAAGAAGCTTGTGAACTTCTTAACTTAGTGAGAGACACCAAGCAAAGGGAATGAATAGGAAACTCCTGAAGAGGATTGGAGAAGCATTACCTTGGTTAACCCAATCCTATTTTATTTCTCCTTTGAAGACCACCAACGCTTTACTTAGTTGATAATCCTATAAAGAGTTTACTTCTTTTTTTTGTCTCTTATGCGCCTATTTATATTGATCCATTCATTTCAATTATGCAAGTTTTATTTTATTTTTTTTAACCTTAGCCATCTTTGTTGTGTTGTGTTGATGCAGTGCCTTCTACATCAGGTGGGATTTTTCTCGATCACTTGAAAAATCCCACCAAAAAAATTGGCGGCTCCAACGATGTTAAATCTTCATTTACACTCTCTTAATTTGTTTTTGGGTTCTTTCTCATTGTCAATTTATTATACAATTGCACCAACATCCTTTAGGTAAATCTTGGAGCCCCTTTTTTTCTTCTACTTGAGAATTCCTAACCATTTTTTCCTACATGGAAAATTTGTGCGATTATCGAAGAAATAGTCATGCTATCTATGAAAGCACTTAGTTTACTTTATGCATAATTCACTTGATTGTAAGCCCCTTACCCACATCATGATCTACAAAAAATGTAAAATTTCAATTTTTTTCTCCGCTTTCTAAATGAAATTGTAGTGTCTAATATCATGCACCTACTGATTGATAATATTTCTCTAGATAGTCCATTGGTTTTGGTAAAAACCATTAAAAATAACCTTTTTATTTTATTTTACCATATGGATGGCCCACTCTAAAAAAATCTACATTTCTTAGTTAAAATTGCATTTTCTTGCTAGTTTTTTGGGACTAGAAGAGAGACTTTGCATCTAAGTACGCTCTTCAACTTGCACATTGTGTGATATAGGTGAATCAAAATGGATCATAAGTCTCCTCCATATCCCTTACTAAGTAGATAGAAAATTACACATAGCATTAATTATACAAGAGAGTAGCGTGCTCCATACATGTGCACATGCTTTCCCTTTTTACAAGGTTGTAATTTCATCTAGTTTAATTATCAAAAAGTAAGGATACTATGATATTCGTGTGTTGCAGTTTAACATATGACATTGGAAAAATTGCACTTGCATACAACTTCTATCACACATCAATTTATTAAATTTAGTTCCATTGTCGACAAGCATATTCATTAGAGTAAATATCAGCCTAAAAGTGGCCTCCTAAGGAAAAATAATAAAATAATAGTTAAAATAATAAAATAAGAGTTATGAATTTTGGAGGGAAAAAAATAAAACTACTTTTTTTAATTGTATCTCTGGCTGACCTCCTTATAGGTTTACTCAAATTTCAAGTTTAGACACTCATTAGATGCATAATTAAATTCCACATCGAACGAGTACCCATTATGCATACTTTTGAGAACCCCCGCCTTGCACTATCCCTCCTTTTAACATAGCTAATAGTCACCAAACTCATGTAGTGAATACTACAACTCCTAATTTTCCATTTGTAGCCTCATTGAATATCCAAATTTTAATGAAACTAAAAAATTACCCCATCACTCACACCCTGTTTGGCCTACCATGCCAACCAAACTCCCTTTTGATATCCCAAAATTCAATGGGGAGCCAGATGAACACCTAGCCAATCACATTATGTTATTTCATTTGTGGTGTTCCTCCAATAGAGTGACTAATGAATTCGTTCATCTAAGACTCTTTCAATGAACCTTAACTATCCCCTTGGATAAATGGTACATCAATGAAAAATATGGAGCTCATAGAAACTTCACATCCCTAGCTAAGACCCTCCTCAACTTCTTCGAGTTACTAGTACATTATGACATGGCATTGAAAATTCTCACCATGTTTAGGAAAAAATCATCCACTCATGTCACATACCACATCTAAAAATGATGAAGGCATCACAACATTTGCAAAATTTAATTTGCCAAATAAATTTTCTTATATTTTTTTCTCAAATCCCTTTTTCCCATCATCAAGAAAGATGTAGCCACCGCCATGCCTCAAATATGGGAAGAAGACATTTTAAAAGCTCAACATTTTTAAGTTGACTTATTCTCAATAAAAATACATCTATATGGTAATCCCTAATGTTTCTCACCCTCAACCCTTCAATAAGACCAAACCAATGACATTTAATGCTACCAATTGATCCATGCCACACCTAAACCTGTATGGAAGAAACTGTCATCCCTATGGTAATAACCCTTATGGAAACCATTACAAACCATCCCTACCATTATGGTAGGACCATCCTATCTATCCTACACTATTACAAGGTGAATTATCCTCCTTCCAAGAAAATGGTAAGGGGAATTACCTTGGCTAATAAAGAACCCATATGCCACCTTCAGGTATGTAATCCCCCTTGCATTCTTGTGAACCTTCCTCCAATCATCAACATTGTAATGGAGGATCCTCCACATCCTAAAATTCATATGGGAACCCAACATAATGGAATCCACACTATCCTTCCCAGGTTCCCCTGCCTAATAACATTGTAACACCTTAGGCTCAATAAATTTGGGTGTCAGTTTCATCCAACTTTCACTAGCTCAATAACAAAAAATGTTTGAGTAGTTAAACATGGTTAATTCCACTACTCAACTGATCTGAATGGGAATATTATTTTTGTTGTGATAAGATCCAATTCAGAATATAAACAAATTTCTTGAGGGTTGAGAGGTTTATGTGTTTTTATGTGAATTTCATGAGCAAATTAACATAAAAAAAACACTGAACAACAACATCTAACAGACATGAACATCACCATAAATAGCAACACAATAGCACATGATGAAGGAGTTCACCCCGCCTGAGCTACGTCTCCTTGGTCCAACTTCCAATGGCTTGGCCCTTTCTATTATGCTCAAAAGTGTGATTGCATGTTTACAATTCTCAAATAGCTCTAAAACTTGTTCCATCGGCTCCAAAATGTGAAAAAATGCATGTGTAGAATTTTTCTGAACTGAATTTGGTAAAAAACTCATCAAGTTATGATGTCCCCTAGTTTCCCCACTATTCATTCCACATTTCACTCAAAATCTGTCACCATCCTACAAACCTGCCCGGAATCCAAATAACTGATCGCCAATTTCGCCAAAAACTGGGCAAAATTTTCAGAGCGCTTAAATGCCCATTGACGCTTACAAACTGAATTTCAAACCATATTAATTATGGTTTAATAAAAAATTCTTTATATATAAAGCCCGCACAGTTGGGATAACTATCGGACTAATCATTGATGTGGGAACATGTGGTTGTCGTCGTTGGTGGTTAACGTTGGCGGTTCTAGCTCCACAGTGGTCTTTGGCATGGTCACATAGGCCTTGGCATAATATGTAACGATTTACAGTTATGGGGGGGGGGGGGGTGTGCGAGGCTAGCCTCTCACCCATGGTCCTCGCCCCCAGTGTCATGACCACGGTTGGGGCTAGACCCCGACCCCCTCCCCCCCATTGCACATTTAACATTACATTAAAACCAAATTCAAACCATAGTATGGTAAGGAATTCATGCGATGGTGCAACAGTAACTCTTGGTGCTTGGTACTTGGTGGTTGTGGGTTCAACCACCATTGTTGTTGCTCGAACTTGACCCAACTTTTTTTCGCCTCTCGTGCTGCCACGTGGCGGCCTCTGGTTGGGCCACGAGGTGGCATGTGGTTGGCCACATACCCAACCAACCACAACATGCCATTTCAAACCAGTAATAGAGTGCCACTTGGCACGTTCCCACTTGCTAGAGAAGACCATTGACCAAGTCAGCCTATATAGTCACCTTGCCATGTAGGCATGCCCACTTAGTTGTACAGACTGCTGCCTGGGTTATCCTACATTTTTTTTTAATTGTTTGTTTGAGAAAGTGGATAGAACACGTTTCTGGGATCATACAGTGTCGATTTTCCGCGAAACGAGTTACGTCGGATTTAGAATGACGAGATGTACGTGGCCATTTAGGTTCCACACCATTCCTACAACTTTCATTTTTTAGCCTAATTTTGAGCACTCAGTCACTCCTCCCAACTGGAAGCTTTTGGACCCCAAAATATCACTTTCAACTATCAAGTAGATGAGGGTACAACCCCCTCACCTTTCCAATCTCGATCCATTTGGCCTTTGACGAATTTGTTTCCTTGAACTTCACTCAAAGGTAACCACCATTCCCTCATCTTGAAGACTTTGTTCTTCTGTCACGAATGGTGTCTTGTTGAAACTCATTAAGGAATTATGAAGTGAAATCTTCAAAAGATGGAATCTGAACATTATCTTCTTATTCTTCACTTTCAAGCCTCTCCTTACAAAAGTGACACCAAAAACCACCATCAACTTGGTGCTTGCAATCGATACACTACTTGTACTTGCCTTTTTTCTTTTCAAGGTGATCTTGCACTTTTTGTTGTACCATTTGGAGTTGTTCAATGAACCTTTTGGGTTTTTCCATGTCGCCATCAAAAGCAACATCCTTCTTACCAAGATGACACAACAAATTATGATGCAAATGGTAAACAAATTCCATTACTTGGTTTACTTGACTCAAGCTTGAATGTACATCTTGAAAGTATGCATATTGTTGAACATAAATTTCATGTAAAAAAAAATGATGCTTGAGTATAATTGTTTCAGGAAATAACTCCCTAAAGGTTTTTGGGTCGGCAACCTTCACAGATTAGGGGCATACCATTCAAGAATGACTCACTTAATCTATATTTTATGATGAAAACTAGATATAACAAGTTGCAGAACTTACTTGAAAGTCCAACGTTTGATGTAGATCCCGCGAGGTGCAAACCCCCAGCAACCCTTCGTGCTTCGTAACCTGGAAATCAAGAAAGAACGAACACGAAACTCTAGTTGTACAACATATATAGTCCCTAAATTTCAGTGTAACTCATGTATAATATCATAAGAACAATATCAAACATTCAATTAATGATCATTACACATATATAAAGAGATATAAACATGTGAATATCGGGAACAAGATGGTTCTTCTTATTATAAATGGCACGTACAATAATAGAAATGTGGAGAGATCACCTTAATCCTTCCACGGTCTTCGAGCATACCGTCATCTGGATCCGTCCGGCCCTCTCCTCACAAGAATTCTTCCAAGATGTGTGCACACTAGATTTCATATAGGATGATGAGCATCTCAAGGAAACAAGGGTTTCCTGAATATACCTGGGAAGTGCAGGAGGCACGGGAATATCAGACTTGAAATAGGGCTCCAACAGAGTATAATATCTATAATTTTCTCTCCCCCTTAGGCAATGCATATGAGGGGCTTTTATACTCCCTCAAAGTAGTTTCACTAGTTGGAAATAGTTGGGCCACGGGCTGGGGTGGTTGAATTATGGGAATAACCATCAACCCTGCCTCGAAAATAGGGAATTATATATATATTTTTAATTATTTAAATGGCATACGCGGAAAAGTATGAATGGACTCTTTGTAGAAATTTGAATAACTGAGATATTATTCACTGAGATTCTCCTGATCACACACTATTTTAGCTTCATGCATAATACAGAATCTCTTCTACCATTGATCATCACATGCGGAAATAAAATCAATTGCATGCATACATTAAAACCACAAAAAATCACACATATGAACACAGTATTTAATGGGAAAGCTTAAAGCTGAAAACCCCAACTATCTGTATATTATATGTCATGGAGATCATGTAACAATCATAGTACAAAAGATCTTCACAAGCTCTCATGCACACCCTCAATTGCTACACACTATCAAGCTAGATCTAGCAAAACACATGCTCCAATCTTTTGCCACTTGATAGCTAGCCTCTATTGCGTAATTAATGCTATGGGATGGATTCATTAAATAGATAAACCACCTGGCTTGAAATACACAATCCTCATGGGCTACTCCACTTATCTGTGTGTTGCAAATAGCAACAGTATAGTCACAACTGATAGTTAACCTGCTCTTTCACCTATTTCTGCACTGGTCTCCACTGAAACTGTCCATGCACTGAAGTTAACTGATGCATTCTTTAGTTGATTTATGAGTCTATAATTAGTGAATTAATTAATAATTAATTCACACCACTCTCACTAATTGTATCAATTATTTAAACTGAATACAAATAGCTCAACTATGTTTAGATTAGTTAAACTAAATACAACTCCACTAACTTCCTCAATCAACTCCACCAAACTCTGTCACATGAGTTCTAACTGAAGTATCCATGAAATAGCTCCACATAACCCTTAGGAATAGCGTAATTCCTTCTTTCAGCTGCATGTGCCACATCTGTGCACTTAACTGAAGTGCTTCAAGAGAATAAGATAATGTTTAGAGTTTAAAATTATTAAGAGCTAATAATATTCAACATATCTATTTTTAGACTGGCAATCTAAAAATAGATTCCGCCCAGTATGTCTAAAAATAGAGTTCCATCTATTTTTTCCGACTTGACCAACCATCCACAAATAGCATCCTGCAACTCATAGAACATGATCCATATGTCTAAAAATAGACTTTGCGCCAAAAATAGCCTACGGGCCCACTTAGTGAAGGCGAATCCTTTCCACTAAGCTCATCATCTTGTTGCAATCTCAACACTCCCTCTCAACAAGATAAGGATTATATGCAACCCCTATCCTGCCCTTGTGGTATTCAAATTTTCTCCTGGTGAGCGCCTTCGTCAAGATATCAGCATCCTGATCCTCCGTAGGAATGTATGAAAGTAACATGATCTTCTGCTGCACACAATCTCTGATATGATGATACCGATCCACGAAGCCATGCCGCCTCAACTCATCCTCCTGTCTGTACCATGATCCATATCCCGATGTGCCTCTGAGATATCTCAATACATGCTTCCCCGCCTTCCAAAAGAGCTTGGTAGGCTTAACCATAGCTTGTCAAAGCTGGTTCACAGCATAGCATATGTCGAGTCGTGTATTGACCAGATACATAAGCAACCCCACCAACTGTCGATAAACAGTGGCATCCACTACCTCCGCTGAAGTAGAATCCTCCTTCCTCCAACCACCAGGAAGAGGAGTATCAACAGGCTTGCAGCCATGCATGTTGAACTTCTCCAGTATCTCCTGGGCATACTTACTCTAAGAAACAAACAGTCCACCACTGCGCTGCCAAATTTCCAATCCTAGGAAATAATGAAGGAGGTCCAAGTCCTTCATCTCAAACTCTTTTGCAAGATCCTCCTTGCATGAGTGTATCAACAGTTCATCACCTGTCAAAATCAAATCATCTACATAAAGTACAATGATCAGCAACTTACCCTCCACCACAATCTGGTAGAGGTTAGGATCCGCCTCACTCTTGGAGAATCCAAGTCCGGTGAAATAACTGTCTATCCGTGTGTACCAAGCACGAGGTGCTTGTTTCAAGCCATACAACGCTCTCTTGAGCCTACACACATGCGACTCGCTGCTGAAGATCTCGAAACCTTCGGGCTGCTCTATGTACACCTCCTCCTCAATGACTCCATTGAGGAACACATTCTTCACATCCATCTGATGAATGTGCCACCCCATCTGCGCTGAGAGAGCAAGAATCGTCCGTGTGGAAGAATACCTTGCGACAGGTGCAAAGGTCTCCTCATAATCGATCCCCTCTATCTGTGAAAAGCCTTGGGCAACAAATCTTGCCTTGTACTTCTCCACACTCCCGTCAGCTGCCTGCTTCACTTTGTAGATCCATCTCGAACCCACCACTGATTTCCCTTCCGGCCTTGGGACAATCTCCCATGCACTGTTTCTGACAATCGAATCATACTCTTCCACCATGACATCTACCCATGCGGGATCCTCCACAGCTTCCTCGAAAGAGGATGGCTCTGTCACGATACACTTGCTCATAAGAGCCATGTATCCAGTATACCGGTCAGGTGACTGTCTCTGTCTGCACTGAGATGTAGGTGCTCCTACAACCTTCTCTGCATCTTGAGCCAGTCGCTCAGCTTCTGTAGTGCGCTTCCGCCCTCTGATGGTTGGCGCTGCCTGAGTGGTATCTTCCACTCCATGAACCTCCTCTTGTGGCTGATCCACATCCTGAGGCTCATCCTTAGGAACTAATAGCTCCTCATCTGCATGCAAGTGTGGCTCCCTCTCAAGTTAACACTTCATGGCTTTCTCCTCCTGAAATTTGATATCCCGTCGCACAACAGTCTTGCGACTGTCTGGAAAATGCACACGATAGTTGTGGGGTGTATCAGTGTACCCCACAAATATCCCAACCTCTGCAGTCGGCTCCAGCTTCTTCCTGGCATCCTTCGTCACATGAATGTAAACAGGTGAACCAAAAATCCTCAAATGGGAAATATCAGGCCTCTTACCAGAAAACGCCTCCTTGGGTGTACTCATGCCAAGTATCCCTTGAGGACAACGGTTCTACACATATACTGCAGTATTGCATGCCTCATCCCACAAGTGTATGGGAAGGCCCTAATCATGCAACATCGCCCGTGCAGCACCCACGATCGTTATGTTCTTTCGCTCGGCAACCCAATTCTGTTGTGGGTTATGAGGTGCTATGAGCTCTCTTCGAATTCCTCCTGCGCTGCAAAAGTCCTTGAATTCACTAGAGATGAATTCACCACCATTGTTGCTCCTAAGAGCCTTCACCTGCTTCCCCGATTCTTTCTCAACCAGTGCCTTGAACTCACATAACTTTGAGTATGTCTCGCTCTTCTTCTGCATGAAGAAGATCCAGCACTTACGAGAAAAATCATCAACAAATATCACATAATACCTGTGCTTTGCTGTCGAAGCTACTGAGAAAGGTCCACACACGTCTGTGTGAATTCTCTCAAGGATCGTCATGGCGCGAATATCCTTCTCGTGAAAGGTGGCTTTCACAAATTTTCCCAAGGTACATCCCTTGCACTGATCTGACTACGCAAGAGTACCCTTAGGAAGCCCAGTAGAAATCTTTTGCAGTATCTTCAAAGCTCCATGGTGAAGGTGGCCCAATCTCTGGTGCCACAACTCGCCATCATCCCAGCTCACCACTCCTTCTACCTTGCCTGCCATTGCTGCGCAACCATCTACCTGAAATTGATAAAGGTTCCTAACTCGAACCCCTATCCTCTGGGTCTCACCAGTTGCCTTATTGCGCAAGAAATCCTTTCCCTTGCTAAAGACAACATCATATCCCTTGTCTTCTAACATCTCCACAGAGATAAGATTCTTCTTCAATCCTGGAACATGCATCACTTCCTTCAATACGAAGGGTTTACCAAACTCCCTCTCAAAGGAAATGGTACCGATACCGGTCGCACTGTATCTACCATCATCGCCCATCTCGATGTGCACTCCAAGATCTTTCTCATCCAGATCAGTAAACAAATCTCGATCTCCTATCATGTGAAAAGACGCACCACTGTCCAGAAACCACACTGAACCCATCACACTTGAGACCAAGCATGCGATCAACAAAAAATCCAGCTCAAACTGCGAGGCTAAGGCCTCTCCAGCTGCAGATCCAGCAGCCTGCTTATTTTTCTTCTTCTGCAGACAATTTGTGGCATAATGTCCGTGTTGGTGACAGTGAAAGCACTTCACCTTGGACATGTCCTGCTTCTTGCCTTTCGCACCGGAATGAGAAGCTTTCTTGCTCTTCCCCTTCTTTTCTTTGGCAGCCAAAGCACAATTTTCTTCATCAGATGCCTTTGATGAAGATCCGTCTCTGGTACTCCGCCTTATCTCCTCTTGCACAAGATCCGACCAAAGTCGCTCCCATCCTGGCAATTTCTCCCGACCATTGACAGAGTCCTGATAGGAATGCCAACTCTTCGGAAGCCCAAGGAGAGCCAAGCTCACTAAGTCCTCGTCATCTATAGTCACCCCCACACTTCCCAGCTCATCCCTGCATTGGATGAACTTCCTGAGGTACTTGGGCATACTATCGCCTTTCTCCATCTTTATGTTCCTGAGTTTATCCTTGAGCGCCAACTTCCTCTGGTCGCTCTTGCTTTGGAATAAATCTGTCAAGGCTTTCCACATCAAGAATGGAGAAGCCTTACCATGAAGGCTGGACACTATGTGATCCTTCACACCCTCCAACAGAATCCTTCGACACTTTGCTGTCTTCTTTTGCCATGCGTCAAGTACGACAGCATCAGTAGAAGTAGGCTTTGGGACTTCAGCATATATGAACTCCTTCAACCTGTTATCATCTAATACCGCCTCCATCCTGTCCTTCCATGAAATATAATTCGAGCTGCCCTCAAGGGCACACTCCAATCGCAATCCGTTGAAAGACATCTCAACTTCGACACCAAGAAAACACTGCTACAAATTCGAATTCCACCAGCACAAAACTCAACAGCTTCAATGTTTTGCAATTTCTCCAATGATCAATAACGCTCTGATACCATGTAGAAATTTTAATAACTGAGATATTATTCACTGAGATTCTCTTGATCACACACTATTTTATCTTCATGCATAATACAAAATCTCTTCTACCATTGATCATCACATGCAGAAATAAAATCAATTGCATGCATACATTAAAACCACAAAAAATCACACATATGAACACAATATTTAATGGGAAAGCTTAAAGCTAAAAACCCCAACTATCTGTATATTATATGTCATGGATATCATGTAACAATCATAATACAAAATATCCTCACAAGCTCTCATGCACACCCTCAATTGCTACACACTATCAAGCTAGATCTAGCAAAAACACATGCTCCAATATTTTGCCACTTGATAGCCAGCCTCTATTGTGTTTTCAATGCTATGGGATGGCTTCATTAAATAGATAAACCACCTGGCTTGTACTACACAATCCTCATGGGCTTCTCCACCTATACGTGTGTTTCAAATAGAATAGTATAGTCACAAGCGATAGTTAAACCTACTCTTTAACCTATCTCTCTGCTTTGGTCTCCATTGAAGCGTGTTACTTGAAGTTAGCGATGTATTATTTAGTTGATTAATGAGTTTATAATTAGTGAATTAATTAATAATTAATTCACACCACTCTCACTAATTGCCGTTTAGATTAGTTAAGCCGAATACAACTAGCTCAACTATGTTTAGATTAGTTAAGCCCCGAATACAACTCCACTAACTTCCTCAATCAACTCCACCAAACTACTGTCACATGAGTTCTAAGCGAAGTATCCATGCAGTAGCTCCACATAACCATCAGGAATAGCGTAATTCCTTCTGTCAGCTGCATGTGCCACATCTGTGCACTTAACTGAAGTGCTCCAAGAGAATAAGATAATGTTTAGAGTCTAAATATTATTAAGAGCTAATAATATTCGACATATCTATTTTTAGACTGGCAATCTAAAAATAATTCCGCCCAGTATGTCTAAAAATAGAAGTACATCTATTTTTTCCGACTTGACCAACCATCCACCAATAGCATCCTGCAACTCATAGAACATGATCCATATGTCTAAAAATAGACATAGTCTAAAAGTAGACTTTGCACCAAAAATAGCCTGCGGGCCCACTTAGTGAAGGCAACTCCTTTCCACTAAGCTCATCATCTTGTTGCAATCTCAACATTGCATATATACGTGGAAAAGTCTGGGCATAGTCACGTATGGGTTTTTAGACACTGTTTTTATGAAGTTGTTCAAGTCTGGGGGGAAAGGGTGCCCAAGGCCAAAGAGACAATCATTAATCACACGAGGGTGAAAAATGATGCTATAACAGATGCCCCCTAATATATGAGGTCAGAAGGGGTACATGATGGCTGAAATATATTATGTGCATAAAAAGAACCTTACGAAGACAAGAGAGGACTTCACCAGATTTCAGCCTGCCAAAAAACCAATGAAAGAATTCAGAGAGTCAGCTCATGTCCGAGGTGGGCATACCCATGCTCAATGAAAGAAAATCATGTCTATAGATCCAAAATGTATACAAGTATAGCTAAACTGGAAATTACATAGTGAATCATCTGATCACTGCCTGGAAGTACAAGTCGAAATCAAGTCCAAGTATCACATATAGAAGACTGATCAATGATGATGTAATAGATATCTAATCTCACAAGTAATTGAATCTCCAGGTACCAAATCATAAGGGGTGGAACACATGGTACAATCACGCAACTCGAGAGCCAACATATAAGATGTCGTTGTACTAAAACTGCAACATATAAGGGTGGACGGCGTCACTGGCAGAAACTGGATGAACTATCAAAAGTGAACCAAAGCATGCTGATGCAACCCCAAGGTCTTCACCGATAACCATGGCACAATTCGACACAATGGGAATAAATGAGTTGAATTCGACCATGTGAGAAATCGTTTGATTACCGGTCAATAATGTATACCATTAACAAACGTGAGACAACCCACCGATAATGATAATGAGTGTCAAGGTTCCCCAGTACAATCTAACAAGTGCAAATGAATGAGTTGAAGTCGAACACTTGTAAGAATCTATCAATCAGGAGGCAATAATAAATCCTTACTGTCGACAGCGAAGAGTCTGCCACTGATGACTGCAAACCCTAAGGTACTGACAAAAAGACTCTAGACCTTATTCCCAGATAAATGAGTCGGAGTCGATGGGAAAATATCTACTGGAAGGAAGGAATTAAGGCATCCCACATTAGTCCAGTGCAAGTGTAACCCGCAGTCCAAGATTTGGAAGGAATCGGATGAAGTAGAGTGAAGGAACCAACCCGAAGTACGTTTCCGACATGCACAAGATGGAGCTAGCGCATGGAAGAAACCCTTTGAACCAACCAATAATGAAAGCTGACAAAGAGGCAAGATATCCACCGATAGGGTCAAATGGAAATCCAAGTACTGCATGAATCCCAAGTGTGATAATGTATGCTGACGTCGAACACAAGGAAAACCACTCAGTCAAAGACCCATAATGGTGATCAAATGCTGAGCACAAGGTCACCTATCAATGATGTAAATAGGGCCAGGGTGCGGCTCTAGGTTTACTCTCAAAGCAATATGTCGTAGTCGATAAGAGACAAACCCGTCAGTAAGAAGTCAATGGAGACCTTCTCAAACTAGCACGAGCATAGGACCAAACATCTGATGTGATAGTACAAGATACTGACAATGCAGGGAAAACCTGACTGAAAAATAAGTCATGGGACACCGCAGAATGGCCAACTCAGGTTTAACTTCCCTTGAACAAAAACACGACTCATGATGACCATGGCAGCAAATAATGACTCTGTATAAGTCTGTTAGGCAGGAGGCAAAAACAAACTCTCCATATGATTGGAAGAGATAACCAACTGGGGGAGAACTAACTCATGAAACAAGGTTATGTATTTTCCTATGTCAAAACGAAAACCATCCCTAATGAAGGAAAGACATAGCTCTATGTGCTTTGTTAAAGGGCGACAAACTGACACTGTAACTGCCATCAAAATATGAAGTAAGATCCCGTTCCCGCTCTTTTTTTTAATGTATTTGAATTTTTTTGTATTTTTCATATAACAAGCCTGAAAAAGAATAAAATAATGCTATGGTACAATGGATAGAATGAGTATCAGGAAACAGATGCACTAGTTCCTGGGATAGGAACAATCCTATGCTCAATGCAAGGTGGCAGAAACTGGTAAGTGATACTCAAAGGAGTGTTCCATCCATGGGTAAAAGGGGTGTCAAGTCACGATAGATAAGTGCTTTGCAATGGTAATTAACTTGTACAAAGAGTCAAGGTCAAAATATGGCTTAAACATCGAGTCCAAATGAAGCCTGCTGAAGGCCAAGATAAATAAGTAGCCAATATGCAATGCAGTGATACAACTCAACAACACCAGGGAGCCTCTAGGGTAATAGCTAGAAAAATGATAATGAAGAAGAAGAAGAATGAAGCTTCAACATATAAGTCATGGCGGGACTAAAGAGGACTTCCGAGCCTACATAAAGTGCAGCATGGGCGACAAGTGCTAGCGAGGAACTAAACAGGAAGCCCATGTAAAGGAAGGCTCTACCACCAAGTCATGATTTATAAATCGGCGAATGAAATGGGTTAAGTATTCATGACAAGATGGGATCGACCCTATGGCAAGTGATCAGAATGGAGGCTAGAATGCAGAATGCAATGGAAATTGGATTCCCTAACCTATATGTCAGTTAAGATCATATACCTACCATGACATGTCAGCGGTCATGGATTTGAAAACTGAGAAAAATCTCAAGTTCAACAAAATGTACCTGAAAATATACCTATCCCAACACTTACAAGAAACACGGTTATGCAGCTTAATACAGATTTGAAAAACAAGCATAATTAATTTTTGCAAAAAAAATTCAATTTCTGGGAATAAATACATATTTTACCCCATATTTGGTTCATTGTTACTTTGTTGAATTGGAGAAAAGAGCTCTAGAGAAAAACCCCTTTCCTCAAAATAGGAGCAATCAGCCGTCAAATTTCGCCGGATCAACCAGGTAAGCTCTAAATCCATCATTGACATCAATTTCATCCATAAATAGGTTAAATTTTTTTATTTTTCACCGTAGAAAAGATTTATTTTGATTGACCTCTCTGTGCATACGCGGGTTTGTTCACACGAACCCACGTATGATATGCAACTGTACTCAAAGGAAGTCGCGTATGCACAGTCAGTGAATGTAAAAAAAATGAACCTAATGAGAAATTGAATGCCTTTTTCAGGATGAAAATTTCTTGGAGGGAGTGTGAGCACAGTGCCATTGACAATGAAGTCATGGGGGATCAAAATTCACTCAATATCCTCCGAAACTGTGGATTGCTCAAATTCTTCAAAATGCCAAATATGAAAATTAACGTCTGGTTGCTTGAAATGTTGGTGAATCATTGGGACCCGGAGGAAGATTGCTTCATGATTGACCATATGCCCATACACATAGAGGTGGAATATATTTACTTTATTATTGGACTCTCTCGAAGAGGAGACCTAGAAGATTTACACGACAAGCCTTTGGGAGGGCTTACAGTAGATGATTATGTCCACGTCTATTGTGTAGAGGGATCTCAAAAAGTAGGGACTCAAATTGCAATCAAAGATTTATCAGAGCTGCATATGAAAATTATCCTTTTCACCATTGGTAGGGTGGCAGGATCTGCTTCCTTACACCAGGCGTCAAGGACACAAATGATTATAACTGTGAAATGCTTAGTTCACCTCTTTGATTGGTGTACAACTCTACTAAAAAACATGAAAAAACAATTGACCTCCATCCGAAAAGCTAAAACAAAGCATTTCGGGTATGGAATGATTTTGATGAAATTATTCTTTGAGAAGATTCCAGGGCTTTGGCCCAAAGTGATCTCATCCATCAAAAGCCCTAGAGATCCAAGAATAGCTCGGTGGGCTGATCTGATGAAGAGATTGGGGGGAAGTGAAGTTCCCTGAACCACATGGGATGACGATTTCTTCCAATGGTGGGAAGAACAGGTTATCGCAGTGGATGATTATCCCTATGTTGGGATGGATTTTCGTGGTGATCCAAACCTAGTCCTTCCACCTGACGCAGCATGGGGTGCAATCGATGAGACTGCAATTTTTGATTATATGATTTTTGATTGATTTTTTCAATATATGTGAAAAATGAAAAACAAACATGTTTTTGATTGGATTCCAAATGATTTACAAAATTATGTGATGACCATGATACAGATATGGGACCAGTGCATCCTGAAGGATACCAACGGCACAAATGTCGTAGAGGCAAAGCGGATGCTGAAGACCCTGGAAGAACCATACATGCCGTTCATAAAAACTTGAAGAGTTTAACTCGCCAAGTGCCTATGTCTATAGTAGAGGATCTACCAGAGGCTATCCAAATACGGGTAGTCGGGGTACCGCAAGACTGGGTGTGGTTATTCCGCCGTGTGGCTACTGTGATTGTGTTCTATAGGAACACGAATGCTGGGCAAGAACCATAGATTTTATCGGATGACTGTACTATATTTTTTTGATATTGAACATTATCGGGCATAAGCCCTAATTTTTTGGGACATATGGATCCAAATTTTTGTATAGTTTTTTGAACACTCTAATGATATATATATATATATATATATATATATATATATATATATATATATATATATATATATATATATAAATATACAACGGTTTATGATGCGATGAAACAAATGTATGAAAATGTATGATGATTTTTATGATTTAATTAAAGTATTGAATGATTAATATGCCAGTCAATTTCTTGATTAGCTAATGAGTCTTCCATCCAATTGTTAGCTCGAGGAATATGAATAAATGTTATAAATTGGAATGACCTTTGTAACAAACATACCCTCAAAAACAACCGAAGTAAAAATGGATCCCGGACCCGATATGTATTGTTCAACTGCGACACCACCAGCTGGGAGTCTAAGAAAACTACCAATGAATAAACACCCGAAGATATTGCTTCTAAGAGTAGATAAATGGTTGCAGTGTATTCTGCTACATTTTTGGAAGCAGGACCAATGCAGAAAGCTCTTGAAACTAACAGCTGACCAGATGGAAAATGAAGTACCTAAGCCGCGAAAGCCAAGTTCTAGGTGTGTCTACTAGCAGCATTGGCGAAACCATAATGACTCATGACATCCAAAAAAACCTGCCAAAGGAGATAAAAAAACATGACCATCACATACAAAACCGAAAACTCAGATATGTACAAAACAACCAATAAAATATATACAAAAAGCAAGATGCTAGGCCAAGGCCTAGGCATAATACCTTTTCAGATAGAGACCATTTATGGGCTCCGCCAACTCATTTCCCTCAAAATCAACCAAGGTATAAGCCCCTTTTTTGAGGACCTTTTTAAAGATGAAGGGGCCATACCACATAGATTTAAACTTACCTGCCCCCAGGGCATCCTTCTCTTGGGCATAAACCAGAACAAGGTCTCCTTCTGAGAAAACCCTAGGTTTGACCACTTTATTGTACTGAACTTTTACCCGTTTCTTGTGTGCCTCATTCATTGTGGCAGCATCTCGACACTGCTCATCAAGATGTTCTAGATGAAGGAGGTGTTATTCAAGACTAGAAGTGTCAGGAAGAATCTCTATAGCTAACTTAAGAGAAGGAATCTCTCACTTGATGGGAAATATGGATTCCAACCCGTAAGATATTTGAAACGGAGTAAATCTAGTTGCAGTTTTTACTGACATCCGGTATGCCCAAAAGAAGGATACAACATGATATGCCAATTGGATCTAGCTTTATCAATTTTCCGTTGAAGAATGGTCTTCAAGGATTTGTTCACGGCTTCCACTTGCCCATTGGCCTGAGGATAATAAGGAGATGAATACTCCTGTCGGAAACCTAATTTTAGAGCCAACTCAACCATCATACTGTTCTGAAAATGACTAGCATGATCAGTGAAAATCTCTTTAGGAATACCAAAACGAGCAATAACTTGATTGAAGAGAAAAAGAGATGTTGTCTCACCGTCATTCCCAAAAGTAGGCATAGCCTCGACCCACTTCGTGAAGTAGTCTACTGCTACAATAATGTACTTGTGACCTTTAGCCAAAGGCAGGATACAAGTAGTATAATCAATACCCCACTTTGTAAAGGGACTGACAGTGATGACAGGGAAGAGCAGAGCTGGATGAGTGCACATATTTCGAGTATATACTTGACACGGATGACACCGTTTGACTGACTCCATACAATCTTTGAAAATTGAAGGCCAAAAGTATCCAGCACGCAGGATTTTTTGAGCTGTAGCAAGCCCAGATAAATGACCACCACAAGCTTCACTGTGGAAATCATTCAGCACAACCTCAGCTTCTTTGAGAGTTAAGCATCGTCTTAGGATCGAATCGACCCCTCGAAGGTATAAAGCATCACCAATGATCAAGTAATTTTTAGCCAGGTGACACAACTTACAGCACTCATCTTTCGAAAATGTCGAGGGAAACTTTGCAGTCTGAAGATATACAATGAGATCCCCATACCAAGGATCTTGTGAAGAGATGAGAAAAAGATGCTCATCCGGAAAGGATTCATGATAAACCATCTTCTCTCCATAGGGCAACTCAAAAATTAATTTTTTGAAAACTAATGACTTCTTGGACTTGGTAGACATAAACTCAAGATCAAATTCCTGCAAAATCACAATCCATCGATTATATTTTCCCCCAATCACTCGCCTTCTGAGAACAAACTGAAATGGATTGACTGCTACCAAAACATAAGTTTTTCGAAGAAGGATATAATGTCTGAGCCACTGTACAACATGAACAGCTGCTAAATCAAGCTTCTCTATCAGAGAATACCGGAGTTTAGGTCCTACCAGGCCTCGACTAAGGTAGTAAATAACATGCTCTGAAAGAGCATCATCCTCCTGAACCAGAACCATATCGATAGTAGATTCTGTTGCTGCAAGATACAAAAGGAAATCCCTGCTATAATCAGGTGGACTTAGTATAGGAACAGAGGTCAATGCTTTTTTCAAAGCATCGAATGAGAGTTGAGCAAAGTCATCCCACAAAAATGGGACTCCCTTCTTTAATAATATCATAAATCCTTTTGTAATCTCAGTATAATTTACGATAAATCTCTGCAAAAAATTAGCTTTTCCTTGTAGACTTTGAAGTTGACGAATAGATGATGGGGGAGGCAACAAAAGTATTGCCTCAACCTTGAAGGGATCTACCCAAATCCCTTCCATAGACACAATAAATCCCAACAACCGACTGGATGTTACCGCGAAAACACACTAGTTCGAATTCAACCGGATCTTGTAAAATCGACATATTTCAAATACTCGACGGAGGTGAGAAGGATGATCAATTCTCTTGTGAGAATGAGCAGCTAAATCATCCAAGTATGCCTCGATAATATGTTCGATTTCGTGGAAGGCATATGACATGGCCCGCTGAAAAGTGGCTCCAACATTTTTAAGGCTGAAAGGCATTTTCTTGTAAGAAAAGGTACCCCAGGGACAAATAAAGGCAATCTTATGCTGATCTTCAGGACGGATAGTAATTTGATTATATCAAGATAAACCGTCCATGAAGGAGAAAATCTCATTACCTGCAAACTCATCGATCATTTGATCTATGAATGGTGTGGGGTAATTATATTTCGGACATGCCTTATTAAGGTCTCTGAAATCAATGCAAACGAAAATTTTTCCTTGTTTCTTATCCACCGGAACTGGATTCGAAACCCACTCTGTCAAAGGAACGGGGAAAATGAATCCCGCCTTGAGCAGCTTCTCTACCTCAACTTTGATAGTTGCAGCCTTCCTAGGGTTGGCCGGATGAAGCTTTTGCCTTACAAGCTTAGCATTTTCATATAGCTTGATCTCATGCTGGACAATAGATGGATCTATACTAGGCATTTCCTCATAGGACCAAGCGAACACATCTCGGAACTCTCGAAAGAGATCGATATAGATTTTAATCTCTTCAGGGGAACATTCAGCTCCGATGAAAACATTCTCGATAACGTTGGGATTCCTGGAGATGTTCACCGGGATAGTCGGAGAAATCACATCCATGTTCCCTTTAGCAAATACCTGTGCTGGTGCTAAAGGGTTCAGGACTGGGTGAACAGGACCAGAAGACTGAGGACTTGGAATACTTGATTCAACTTCGCTTAAATCTAGTAAAAAGTAAGACCGATGATGCAAATCATCCCACGCTCTATCTATACCATTCATAGCTTCCAGGATAGCCTCTTCAGATGGAAGAGTGGTATCAAGGCAATCCTGGGCAGAAGAAGAATTAAGAGTCCAAGCCGGGGCCACATCTCCATCCAATTCCTCTGATGAAAGAGAAACAAGAGTGGATTCTACAGATTCAATAATAGATCTATATGCAATCTCAGTTGCAGACATCAGAAATTCCATTCCACCCACTTGACCTTCCGCTAATGTGGAGGTAGGGGAAGGTAAGGTCCAAGGGTCCGAAAAATAATGAGTTCTGAAGAACTCTCTTCGAATAGGAGCCCTAGAGGATGAAATTGCATTTATATGAATGGAAGGAGGTGGAATATCAAAAGTACCCATCAAAGAAGAATACATTCCAACTCCTAGATTCTCAACAGGCGGTTTGGCATTATCCACCAAAGGGATAGTTGAGTCAGTAGATGCATTTGGGTCTACAGGAGAACAATCCAATTGGTCAACTGTGACAATCCTCCCTTCGTGAGGGAAAAAAATAATACGAAATAAGGAGGATGAAATAGCATCCATCTCATAAATCCAGTTTCGCCCCAACAGAAGGTTGTAATCCAAGCTTGCATCAACTGTCTCAACCTCGATGTTTACAGTTTTTCCCCCAACACAGATGGGAAAAGCCGGGACAATACCATGTGGCCTGTGAGAATGATTGTCAAACACAGTTAGAAGAGTGGCTGATGGAATAGCTGCGGGGGATTTGATCCCCTTCCAACATGCGAGAGACATCACACACGTGGAAGCACCCTCATCGATGACCGTTCAAAATATATTGCATTTTCGAAATGATGATCTAATATGGAAAGCCATATGATGCGAGAGTCTCTTTTTAAAATTAGACATATCAAATGTAATCATAAGAGAGTTCTTCAGATCAATAGCCCCAATAGCAGTGAGAAGAGCACTTCGCTGAGCTGGACAAGACTAGAGCACCTAGAGAGCAGACATAGCACAAGGGCTCTGCGCCAGATCTTCTACAACAGATTAGTTCTGGGAAGCCTTGGCATTTGGATTAATCATCGTACGCTTTGTAGATGCTTTTGGAATTCGAGGTATAGGTTCAACAGTGGGCCTCGTAATGTGAAGCGGCTCAGCACTATCAGGAACACCCTTAGCTTTCAAAGAATCATCTTCACCATAATCACGATATCGTGTAGTGATATCTACGTGAGTACTCATAATATATATGTTTGATGTGGTTTCCCCTTCCTAGGTGCCCCCAGAGTGAGCCCCAGTATTCTGATGTGTGCCAGAAACTAATTGTTGCCCTTGGAGAAAAGGGTTTGTTAACACAACCTGGGAACTGGAAGAACCCTGTTGAGCTAACAAGAGCTGCGCATCCTGAATTTTAGGGCAAGGTGAGTAAGATGATCTCCAGTACATAACTTGCATGGAAACTTCACTTTCTTTTTATCCTTTTGACCCTCACCAACATGCTCGTTGGATTTATTTGCATTTCCCTTCTCATCTTTGCCCTTCTTCTTATTATTATTCCGTCCTTTCTTCTTCCTGTCGGATTTTTGATTTCCTTTGGGGTTAGAAGTTTGGACGGCATTTATTGACAAAGCTTGGGAAGGGATTGGCACTGAAGGCACAGCCTGACCCGAAGAAGTAGATTGTATGGACAACTGCTACAATTGGCTAAGAAAGTTAGTTGCACTGCTATCGATTGACCCAATAAGTCCATCACCATGAGGACCAGGCTTAGCTTTGGACAAGTCCAATTTGGAGTGACGAGCGTCAGGAAATTTTTTATTGAGGACTCCAGACTGAGAATAAATCAGTTCTAATTGATGGGCCCTAAAAATAGTCTGTTCCTCGGAAAATACCCCTCATAGGGATACGTCCTTCGAAATATCTGGCTGTAGGGATTTCAGAAACCATTCCAGAAGGAATTCATTTGGAATATAGGCTTTAATGAGCCTCTTCCTTCTCTTCCATTCCTGAATATGATCAGAAATGTGGGTTGCCTTGTCCTGTTTAAAATTAGCCAAGAGTTCAGTGCCGACGTCGTAACGGACGACCAACTGAAAATGATTTAGGAACGTGGTAGCCAAATCTCCAAAAGTGGCGAAACTGCCCCCTGTTAACTCAAGAAACCACTTGGCTGCATTTCCAATTAAGGTGCGCTGAAATAATCTCAACCTAATCGAATCATCGATCAAGGAGTTTGATGAACACCAAAGATGGAAAGTGGTGATGTGATCTGCTAGGTCCTCTCCATTCTTCCCTTCAAACTTTGGAATGTCGGAAGGTAGTTTGGTGGGGATCGGAGGCCACCCCGGACTATATCGGATTAGATCGTTAGTCAATTTCGACAAATCTGGCAAGTTTAATGTTGCCAGAAATGGTAAACGAGGAGGAGCTTGGGAATTCCATCCCTGATAGGATGGATTTCCCACATTCTGAAAAGAATAACCTGGATTTGATGAGGTGCCAGGTTTCCAAATAGAGTTCGTAGAAAATGTTGGGCTATAGGAAAATCCTTGTGACCCAACATTCGGAGAAGGACCCCTTCCAAACATGGAGTTACTATAAACAGGACTAGTTCCCCCCACTAAGGCAGTGAATGAATAAGAAACCCCCTGATAGGGGTTCCAAGCATTTGAAAAAGGAGAAAAAGCCTGATAAGCACTTGACGAAGGGAAAGGAACATTCCCTTGGTGACTAGCGAGAAACTGATTCTTCCCCTACTACTGTAAAGATAGGGTTCCAACCCGTAAAGGTAGTAGAACTTTGAACTCCAGACCATGGATTAAAACTCTGAGTTTGGGAAGTAAAAGGAAAATACCATAAAGAAGGAGTCAAATTGGGAATATGCCAGCTTCCAAAGGGTAACCCTTGAAAAGAAGCTGATCCACTAGCCATAGAAGAGATGGGTGCAGATGCAGATGTAGCTGCAGCAGCAAAAAAGGAAAACAAAGGAATCCCACTAGTGGGCATTCCGAAACAAAAGGGACTAGATTGAGAAGCCTGTGCTTGGGTGTAACCAGAGCCAAACACAGCCACACTAGAAGCAATCTAAGATATAGCAATAGTGCCTCCTCCTTCAACTGAAGCAGGAGTCTGAATACTTGCAGCACTCACAGCCGAAGCTGCATTCCCAGCCATGGCCATCGAAAGGTGAGAATATGATGGATAAGGACTTTCTGGTCTCTGAGACTCAAGTCCGATGTACTCAATGATAAATGGATAACTAGCAGGAAGAGGATATGGAAGAGACTCAGCAGGCTGAGCGACTTCCTCGACTTCTACTTCTTCTGCTGGAAATAAAACTCTCGAGATGAGTGAAGCACTCCTCTCGACATTAACACCAACACCAGAACCAGCTACAGAAACAACTAGCCCTAACGGAGGATCTCTCTCTGCTGTGTCTGAAAACACCGGGTGAAAATCACCCTCTGAATTACTCCTACGCCTTCTTATAGAAGGCTCGATACTCACGGGAGATAACCCCCGGAGCCTCCTCGATCGACGAGGCGATTCGTCAGCCACTTTAAGAGATTTATTAGACTCAAAAAAAATATGAAGCTAAGCAATCTAGGAGCAAAGAGCACACTCTAAAAAGTCCCTAAGATACAGCCATACAAGCAGCTCTTAAGTATTTTCGCTCCGGGTGATGAGGACCGGACACCAAAATACAAGAAAGCGAACAATAGGACCTCCCGAAAGCAGTCTGGGGTAATTACGACCCAGGCCTACTAGCTAAGGTAACAGAAATAGTTATGTTGACCTCCTAACAACATCCTTTGCTGGTGCAAGTACCCAAGCTTCGCAAGGGCACCCTCCAGAAGCACTGTTGGAAGTGATACAACGTTTACCTCAGGTACCACAGGTATTCCCCCCCGCAGTCACCTGTGTGATACCTAGGATGGGAAAGTAAGGGCACAAATTCATATCAGCAGCCGAGCTTAACGGTCTTAGGTCAAGATTCAGCAAATTAGAGAGGGGGTATCTCTCTTCTCTGCCTGCACTTTCCCTCGCGCTTGACTCTATGGAGGAGAGCTTTCCCGGTCCACCTAATGGTGTTGGATTTCGCTCATTAATAAACTTCTATGTTTGAAAATTTGAGCGGCCTTGGAGAGTTAACTCTCCACTCACCTAATCCAAGGCCCTACAACCTAGCTAGTTGATGTATGACACTAATACAAAAATTGCTAGTTGTTTTTAAATTATATCGCTTGTTTTAATTGGTTGTTATTTTATGTCAAGGGCATATGGAAATGAAATCGATGATGTTTGTATGACGCAAAAAGAAACCAATGAAAACCAAACTACATGCAAATGCACTGATTTCCTTTCAATGAAGAGTGATTTCTACACAGGTTCTACGAGACTAATTTTTTTTTACTTTTCTTTTCAAATAATGAGTCTTCACACACCTCAAAAAGTTACGAAAAAGACTAAAAATGCTTATGTGCACCTAATGAAAATTACTAATGGCATGCAAATCCTAAGATGCTAGATCTAGAAAAGCAAAGAGAAATCTCTAACAATACCAAGGTTCAATCACTTTTTGGCAGTCAATAAAGCTAGTTCCAAATCAGAAACTCAATGTATAAAGACGCCAAAAACATACTTGACATAAAAGAATGAAATCAAAAGAATACTCCCTTCCTAATCAAGTCAAGAACTGAAGAATAAAGAATTCAAAAAATCTTCAAAAGAAGAAAAGGAACCATTAAAAAAAATGAGAAACAAAAGCAATGGAAAACAAAATGTTTTTTGGGCTTTTGAATTTATAAAGAAAAGAGACTTCAAAGGGACCAAGAAACTATCTAGTTACTGAGTCAAGAAAACTTTGAATTTAAAACAAAACTTCAACAAAATGCCCCCAAGCCAACCATGCTACTCTCGTAGCAGGACTTGTATGAGCAAGAGGAAGACAAGAAACCCAACAAATCAACTCAGCACAATAGCATAAACTTGCCGCAAACACAAACTCCAAAGAATAAAAAAGAGACTGTTCAAAAATTGCAACAAGACCTAGTCAATGAAATCAAGAAAACCAAACGCAAAAACAGGAAAAAATCAAAATGCAAAGCAACACATAAAGTTAGGAAAGAGAAAATGAGCATAAGCTCTCTGTCCTGAATACTTAGAACAACCAAGAATATTCAAAAAAATATCTTGGTGCTCAAGCGAGAATTGCAAGCACAACAAACAAAGATTTCACCGAATGAGCTGGTCTTCAGACAATTAAGAGAGAAACAGGCACAAAACCACTTTAGACACAGTCCAGAGACTTCAAAAATACTACAGGAACAAGTCACCATAGGTAGACAACACCAAAAAAGCTTAAAACCAAAAATTTCAAATTTTACTCAAGCATACGCGCTTTCTCAGTTTTGAAACCAGCGTGCATACGCGGTTGTGTCAAAGGAAACTCGCGTATACGCGGGTCCCTTTGCAAAAAACAACGTGTATACGCAACTGTGTAGAAGGAAAAGTGCGTATGGAAAAGTAAATAAGGAAAAACAAAAGGTCAAGCCTAATCAGAAGACCAGGTCTTCATCCCGACTGGAAAAAGATTCACTAAACTGGAAAAAGTGATAGAAACTGCTAGGAACCCACAAGAAAGATGAAACAACCCAAAAGGGAAATCACAAGAATGTGATCCCCAGTGGAGTCACCATTTCTGTTTCGGGAAATAACTCCCTCAAGGTTTTTGGGTCGGCAACCTTCACAAATCAGGGGCATACCATTCAAGAATGACTCACTTAACCTATCTTTTATGCTAAAAACTAGATATAACAAGTTGCAAAACTTACCTGAAAGTCCAACGTTTGATGTAGATCCTGCGGGGTGCAAACCCCCAGCAACCCTTCGTGCTTCGTAACCTGGAAATCAAGAAAGAACGAACACGAAACTCTAGTTGCACAACATATATAGTCCCTAAATGTCAGTGTAACTCATGTATAATATCATAAGAACAATATTAAACATTCAATTAATGATCATTACACATATATAAAGAGATATAAACACGTGAATATCGGGAACAAGATGGTTCTTCTTATTATAAATGGCACGTACAGTTATAGAAATGTGGAGAGATCACCTGAATCCTTCCACGGTCTTCGAGCATACCGTCATCTGGATCCGTTCAGCCCTCGCCTCACAAGAATTCTTCCAAGATGTGTGCACACTAGATGTCATATAGGATGATGAGCATCTCAAGGAAACAAGGGTTTCTTGAATATACCTGGGAAGTGCAGGAGGCACGGGAATATCAGACTTGAAATAGGGCTCCAACAGAGTATAATATCTATAATTTTCTCTCCCCCTTAGGCCATGCATATGAGGGGCTTTTATACTCCCTCAAAGTAGTTTCACCAGTTGGAAACAGTTGGGCCACGGGCTGGGGTGGTTGAATTATGGGAATAACCATCAACCCTGCCTCGAAAATAGGGAATTATATATATATATATTTTTAATTATTTAAATGGCATACATGGAAAAGTATGAATGGACTCGCGTATATATGCAGAAATGTTTGGGCATAGTCGCGTATGGGTTTTTAGACACTGTTTTTATGAAGTTGTTCAAGTCTGGGGGGAAAGGGTGCCCAAGGCCAAAGAGACAATCATTAATCACATGAGGGTGAAAAATGATGTTATAACAATAATAGTTACACAAATAATCACGTGAGGGTGAAAAATGATGTTATAACAATAATAGTTACACAAATAACATGCCAAGAAGGCATATCAACAAAATTGTAGATTTTACCTCTCTTATACCTTTTGACCAAGTGGAATTGTTGAAAAACATCCATCAAATGAAAGTGCCTTAATCGTTGCAACTTAATCATTGCACCATTTAAATTTTTTGAATGAAATGAAATGGATTAGTCACTTGCATCAACCTGAAACTCAAATGACCTTTTCAAGTTTAAAAGAGAAAACAAAAGAGTTGAAATGATATTTGCTTCAAGCATCACATTCCTCTTGTTGTTTTCTCCCCACTAGAAGACCTTTTCTACAAATGTCAATGCCTGGCCAAGGAGCTACAATAGAAGAAATATTAACAAAAAATTTCCTCCAACATTGGGCTTCTCCCAAAAACCTCTTATCGAGATGACCATCTTGGGCGTTGAAAAATCTACAATGGTGTCAAACTAGGAGAGGTCTTCCTTCAACTTACCTCCTCCAACATTGTAGCCCAAGTACATCAAAGAAGTTTTACCGAACTCATACTTTGACATCTTCAAAAAAAAATGTTCATGCCTTACGACATCAAGTATTTTTCTCTTATACATGACCTGTTCATATTGAAATTTTCTAAAAATGACAATGTTATTCAAGTGGACTATCACGTCTAGAAATGGTTCCAATTAATCATTCTTCATATGCATGAAAGTAGGAGTATGGAAAAGACCACAAAACGTAATAAGCCATTCAAACAAACCTTGTTTGACGTTAAATTTCATCTTCCACATACCTCCTTCAAAAATGCTTCTTTGATGAAAGCCACTCCTTTTGCCCCTCACAATAAAATTCTTTCCATTCTTCTTGGGCACCAAAACCATAGGTGCACTACATAGTGGAAGAGATGGTCAAGTGATTCCTTTGTTCAACAACTTTTGGTTTTTCTTTGGTATTTCTGCACTTTGCATTTTTAACATCTGATGCATGCCAATGTCACAAAGAGAACAGTCTTGTTGCAAAGGTTTTTCAAGTGGGATTCCATTCTTCTTGAGAGGCAATCCCTTCCCATCCTGAAACACCTTATCATCATGGTTAATTACATCAACAAAATCAAAATTGAAACTTGAATTACAGCCATCAAATGCTTCATAATATTCATCGACATTGGGTTTGATCATAAGAAGCACTAAAATTTTTCTTTAATTGACTATCCTTTTCATTTGCCATGCATTCACTAATGATAGATTTAGTTTCTTGCGATGAGCTCTCACTATGTACTCCACACCATCTTTGAAAAAGTGGTACTTGTTTTCATGGAGATAGAAGATTTCCTTTCTGTCATAGAGGCAAGGACTTCCCAAAACAATCCAGGAAATTTCAAGTGGTACAATATCTAATTCAACTTCGTCAATGAAGTTTGTAGTGATTGAAAACCAGAAAATACTCTTTCTTATAACCTTTAAATTGGTGTCCTTGCATATCCAACCCAATGGATATGTCTTCATGGGATGAGGTATGGTTTCAAGATTAATATTATTGACTAAGTCTTCAGATATCAAATTTTCATGAGGCCCACTATCAAATAGTGTGTCATTTTTTGTATGTTTTGAGACAACCCTCACATGAAATAGTTCAATTCTAGTTTCTTCATTTGAGGTACTAGTGTGACAATTTGAAGTGCTAGTGCTAGCAATGGAGTTATTACATTATACCCCCATGGATGTGATTTTAGTTTCATAACCCGAATCGAACCCCAAATCCTCTTGAGTTATTGCAGTTGTCTTTTCCTTCCCTTTGTTGTTGAATTTCTTTGGCTTCATTTCCAGGTGAAGCTTCCAACAATGATCTTCATCGTGACCCTCCTTGGAACAATGCTTGCATCTTATTTTATCTCCTTCCTTTTTGAAGGATTCATTTTTCTTTTCTTTTCCTTTGAAACCCTTTCCTTTCTCTCCTCCCTTAAATGGCTTCTTTTTACCCTCTTTTAGAATGTTTTTTCCCTCTTGCCTCAAGGTGTGTGGCTTGCACACAAGCCTCATCTATACTAGTGGGATTGACCATAAGGATAGTACGCCTTAGGTAGCTATGTAAAACCCCTATATACTTCAACAATGTGTCTTGTGAATGAAAATCAACACCTAACATAAGAGATATTTTTTTTAAATTCTTGGGTGTAATCTTGCACACTTTGACCTTTAAGTTGTCTAAAGTTTTGCCAATTCATTATGGATTTTTTCATATATGTTAGAGGGTAATTTATTATTATTATTATTATTTTAGAAATTAAATTAGACCAAGAGAGTGAGATGTTACCATGTTTTTTAGTCTCATATTGTGTCTTCCCACCATACTAGTGTTGCACCCTCCAGTCTCAAGGAAGCTAGCTAAATCTTTGTATAATCATCTTGAAGGTTTTGAATTCTATAGTATACCTCCAACTGATGAACCCACTTTTCAAGATTCTCTAGATTCACTTCACTGTTATACGTAGGCAACTCAAATTTAATATCAAGTTTTAACAAGGTTTTTTTACCAATTACTTTTGAGGTAGGTTGATGAGTATGAGTAAGGTTTTTAGTAGTGGAAGAGGATGAAGATGAAGGTGAAGATGGCGGTGAGGATGATGGTGGAGTAGATTTTGGCTTATCACCATTTCCATTCCCTCCTCCTCCTGGAGAACCCTCTCCTCTTGGAATCCTATAGCTTTCACCTTGCAACCTTGTGTTCCTTTCCTCATAAAGGACCTTCACCATCTCTGTCATGTCAAAGAAAGCCTTCCTAAACGCCTTCTCATCCTCTGACATGTTATCATTTCCTCCTTCATGAGACATGCTTACTAAAGCTTCTACTACAATTGGAGGTGAATCTTGTGATGGAGATTGTGGCAATTGTGACCTCCTTCTCCTTGCTCCAACTAGAGAACCTGCACCCACAAGCTTGCCTTCTCCTCTCTTGAGCTTCAACCTTATAGGCATTTAAACACTTGCAAAACAAATTAAATGCTCACTGGAAAAGTAAACCTAGTGCTCTAATACCAACTTAATCTAAATGAGAATATTATTTTTGTTGTGCTAAGATAATTCAGAATATAAATAAAGTTCTTGAGGATTGGGAGGTTAATTGCAAGTTTAATTTGAGTTTTTATGTGAATTTCATGAGAAATTAACATAAAAAAGAACTGAACAACAACATATAACAGACATTAACATCACCATAAACAATAACACAATAACACATGATGAAGGAGTTCACCCCACCTAGGCTACATCTCCTTGGTCCAGCTTCCAATGGCTTGAACCTCTTCTATTATGCTCAAAAGTGTGATTACATGTTTATAATGCTCAAACAACTCTAAAACCTATTCCATCATCTCCATAATACCCAAAAATGCATGTGTAGCATTTTTCTGATCCGAATTTAGTCAAAACTCATCAAGTTATGATATCCCCTACTTTCCCCATTATTTGTTCCACATTTTCCCCAAAATCTGACACAATCCTAAAAATCCGCCCGGAATCCAGCTAACTGAGCACCAATGTCACCAAAAACTAGGTGAAATTGTCAGAGCACTTAAATGCCCAAGGACGCTTACAAATCGGATTTCAAACCATACGGATTATGGTTTAATAAAAAATTGTTTATATATAAAACCTGCATGGTTGGGCTAACCGCCAGACTAAGAATTGATGCGGGGACATGTGGTGGTGGTCGTCGGTGGTTAATGCTGATGATTCTAGCTCCGCAGTGGTCTTTGGCATGGTCAGATAGGCCTTGGCATAATATGTAACGGTTTACTATTATATGGGGTGGGGGTGCGGGCCTAGCCTCCTACCTATGGTCCCCACCCTCAGCGTCGTGACAAGGGTTGGGGCTAGACCCTTCCCCCCTCCCCCCCAATATTCATTTAACATTACATTAAAACCAAATTCAAACCATAGTATGGTAAGGACTTCATGTGATGGCGTGATGGTAACTCTTGGTGCTTGGTAGTCACGGATTCAACCCTTGTTGCTACTGCTCGGACTTGACCCAAAATTTTGTGGCCTCTTATGCTACCACATGGTGGCCTCTGGTTGGGCCATGTGGTAGAATGTGGTTGGACACATACCCAACCAGCCACAATGCACCATTTCAAACTAGTAATAGAGTGCCACTTGGCACGTTTCCATTCATTGGAGAATATCATTGACCAAGTCGACTTGTATAGTCACCCTAACACATAGGCATGCCCAGTTAGCTATATGGACTGTTGACTAGGTTGTCCTGGAAGTGTTTCCTTTTCAAAGGATTTTTTTTTTTAATTTTCCTGTTTGACAAAGTGGAAAGAACACATTTTTGGGAGCATATGGTGTTTTTTTTTCCACGAAATGAGTTGTGCTGGATTCAGAACGACGAGATCTATGCAGTCATTCAGGTTCCACACCATTACGAAAAAATTCATTTTTGAGCATAATTTTGAGAACCTGATAATAAAAAAAATAAGGAAAAAAGAAATGAAAAGGAGACCACGGGTAAGGGGGAAACCCCCAAAACCGAAACACCCGCATTGGAGGCTATTCCAACAATGGAAATCAAAACCAAAATACTAATAATAACAATTATCCAAAACAAGAGAAGAGTAATGGGTTGTGCATTATGTAGTGAATTTGGGCATTACACTCCCCATTTCCTTCAAATTGTTAACTATAAATGGATGAAGGAAGTTATGGCTCATCTAGGTCCTACCTTCCCACAAGGGGCACCACCTCCACAAAACTTCCCTCAACTTCTAGAAATTTTATTTATCCAAAATCCTTTCATGTAACAAGGAGTTATGGCTATTGAAAAACAAGCAGGAAACCCCAGCTCCTATCAAATATATTTCATGACACAAAAGCAATCATGTCAACTTGGGGGCATCTCATCCACTCTTAGTGACACAATGTTCACTAAATCTTCACCACTGAAGGAAATGGGAAGTATATATGCATAACCATCCCAAAGCATCACTTTCGATTTGGATTGGCATAACCAAGTGAAAATTTCCACCACTGCCCCATTTCAGATACTGGTTGTTGTCAAAAAAATTATGATTCATCGGTGTATATTATTTATGATGGAGAATTTCCATATGTTATGTACTCCTCAACTTGGAAAAAACTTGTCTCTCCCATGCTTATTACATCAGTGAACAAGTTCATAGAATTTTATGGTAGACTCTATCCCCGTTTAGGAGTATTTCTTTATCTCCCCATCATGTTAGGTGTTAATAATATTTTTATCAATGTAACTATCATGTCTAGTCATTATTATAATATCCTCCTTGGTTGGGATTAATTCTATGCCATGAATGTTGTGGTTTCTTCACTCTTTTAGGTCATGATATTTCCACATGAGGGGTACATCATCACAATTGATCAACTTTCCTCCTTCCCAATAGAATCTCACCTTCAAGTACTCAATTTGAGTCCATGCACTATGTGTCCACTACCGCCAATCATGCAACATCCACTCCCATTAATCATGGTCCCATTGCTCTAGAACCACCTCCTTACCCCTTTGGCCTAGAGGGTAGGAAGATCCATTCACCATTGGGAGCATCCATAGATATTTAATCACCCACTAAAAATAGTAGCATTTACCTTTTAGCCACATCCTACACTAAGGATGGTGAGTTCTTTGAATCCATTGCTTCTCTCATGCATTTATTGATAACCTTGACCTAGGTTATCCCATCAATTTATTGGAGGTTCTTGACCACTCAATTGGTGCAGCCTCTCATACAATATCATATCTTGCAACTGATAGGGATTCCATGGAATCTATTTCCATGCTTATGAGTCATACCCCCACATGGGACATTTTCACATAGTTTAAGGTCCCAACACCACCCATGGATATTATGCAATTATTAAGTCTAATACATTATTTCAAATACTCTTTTTTTGATGCCTAACCTTAAGCCATATACTCTTATACTTGTGGCCCATGAAATTTGGTATTTGGCAACATCCCTTCCCCTAATTCCTATCTCATTAGACTATTGGTAGTACCACTTTCGACATGGGCCCCTTTAGACATAACTCTCGATAAAATTCCAACCCATATTATACCCTTTGTGGGAACCCTCATCATACCTATTTGTGTCTTATACCCTCATACATTACCTGATTGCAAGCCCCATATCCAATTGACATGATGCACTAAATTAGAGTCATTACTTCATATGGAAAATCCCCTTCAAATTTGATCTCATTCGTTACCCCCATTAATGGTGAAATGACCTCCTTCAAGGAGTGCCTATTATGGGAGCTCATTATTCCCTAGCTTTCTTCTAAGAATTCCTTTTTTAGGAACCCATCCTTTCTTGGCCTCCTACATGGGGCACCACAAATTTCCTCCAATGGTCATTTCCCTCTGCCATGTTCTTCAATACATCCAAAAGTGGAACCTCCCTTTCTCCATTGAACCCTAATTCTCAATATTATGGACAATTCTGGTATATTCTTTAGCCACGGGGATGATATCTTTATTTTTATCCTCATTTTATCTTGGTGTCAATATTTGTCCTTCCTTTAATGACCAATATCCAATTTTTAGTTACCCACAGTCTCATACAATCTGTGTCCCTACCACCCCAGTGGCACCTAGCATTATGTCACACACTAGCAATGTGTTTCATGCCACCACACTTACACTTTGGGACCCCTACGGTCTCATTATTTCATCAAACAAGGTACATATACTATTAGCTTGAGGGGTCCTGACCCAGGTTCATAGTTTTCTATGCAACCAACAAAACCCTCCAACTACTGGCCCTTTCGGCAGTGATCTTCTTGCGCAGACAAAAGTCTCACCCGAAGCATTATGGGGAGGTGTTGGAATCAGGTTTCTGAACCTTGAGGGAGTGTATGATGTGGTCCTTAACCCTACTTATCAAATCTAATGCCATAAATGGGGTCATTTTTTATACGATATGGAAGGAAGTGTTATACTACCATTATTCCATAGTTAACCACTTGAAACATTGTGTTTGTTTATTAGATACCAAGAAATGAAGATATCATTCCAAAAAATTATTCACTATCTCAGTTTTCCCATCAAATTGAGGAAGATAAAATGAGTTATGAGCTAAATGTGTACCAATACAAGAAAATAATTATGTCAAAAAAATTTCAATGAAAATGGGATCTCTGTCACTTACAATAATATTTAGGTTTCCATGTACCTTTTGAATTTTTTCCACAAATGTAGTAGTGATTGTATTTCCTTTGAAAGGATGAGATAATGCACAAAAATGTGCATACTTGTTAAGCCTATCAACCACCACCATGATAACACCCTTTCATTAAGACTTGGGTAAAACTATGATAAAATCCATTGAGACCCCCTCCCAAACCTAACTTGGAATAACTAATGATTGTGAAATACCTAGGGTCTTAATTGTCTCAACTTTATTTTGTTGGAAAAACAAACATTCTTGCACAAACTTATGAATATCAGATTTAAGGCCATTCCAAAAAAATCCTTCTTGACATTATGGTAAGTTTTTAAAAATCCTTAGTGCCCTCCTATAGGGGAGGTGTGCAATTCCAAAAGAAAATTGTGTTTGATTTTGGAGTTCTTACATAAAGATAAAATATCTTTGTACCATAGTGAATCATTTTTCTAGATAAATGTATTTTATGCATTGGGATCTTGCCGAAAATTTTGGATGAGTGTCCACATCTCTTTGTGACCAGGGCTGGGGCTAGTCCCCGGCCGCCTCCCCTTCATTGCGCATTTAACATTACATTAAAACCAAATTCAAACCATATTATGGTAAGGAATTCATGCGATGGAACAACAGTAACTCTTGGTGCTTGGTACTTCGTGGTCGCGGGTTCGACCACCACTGTTGCTGCTGGAACTTGACACAAATTTTTTTGGCCTCTCTGCTGCCACGTGGCCGCCTCTGCTTGGGCCACGGGGTGGAATGTGGTTGGCCACATACCCAACCAACCACAATGTGCCATTTCAAACCAGTAATAGAGTGCCACTTGGCACGTTCCCATTCGCTAGAGAAGACCATTGACCAAGTCAGCCTGTATAGTCACCTTGCCACGTAGGCATGCTCACTTAGTTGTATGGACTACTGCCTGGGTTATCCTGCATTTATTTTTAAATTGTTTGTTTGAGAAAGTGGATAGAACGCGTTTCTTGGATCATACAACGTCAATTTTCCGCGAAATGAGCTACGTCGGATTTAGAACGACGAGATCTAAGCAATCGTTTAGGTTCCACATCATTTCGACAACTTTCATTTTTTAGCATAATTTTGAGCACCCAGTCACTCATCCCCACTAGAAGCTTTTGGGCCCCAAAATATCTCTTTCAACTGTCAAGTAGATGAGGGTACAACCCCCTCACCTTTCCAATCTCGATCCATTTGGCCTTTGACGAATTTGTTTCCTTGAACTTCACTCAAAGGTAACCAGCATTCCCTAATCTTGAAGATTTTGTTCTTCTATCATGAATGGCGTCTTGCTGAAGCTCATTAAGGAATTATGAAGTGAAATCTTCAAAATATGAAATCTGAACATTCTCTTCTTATTCTTCACTTTGAAGCCTCTCCTTACAAAAGTGACACCAAAAACCACCATCAACTTGGTGATTGCAATCGATACAATACTTGTACTTGCCTTTTCTCTTTTCAAGATGATCTTGCACTTTTTGTTGTACCATTTGGAATCGTTCAATGAACCTCTTGGGTTTTTACATGTCGCCATCAAAAGCAACATCCTTCTTACCAAGATGACACAACAAATTATGATGCAAATGGTAAACAAATTCCACTACTTGGTTTACTTGACTCAAGCTTGAATGTACATCTTGAAAGTATGCATATTGTTGAACATAACTTTCATGTAAAACAAAATGATGCTTGAGTATAAGAGTTACACAAATAACATGCCAAGAAGGCATATCAACAAACTTGTAGCTTTTACCTCTCTTATACCTTTTGACCTAGTGGAATTATTGAAAAACACCCTTCAAATGAAAGTGCCTTAATCGTTTCAACTTAATCACTACACCATTTAAATTTTTTGAATGAAATGAAATGGATTAGTCACTTGCATCAACCTGAAACTCAAATGACCTTTTCAAGTTTAAAAGAGAAAATAAAAGAGTTGAAATGATATTTTGCTTCGAAGCATCACATGCCTCTTGTTGTTTTCCTCCCCACTGGAAGACCTTTTTCACAAATGTCAATGCATGCCAAGGAGTTACAATAGAAGAAATATTAACAAAAAATTTCCTCCAACATTGGGCTTCTCCCAAAAACCTCTTATCGAGATGACCATCTTGGGCATTGCACAATCCACGATGGTGTCAAACTATGAGAGTTCTTCCTTCAACTTACCTCCTCCAACATTGTAGCCCAACTACATCAAAGAAGTTTTACCCAACTCATACTTTGACATCTTCAAAAACAAATGTCCATGCCTTATGACATCAAGTATTTTTCTCTTATACATGACCTGTTCATATTGAAATTTTCTAAAAATGACAATGTTATTCAAGTGGACTATCACGTCTAGAAATGGTTCCAATTCATCATTCTTCATATGCATGAAAGCAGGAGTATGGAAAAAACCACAAAACGTAATAAGCCATTCAAACAAACCTTGTTTGATGTTAAATTTCTTCTTCCACATACCTCCTTCAAAAACTCTTCTTTGATGAAAGCCACTCCTTTTGTCCCTCACAATAAAATTCTTTCCATTCTTCTTGGGCAACAAAACCATAGGTGCACTACATAGTGGAAGAGATGGTCAAGTGATTCCTTTGTTCAACAAATTTTGGCTTTGCTTTGGTATTTCTGCACTTTTCATTTTTAACATTTGATGCATGCCAATGTCACAAAGAGAATAGTCTTGTTGCAAAGGTTTTTCAAGTGGGATTCCATTCTTCTTGAGAGGCAATCCCTTCCCATCTTGAAACACCTTATCATCATGGTTAATTACATCAACAAAATCAAAATTGAAACTTGAATTACAGCCATCAAATTCTTCATAATCTTTATCGACATTGGGTTTGATCATAAGAAGCACTAAATTTTTTCTTTAATTGGCTATCCTTTTCATTTTCCATGCATTCACTAATGATAGATTTAGTTTCTTGTGATGGGCTCTCACTATGTACTCCAAACCATCTTTGAAAAAGTGGTACTTGTTTTCATGGAGATAGAAGATTGCCTTTCTTTGATAGAGGTAAGGACTTCCCAAAGCAATCCATGAAATTTCAAGTGGTACAACATCTAATTCCACTTCGTCAATGAAGTTTGCAGTGATTGAAAACCAGAAAATACTCTTTCTTGTACCCTTTAAATTGGTGTCCTTGCATATCCAACCCAATGGATATGTCTTGGGATGAGGTATGGTTTCAAGATCAATATTCCTGACTAAGTCTATAGATATCAAGTTTTCTTGAGACCCAATATCAAATAGTGTGTCAGTTTTTGTATGTTTTGAGACAACCCTCACATGAAACAGTTCAATTCTAGTTTCTTCATTTGAGGTACTAGTGTGACAGTTTGAAGTGCTAGTGCTAGCAATGGAGTTATTACCTTATATTCCCATGGATGTGCTTTTAGTTTCATAACCTGAATCGAGCCCCAAATCCTCTTGAGTTATTGTAGTTGTCTTTTCCTTCCCTTTGTTGCTGAATTTATTTGGCTTCATTTCCAGGTAAAGCTTCCAACAATGATCTTCATCGTGACCCTCCTTGGAACAATGCTTGCATGTCATTTTCCCTCCTTCATTTTTGACGGATTCATTTTTCTTTTATTTTCCTTTGAAACCCTTTCCTTTCTCTCCACCCTTAAATAGCTTCTTTTTACCCTCTTTTAGAATGTTTTTTCCCTCTTGCCTCAAGGTGTATGGCTTGCACACAAACCTCATCTATACTAGTGGGATTGAACATAAGGATAGTGTGCCTTAGGTATCTATGTAAAACCCCTATATACTTCAACAATGTGTCTTGTGAATGAAAATAAACACCTAACATAAGAGATCTTTTTTTTAATTCTTGGGTGTAATCTTGCACACTTTGACCTTTAAGTTGTCTAAAGTTCTGCCAATTCATTATGGCTTTTTTCATATATGTTAGAGGGTAGTTTATTTACTATTATTTTATTTATTTATTTATTTATTTTTTCTAGAAATGAAATTAGACCAAGAGAGTGAGATCTTACCATGTTTTTTAGTCTCATATTGTGTCTTGGCTTCCCACCATACTAGTGTTGCACCCTCCAGTCTCAAGGAAGCTAGCTAAATATTTGTATCATCATCTTGAAGGTTTTGAATTCTGCAGTGTACCAGTTTTCAAGCTTCTCTGTACTCACTTCACCATTATACATAGGCAACTCAAATTTAATATCAATTTTTAACAAGGTTTTTTTACCAATTACTTTTGAGGTAGGCTGATGAGTATGAGTAAGGTTTGTAGTAGTGGAAGAGGATGAAGATGAAGGTGAAGATGGAGGTGAGGATGATGGTGGAGTAGATGGTGGATTATCACCATTTCCATTCCCTCCTCCTCCTGGAGAACCCTCTCCTCTTGGAAGCATATAGCTTTCACCCTGTAACCTTGTGTTCCTCTCCTCATAGAGGACCTTCAACATCTTTGTCATGTCAAAGAAAGCTTTCCTAAATGCCTTCTCATCCTCTGACATGTTATCATTTCCTCCTTCATGAGACATGCTTACTAAAGCTTCTACTACAATTGGAGGTGAATCTTGTGGTGGAGATTGTGGCAATTGTGACCTCCTTCTCCTTGCTCCAACTAGAGAACCTGCACCCACAATCTTGCCTTATCCTCTCTTCAGCTTCAACCTTATAAGCATTTAAACACTTGCAAAACAAATTAAATCCTCCTTGGATAAGTAAACCTAGTGCTATAATGCCAACTTAATCTGAATGAGAATATTATTTTTGTTGTGCTAAGATACAATTCAGAATATAAATAAAGTTCTTAAGGATTGGGAGGTCAATTGCAAGTTTAATTTGAGTTTTTATGTGAATTTCATGAGAAAATTAACATAAAAAAAAAACACTGAACAAAAACATATAGAAGACATGAACATCACCATAAAAAATAACATAATAACACATGATGAAGGATTTCAACCCGCCTGGGCTGCATCTCCTTGGCCCAACTTCCAATGGCTTGACCCTCTTATATTATGCTCAAAAGTGTGATTACATGTTTACAATGCTCAAACAACTCTGAAACCTATTCCATCATCTCCATAATACCCAAAAATGCCTGTGTAGCATGTTTCTGATCCGAATTTAGTCAAAAACTCATCAAGTTATGATCTCCCCTAATTTCCCCACTATTCGTTCCACATTTTCCCCAAAATCCGACACAATCCTAAAAATCTGCCCAGAATCCAGCTAACTAAGTGCCAATGTCACCAAAAACTAGGTGAAATTATCAGAGCACTTAAATGCCCAAGGACGCTTACAAATCGGATTTCAAACCATACTTATTATGGTTTAATAAAAAATTGTTTATATATAAAGCTCGCGCAGTTGGGCTAACCGCCAGAATAAGAATTGATGCAGGCACATGTGGTGGTCGTTATTGGTGGTTAATGCTGGTGATTCTAGCTCCGTAGTGGTCTTTGGCATGGTCAGATAGGCCTTGGCATAATATGTAATGGTTTACTGTTATATGGTGGGGGTCGTGGGCTTAGCCTCCCACCTATGGTCCACGCCCTCAGCGTCGTGACAAGGGTTGGGGCTAGACCCGTCCCCCCTCCCCCCCCAATATTCATTTAACATTACATTAAAACCAAATTCAAACTATTTTATGGTAAGGACTTCATGTGATGGGGTGATGGTAACTCTTGGTGCTTGGTAGTCGTGGATTCGACCCTTGTTGCTACTGCTCGGACTTGACCCAAAATTTTGTGGCCTCCTATGCTACCACATGGTGGCCTCTGGTTGGGCCATGTGGTAGCATGTGGTTGGACACATACCCAACCAGCCATAATGCACCATTTCAAACCAGTAATAGAGTGCCACTTGGCACATTTCCATTCGTTGGAGAATATCATTGACCAAGTCAACTTGTATAGTCACCCTGACACATAGGCATGCCCAGTTAGCTATACAGACTGTTGACTAGGTTGTCCTAGAAGTGTTTCCTTTTCAAAGGATATTTTTTTAAAATTTTCCTGTTTGACAAAGTGGAAAGAACACGTTTTTGGGAGCATACGGTGTTGGTTTTCCATGAAATGAGTTGTGCTGGATTTAGAACGACAAGATCTATGCGGTCACTCAGGTTCTGCACCATTACGAAAATTTTCATTTTTGAGCTTAATTTTGAGCACCTGATAATCAACAAAATAAGGAACAAAGAAATGAAAAGGAGACCACAAGTAAGGGGGAAACCCCCAAAACCGAAACACCCACATTGGAGACTATTCCAACAATGGAAATAAAAACCAAAATACTAATAATAACAATTATCCAAAACAAGAGAAGAGTAATGGGTTGTGCACTAACTTCCCTTGTGCATTATGTGGTGAATTTGGGCATTACACTCACCATTTCCTTCAAATTGTTAACTATAAATGGATGAAGGAAGTTATGGCTCATCTAGGTCCTACCTTTCCACAAGGGGCACCACCTCCACAAAACTTCCCTCAACTTCTAGAAATTGTATTTCTCCAAAATCCTTTCATGTAACAAGGAGTTATGGCTATTGACCAACAAGCAGGAAACCCCAACACCTAGGAAATATATTACATGACACAAAACCAATCATGTCAACTTGGGGGCATCTCATCCACTCTTAGAGTCACAATGTTCACTAAACATTCACCACTAAAGGAAATGGGAAGTATATATGCATAACCATCCCAAACCATCTCTTTCGATTTGGATTGGCATAACCAAGTGAAAATTTCCACCACTGCCCCATTTCAAATACTGGTTGTTGTCAAAAAATTTATGGTTCATCGGTGTATATTATTGATGATGGAGAATTTCCATATGTTATGTACTCCTCAACATGGAAACAACTTGTCTCTCCCATTCTTATTACATCAATGAACGAGTTCATAGAATATTATGGTATATTCTATCCCTGTTTAGGAGTATTTCTCTATCTCCCCATAATGTTAGGTGTTAATACTATTTTTATCAATGTAACTATCATGTCTAGTCATTATATTATAATATCCTCCTTGGTTGGGATTAATTCTATGCCATGAATGTTGTGGTTTATTCACTCTTTCAGGTCATGATATTCCCACATGAGGGGTACATCATCACAATTGATAAACTTTCCTCCTTCCCAATAGAGTCTCACCTTCAAGTACTCAATTTGAGTCCATGCACTATGTGTCCACTACCACCAATCATGCAACATCCACTCCCATTAATCGCAGTCCCATTGCTCCAGAACCACCTCCTCACCCCTTTTGCCTAGAGGGTAGGAAGATCCATTCACCATTGGGAGCATCCATAGATATTTACTCACCCACTAACAATAGTATAATTTACCTTTTAGCCACATCCTACACTAAGGATGGTGAGTTCTTTGAATCCATTTCTTCTCTCATGCGTTTATTGATAAACTTCACCTAGGTTATCCCATCAATTGATTAGAGGTTCTTTACCACTAAATTGGTGCAGCATCTCATACAATATCATATCTTGCAACTGATAGGGATTCCTTGAAATATATTTCCATGCTTATGAGTCATACCCCCACATGGGACATTTTCACATAGTTTAAGTTCCCAACACCACCCATGGATATTATGAAATTATTAAGTCTAATACATTATTTCAAATACTCTTTTTTTGATGCCTAACCTTAAGCCATATACTCTTATACTTGTGGCCCATGAAATTTGGTATTTGGCAACATCCCTTCCCCTAATTACTATCTCATTAGACTAATTGTAGTACCACTTTCAACATGGGCCCCTTTAGACATAACTCTCGATAAAATTCCAACCCATACTATACCCTTTGTGGGAACCCTCATCATACCTATTTGTGTCTTATACCCTCATACATTACCTGACTACAAGCCCCATATCCAATCGACATGATCCAATAAATTAGAGTCATTACTTCATCTGGAAAATCCCCTTCAAATTTGATCTCATTCGTTACCCCCATTAATGGTGAAATGCCCTCCTTCAAGGAGTGCCTATTATGGGAACTCATTATTCCCTAGCTTTCTTCTAAGAATTCCTTTTTTAGGAACCCATCCTTTCTTGGCCTCCTACATGGGGCACCACAAATTTCCTCCAATGGTCATTTCCCTCCGCCATGTTCTTCAATACATCCAAAAATGGAACCTCCATTTCTCCATTGAACCCTAATTCTCAAGATTATGGACAATTCTGCTATATTCTTTAGCCACGGGGATGATATCTTTAGTTGTATCCTCATTTTATATTAGTGTCAATATTTGTCCTTCCTTTAAGGACCAATCTCCAATTTTTAGTTACCCACAGTCTCATACAATTTGTGTCCCTACCACCCCAGTGGCACCTAGCATTATGTCACACACTAGTAATGTGTTTCATGCCACCACACTTACACTTTGGGACCCCTACGGTCTCATTATTTCATCAAAGAAGGTACATATACTATTAGCTTGAGGGGTCCTGACCCAGGTTTAGAGTTTTCTGCACAACCAACAAAACCCTCCAACTACTGGCCCTTTCGGCAGTGATCTGCTTGCACAAACAAAATTCTCACCAGAAGCAGTATGGCGGGGTGTTGGAATCAGGTTTCTGAACCTTGAGGGAGTGTATGATGTGGTCCTTAACCCTACTTATCAAATCTAATGCCATAAATGGGGTCATTTTTTATACGATATGGAAGGAAGTGTTATACTACCATTATTCCATAGTTAACCACTTGACACATTGTGTTTTTTTATCAGATACAAAGAAATGAAGATATCATTCCAAAAAATTATTCACTATCTCAGTTGTCCATCAAATTGAGTAAGATAAAATGAGTTATGAGCTAAATGTGTACCAATACAAGAAAATAATTATGTCAAAAAAATTTCAGTGAAAATAGGATCTCTGTCACTTACAATAATATTTAGGTTTCCATGTACCTTTTGAATTTTTTCCACAAATGCAGTAGTGATTGTGCTGCCTTTGAAAGGATGAGATAATGCACAAAAATGTGCATACTTGGTAAGCCTTTCAACCACCACCATGATAATACCCTTTCCTTTAGACTTGGGTAAAACTATGATAAAATCCATTGAGACCCCCTCCCAAACCTAACTTGGAATAACTAATGATTGTGAAATACCTAGGGTCTTAATTGTCTCAACTTTATTTTGTTGGAAAAACAAACATTCTGCCACAAACTTCTGAATATCAGATTTAAGGCCATTCCAAAAAAAATCCTTCTTGACATTGTGGTAAGTTTTTAAAAATCCTCAGTGCCCTCCTATAGGAGAGGTGTGCAATTCCAAAAGAAACTTGTGTTTGATTTTGGAGTTCTTACATAAAGATAAAATATCTTTGTACCATAGTGAATCATTTTTCCAGATAAATGTATTAGATGCACTAGGATCTTGCCACAAATTTTGAATGAGTGTCCACATTTGTTCATCATTCTCCATTCATCCCTTTATTTAGTTATCCAATTAGGTTGGATAATAGAAATGAGATAGAGCAATGCCTCCACATCCTCATCCCTTCTTAAGAGTGCATCCACAACAAAACTTTGCTTCCCCTTCTTGTATATAATTTAGAATTCATAATCCAACATCTTTTTGACCCATTTTTGTTGCTCTTCTGAGGATAATATTTATTCCAAGAACTATTTAATACTATAATTATATGTTTTTACCTTGGAGTGTCTTCCCAATAGCTAAGGGTGTCATTTCTTTAGGGCATGTAGTATTGCCAACATTTCCTTCTCATAAGTAGGTTTGTGTAAATACTTTCCCTTTATTGTATGAGTTTCAAAAGCAATGAATCTTCCTTCTTACGTTACAAAAGCACCAATTCCATTTCCTAAGGCATCACATTCCATAATAAAGGTTTTTGTGAAGTTTAGTGTAGCTAATTGTTGTAGCTCCTAGAGACAGCCTTGAGTTGCAAAAGACCAGTGCCTAGGACATCTTAAAATAAGAGGTTAAATGTGGACAATTGTATAAATACATCTGGAGGAATGTGGAATAAGAGGGCAAAGGTTTTCGTGGTTCATGGATAGAGAAGACTTTGGAGTCGATTCATGTGAATTCCCTATAATGTGATAGGGCTCAAGAGACTGCGAGGCCTGATGGATTTTAATTGGGCCAACTATAAAACAATGAGCAAAAACTTTAAAAATATGTAGAGGCGGTGAGGAAGAACAGAGAATGAACCCACAAGAGACATGCTTAAGAGATTTAAGAATCTGTCCCCCAGTGACTTCAGAGGAAGTGGATATGAATGAGATATGGGCAACAAAAGAGGTTCGCAGAGTGAAAATTAAGGGAGCGTGTCAAGCTTAATACATGAGCATTAACACCTGAGCATTATGCAAAAACGAATTCATGAATAAAATTTTAGACTAGATTGGAGGTTTCAGGAAGACTCGAATATCCAATGTGACCGAAAATGACTATCAGGATATTCCGAGTCCTACATCCGAAAAATTGGTGATTTACCTCAAAGAATCATAAGCATTACACAGACCTTTAAAGCAACATAGTATGATAGATTATTATACATAAAAAGAGATTACTGATAACAGAGGAAAACAGATACATACTACTCATTGCTCTATCTAGAATCCAAATAATAGCGGTGTATTATATTAAGTTCAAACATCTCTCCCAAATATGTATCTCAGAGCACAGGGAGCACAATCATACAAAACTACAACAAAATTCTTCCAAAATTCCAGAACCCTACTTTCACCTTAGAACTTACTATATATAGAGTTTCCCTGGAGGGTCTATGGTACTTGATCATTTATGATTGACCCATATCTATGAAATCGTTGAGAATAAGTAACAAGCAGTGAAGGAGGCCTCTTTGAAACATTCTTCTCGATCCTAGTTGGAAAGTGATCACCTAAACTAGGTGGGGACCACACATGTGATTTTTGTCGTAAAAATCTATTTTTAGACTATGTCTATTTTTAGACATATGGAGCATGGTTCAGGGATTGCATGTATGAGATTCTTGGAGTATGTGTCATGTTGGTAAAAATAGATGGGACTCTATTTTTTAGGTCAAAGAGGTCAAAGGCTATTTTTAGACCGCCTCTCCTAAAAATATGGAAGTCGAATATTATTAGCTCTTAATAATATTTGGACTATAAACATTATCTTATTCTCTTGAAGCACTTCAGTTTGATGCCTGGATGTGGCACATGCAGCTGACAGAAGGAAATATGCTTTTCCTAAGGTTTAAGTGAAGCTATTGCATGAAGACTTCAGTTAGAACTCATGTGACAGAGTTTGGTGGAGTTGATTGAGGAAGTTAGTGGAGTTGTATTCAGTTTAACTAATCTAAACATAGTTGAGCTTTTTTGTATCCAAGTTAACTAATAGATACAATTAGTGAGAGTGGTGTGAATTAATTATTGATTAATTCACTAATTATAAACTCATAAATCAACTAAAGAATACATCAGTTAACTTCAGTGCATGGACAATTTCAGTGGAGACCAGTGCAGAAATAGGTGAAAGAGCAAGTTAACTATCAGTTGTGACTATACTGTTGCTATTTGCAACACACAGATAGGTGGAGTAATCAATGAGGATTGTGCAGTTCAATCCAGGTGGTTTATCTATATAAAGAGACCATCCCATAGCATTGAAATACGCAATTCAGGTTGGATATCAAGTGGCTAAAGGTTGGAGCATGAGTTTTGCTAGATCTAGCTTGATAGTGTGTAGCAAGTGAGGTAGTGCTGAGAGCTTGCAAAGAGCTTTGTACTATGATTGTTACATGATCTCCATGGCATGTATAATATACAGATAGTTGGGGTTTTCAGCTTTAAGCTTTCCCATTAAATACTGTGTTCATATGTGTGATTGTTTGTGGTTTTAATGTATGCATGCAATTGATTTTATTTCCGCATGTGATGATCAATGGTAGAAGAGATTCTGTATTATGCATAAAGCTAAAATAGTGTGTGATCGAGAGAATCTCGGTGAATAATATATCAGTTATTCAAATTTCTACACAAAATCAAAACATGATACCTAACTTTCAGAGCGTACATTGAGGAATTTCTTCTGTACTGAGAGAATTAAAACAAGAATGGGGTGAAATTGAGATTTCACAAGAAAAATCATCAAAATTAAACCAAAAATAGAAAGGACAAGGTCGCCCATTGAGGCTGATAATGAGAGCCTTGAAGACGACATGGCGAGGAGCAGTCGTAGGTGTACAGGCTTACTATTATTTTACGATTCCATCTATTTCCTGCAAACCTTCACTCCCTTAGTCTGATGATTTACATTCAATTTATTATGGAGGGATTTTTCGTACTGAGCGCACCTGGTTCTTTCAATGGAGATATCCTAAGAAGACCACATAAGCCACAACTATATGTTCTGCCTCAAAAGCCCATGTGGTGTCTTGAATTGCAAGAATGGGAACCAGATTTCGGAGGGGTCTCAAGTGGTAAGCGGTATCAGAGAGGCGGAGGGGTGCTAAATGATGAGAGGAAGGCACGTGGAGGAGTGGGTGGTAATGAAAATCGCCTATTTCGGACCCCCCCCATAGTTAAAATTTGAAGGCCCGGGGGGGAGGTCCGAAACGTGTTAAGGACCGTTGTATGTATTGGGGTGGAGCGGAAGTGATGGAGAGATGCAATAGACTTAACAGTAATGGGATGCATGCCAACATATGGGAATGGAGGGAGTATTGGAATGGTAATAGTGGTGAAGGAATGGAATAATCAAGGTGAGTGGAGTATTATGGTTGGGCCAAACCACATTGCAATCACAAGTCTTTACCATGGAGCAGTAGAGATAATCCCTAAACGGTGCGAAGTGCGAAGCACAGAGAGAAATGAAGTGACGCGGAGGAAGGTGGGACCCAACCGCAAATCGCACATCGCAAATTTTATGTGCGAGCAGGCAGAGGTTAAAAGTTAAATCTGTGATGGGCGAAGTGCGGGGAAGAGGTGAGGTGGCACGGACAGTGGTGGGACCACACCCACATATCGCAAGTCGCAAGAGTTAGCTGGGAGCAGTGGGTGGTAACTGTTAAAAGCTGTGGGGAGTGATGTACGATGGTGGGGAGGTGACATGGAAGGAAAATGGGACCCAACCGCATTGCAGCTTAAACAAAAACTCTGCGGGCACTTAAAAGGTAAGTTGTACATTGTGCATTATGCGATATGCGACGTGCTAGTCGCTGCAAAGTGCGAAAAGGTGACAGGTACAGAAAGTGCGGAATATGAGGGTTTTCATGTGGATTTGGGTGGTGTATCAAGGTTGGATGGGTCCCACCAAGTCGCATCAATGGAAATATAAGTTTCGGTGAGTCTTTAAGATGTAAAGGTTAAGACTTGCGGGGAGCGGTGGTGCAAAATGAAGAAATGTAACGTGGGACTTTAGAAAAGGGAAAATGAAGGGTAAGAGAGGGTAAATGAAGTTAAAGAGGATAAATGAGATGAATGAGGGAGGGAATGAAGTTTTCTCACCATTATACCTTATCATCTACACTTTCTCCTCTCTGGTGAACTGAACTACAGATTGGTTCCTTTGAAGCTCTTTGACAGTCAGGATTTTCCTTCCTTTCACCTTCTCCACTTGGTGTGTGGTCACAGGCCAACATTGGCTCCATATGGGGACAACATGCTATTCTTCAATGCGTTGAGAACCCGTAGACCTAAATTCCTATGCTTCATTGGGTACATGGAGTCGCAAATTCACACTAATCAAACAAATTTTTATACCAATGGTCAAGTGGACACAAAACGGAAGATGAAATGGAGGATGACATGGAAGATGAAATGGAAAAAGAAAAAAATGGATGAAACAAAATGGGAACAGTGGAATATTATATAGAAGACAAAATGGGGGAAATGTAAACAAAAGGGAGTACAGTGAAATGATATATAAAGAAAGCTAGATCAACCCTCATTAGTGATGAAAGTAAAACTTGAGGAACTGCCCATTTACGGGCACCTCAAGCATGTCTCCTTCTAAGTTCTCCAGTGCGAAAGTATTATTGCCTTTGTCCTCTACCACCCTAAATGGACCAAACCAGAGGAGGTCAAACTTCCCATGTTTCCCTTTGTCTTCTCACCTGATATCCCATCGCAGCACTAAATCCCCAACTTGGATTTCTCTATCTTTAGCTCTTTGGTCAAATAAGCCTTTCATTTTTTCTTGATACTCTGCTAATCTGAGGCTTACCTGTTCTCGGGTTTCATTCAACTCCACCAACTGATTCATTCTTTTGATAAGGTCATTTGGCTCCTCCTTGATTTCTTGTAAGAATCGAGCCACAGGTAATGCAAGTTGAATTGGGAAGACTGCGACTCTGCCATACACCAGCTTATAAGGGGACTTTCCTGTGGATATTTTAGTGGTGATGCGATTTTCCCAGAGTGTGAACTTGAGCTGAGAATCCCAGCTCTTTTGATTTTCATTGATGGTCTTCTTCAAAATCCTCACCAGTGTCTTGCTAGATTCAACCATCCTGTTTTCCTGTGGGTAGTATGCAGTGGAGTGTCCCAGCAAGATGTTGTAACACTGAAAAAAATTTACAAATTTATCTGACTTGAAAGCCTGGGAATTATCTGTAATGATTTTAGCTGGGAATCCAAACCTGCCTATTATGTTCTCCTCTAGGAACTTGATCACCACTGAATCTGTAGCATTTCTTATGGGCACAGCTTCTACCCACTTGGTGAAGAAATCTGTAGCAGTGAGGATCCATTGATGTTGATTGCGAGAGTCCAGGTGAATCTCTCCTATGAAATAAATTCCCCACTACCTAAAAGGTTCTTCAGCATGTACTGGGATCAACAGGAGAGGTGCATACCTTTTATTTTCAGCGAACATCTGACACTCCTCTCAGGCTCGGACACGAGCATGTACATCACCAAACAGTTTAGGCCAGAAGAAACCTGCCCTTAGGATATTGTGTGCAGTGGATCGCTAGCTATAATTTCCACCACATATACCTTCGTGGAATTCAACCATCACTTGGTCCACTTCCTACTTTTTTAAACACAATAGTAGGATCCTCGCTGGGTCTTTCCAGTAAAGTTGCCCATTTGCCACGATATACTTTTGAGACTTCAGCCTTAAGGTGCGGTACTTTTCCCTGTCATAGTTAGGAGGACATCTCAGCATTAAGAGATATTCTACTATATCTTTATACCATGAAGATAGGAGGTACTTGACATTTGTTTTCTGAGTGGATGATTCTATGCCTTGGTGTGTGCCTGTGTCTTCCTGTGCTTCTCCCCCTTTCATAGATAGATTTATTCCTATAGTTTGATAGTTGGATTCAGATAGGATCTTTGCTAGCCCCTGGCCTTTGATGAGTTTAGTAGGATTTTTCTCCAGCTTGTACTTTTGTATCTTGGCTATCCATTTACCTCTCTTCCCTTCACTGTCACTCTGTACCAGAATATATTTTACTGCTACAGTGGGTACATAGGCCGTTATGGCTGATTGTAACACGTACACTCGAAATGCCTTTAGCGATTTTACCATGGCATATGCTTATTTCTCCAGGATATCATATTTCAGCTTGGCGTCTCACAAGACTTGGCTGAAGAACGCAATGGGCTACTCATGCCCTTCGACATTTTTCTGTAAGAGTACTGTAGCTATAGTGTGTGGAGAGGAGAAAGAGAAAATCATGAAAGAATTCCCATAATCTGGATTGTCCAGCACTGGAGCTTCTGCAAAGGCATTTTTGATCTTGTTGAAGGAGTCCCTTGATCCAGGAGTCCATCTAATTTCATTTTTCTTCTTTAGCATCCCAGTGATGTTTCGGAAAATCTCGGCATAGTTGGGTATGAACCTTCTGAGGAAATTTATTCTTCCCAGGAACAACTGTACCTCCTATTTTTTTCTCGGTAGGGGAATGCCATCTATCACCTCTACCCACTTCGGGTTGATATTCACTCCCTCCTTAGTTACTATGTGTCCCAGCAACTTTCCTTCCTCCAAGGAAAACATGGATTTTTGAGGGTTCAGAGACAGGACATACCTGCGGCATTTTTCAAAGGTTCGTCGAAGGTGATCTATGTGTTCAGCGTCACTCTCTGAAAAGATGGTGATGTCGTCCAGGTAAATCACCACAAACCTGTCTAGCTCTCCTATGAAAGAAATGTCCATCACCCGATGGAATGTAGCACCACCTTTTATTAGGCCAAAGGGCATTCAGGCATACATGAAGGTCCCCCAAGGCATGGTGAATTCCGTCTTCTTCTAGTCTTCGAGGAGAATTTCCACCTGATTGTATCCTCAGAAGCCATCCATCATGGACATGTAGGAGGATCCAACCACATTTTACAGGATGTGGTCCATCTTTGGGAGGGGATAGTTATCCTTGAGTGAGGCTCTGTTCAGGTTGCGAAAATCCACGTAGAGTCTGATTTCACCATTCTTCTTTCTTACTAGCACCAGGTTAGCCACCCATTCTGATTATCTTAAAGGGACAATGATCTTGGCTTGCAATAGCTTCTTTATTTCCTTCTTGAAAGCTGGGAGGAGAAGGGGGTTGATCTGTCTTAGCTTCTGTTTATGAGCCTTCGCGTCTCCCTTTAGAGGTATCTTGTGCTGTATAATGTCTACGTCAAAAGTCTTCAGATCCTGGTATGACCAGGCAAAGACGTCTTTATATGATTGGAAAAAACTGAGATACTGACCTTGGTATTCTTTAGGAATTCCTTTTGACAGCTTCACCATCTTTGGATCTTCTTCTGTCCCAACATTTATATCCTTGATAGGCTCACGGAGGGTCATTTTTCTGGGATTTACTGGGACTTCTTGTCAAACAGTCTCTCCAATGTCACAAGCCCCCTGGGGATGACATTTCCTTTTAATTGCAGAACGCGATGTCCAGCCAGTGTCTCTTCCCACCTGGTTTTTGGCTCTAAAATGTCATCCTCAGGGACTGAATCAATCACCATATTTGAAAATTTTCCTACCGTTTCCATGAAACGCTGGACCTACTCTTCATATTCGAAGACTTTCCAATGCTTAACATTGTCCGGAATGGAGGGGCGATATCATACTTCAACCTCATATCCCTGCAAAGGATTTTGCGGGGGTTGGAAATTACTGATAGCCACAGCTAGGGAGTCCGCCATTCTATTATTTTCCCTTGGCATGAACTTAATTTTGAAAAAATAAAAGAATTTCTCAATTAAATACCATACCTCATTCCTGTAGGCTCTGAGCCACGGGTGTGTTGATCAGCGGTTGTCCTTGATGTCAACCCAAGCAGTACCAAGGGCTAACCCAATATTTCATGGGAATTTTGACCTACCAAATTAATATATTATGGGTCAATAATTCTTTTGATGGTTTCTACTTGTCGAGATTTTTCTGTTGATATATGGCACGCCATGTAATTCTTCACGGTTTGAGAGATATTCATGTCTGAAGTTTGTACCCCCAGTTAGTGGGCTAAAACCCCATGGGTTTGGGGCATGGGTCATTGAAAAATAATAATTAATATTTTTTAAGCTCCTAAAATCCCTCCCACGTTCACTTGTTGAAGCCCCTCTCAACCTAAGCATTTATATAAATTGTGATCCTCATTTCCTCCTTATGCAAGGGATTTCGCCATCTGAACAGGTCATCGTGGCAGTTTCGCTCTAAATTTTTTTATACGAAGGTTAAGAAGATGAAATTTTTATGAGGTGAAGCTGAAATCCTAAGGAAGCTGCTGTAAAAATTTCAGATCAAGGTGCGCAATATTTTTGGAGATATGATCTGTGGAAGTAAGGGTTTTGGCAGGCTCCTGAAATTCATCTCAAAGAAGTGACCTTGGTAAATTCGTCATAAATCTCTCTCTCTGAGTATCGGATTGGATTTACGTAAAAAGTGGCAGATAGTGCACAATTTGTAATTTTTCCTCTATCAATTTCAGAGCCAAATGAAGAAACAGTGACACGTGGAACGCCGTACAAGTGCGCTCTGCTGAAACAGTCCATAATTAGGGCATTGTGAGAGATTGGGTATAAATATCTTTTGAAGAATCCAAATTGGGTTAGACCTATGGCATTGGAAATAATACTCAGAGGACTACTACAGGACCGAAAATCAGATATTTAGGATCTGGAATAGCAGAGATACACCAGATTCAATATCGAGCTCCTAGAAGGCAAGAAAAAGCTAGATCATGTGTTGCCAAGGGTTACAAAGGACCAGAATTTCTACGAAAGCAAAGAAAAGCAAGGTGCAGCAGAGGGTAGCATGAAAAGAGCAGCAACCAAGGTGCATAACAGCAATAAGAATTTCATCATATGAAGTCTTCAAGTGGGCAGCACTACATACAATCATTGTACTTAGTCATTGTAAATACATTATTGTACAAATTGTACTAGTATCTATCTGCCAAGGGTTGAAGAGGCAGTGTTGGGAGGTCTAGGATCATCATTAGGTGGTTGTGTCAAAGTTTTGGTTATGGTCTAGTATATCTTCTTCTTCTACATCATTCTATATCATTGTAAAGTGGACCATTTTCCCTGGTACGGGAGTCCATTCTTCTTTTATTCTTCTATAGGGTGGTAGGGTGGTGCTAGGGTGAGTTGTAGCTCATTGGGTGTTGGGGCATCCGTTCAGTTGACTACTGAAGAATCTCGGGCGTTGGAGCGTCCATCCAATGGGAGCTGGAGAAGAATTCTTTTCTAGATTCTAGGAAGTTGGAGCTTTATTTTCAATTGGAGTTGAATATTAAAGAATTATTAGAAAAGCATTAGGTGGTTTTTGTCCCAGAGTGGGTTTCCACCTTAAAAAATGTGTGCATTTTTGTTCCACTTGTTTGCTTCTATCATTGTACAAACACTGACAATAATTGAAGATTAACTAATTCTCTAATTGAAAGGAATACTGATTCACCACCCCCCCCCGAAGTATTTCCAACAATTGGTTTCAGAGTTTGGTTCCTTCAATAACAGTTTAACAGCTAGAAGGGGGTCATGGAGCATACCAAGAATGGTGTACCTATATTCAATGAAAATAATTATGCACTCTGGAAAGGAAGAATGGAGGTCTATCTCTTGGTGCAAGGTTACGAAGTATGGGACACTGTTCAAAATGTATTTACATCAACTACGGATGAACAAGGTAAGAAGAATTTGGTAAATGATGAAAAAGCAAAGAATATTATTATCAGTGGACTTATTGAATCTGCTTATCATAAGGTGTCGGGTTGTAAAACTGCCAAAAATTTATGGGACAAGCTTGAGAATATATATGTAGGTGACTCAAATATCAAAGAAGCAAAGCTTCAAATCTATAGAGAAAAATTTGAGCAACTCAGAATGAAAGAAGATTGCAACATTGTTGCATACTCCCAATACGTTGATGAAATAACCAATACTCTGGAAGGATTGGGAGAGCCAGTTGACGAGAAGACTATTATACGGAAGATTCTTAGAACGTTACCAGGGAGATTCAACCCAAAGGTATCGGTCTTATAATACAGTGCAAATATGGACAAAGTCAGCAAGGAAGAATTACATGGAGTTCTCATAGCATATGAAATGAGATTTGATGAAGAAAAGGGTACTTCAAATCTAGAAACTACATTCGTTGCATATAAGCAAACCAATAAGGACAAAGAACCTTCAATTGAAATGACATGCACCTGCAAGTGTGAAGAAAAGGGAGATGATGGAGAAGGTCTTTCAGATGAAGAATATGCTTACTTTACGAGAAAACTAAAACCCGGTAAGGGAAAATTTGAAGGTAAACTTCCATTGATATGTTTTGGTTGTGGTGAGGTTGGGCATTTCGTAGAAAAATGTTCGAACAAAAGTGATGGCAACTCAAAAGGAAAGAAATGCTTTAAGAGATTCAACAAGTAAGGCAAAAAGAAAGGATCCAAAAGGAACTTTCTGTCTAAAGAAGATAGCTCATCATCCGATGAAGAAAGTGACAACAAATAAGAAGCCAATGAGAAAGTATTGTTTATGGCCAAGCACAATGAACAAGAAGTATCAAAAAATGAAGAAGAAGGGTTGACCATAGACGAATTTTATGAAGAGGCAATCAAGCTTATAAAAGAGCTCAATTCTGAGAATATCCGTTCCAATACTCTTGAAGAACAAGTTCAAGGTCTCAAAATAGAGGTTGAAGAACACAAATGTATTGAAGAGTCACTTCAAAATAAGTTGGAAGAAAGCAACCAAGAAAGGGAAGCATTAGAAGCCGAAGTAGTCTTGCTGCGTAAGGAAGTGAAGAAGGGAAAAAATGTCCAAAACTATGCCAACAGCTCAAAGGCATTGGAGGAAATCATCAACAATGAACGATCTTACAACGACAGAACTGGCCTCGGTTATAAAGAAGAAGAAGCAGGACCTTCTACAACAAAATACAATGAACCTATGAGATCTAACATGCAATTAGATTTCATTGGACAAGATTCGCAAGCACATCCTTGGAATATGATTCCTTGACAAATATTTCCATCCAGGTACCGACATATTTTTCATGGCTATTATTATTCATGTGGAAAATTTGGTCATAAAGCTATAGAATGTCGCACATACCCTAGGAACCAATACAATTCCAAGAGATGCTTAAAATATGAGCCTCCCAGGGCTCAACGAAACATAAATATATTAGAACATTTAAGAAATAATATGGAATGTTACAAATGTCAGAACTTTGGACACATAGCCAGAGACTGTAGACTTGAAAATCCTCCAGAAGAATCTTCGAAGCCACAGAATGAACGAACATGGAAGAAGAAGAAGACCCATAATCAGGTTTCAGCTTCCTGTTGCCCAAAAAATAAAGATGCGTGGTATGTTGACAATGCTGCCTCATTCGATAACAATCGAGATAGAAGGAAATTTGTATCTCTGAAAGAGAAGAAGGATGGAACCATATCCTTTGGAAATGATGGATCTTCAAATGTTATAGGATCAGGTACCGTCACTCTCGAAATTAAAGATGTTATAGCCAAGAATTTTCTATTGGTTGAAAACATGAATCACAATCTGCTCGGTGTTGGACAAATGTATGATCAAGGACACACAATGCTATTCAACTCCACAAAATGTGAAATCAGGAAAGGCAGGTATGGTAAAATTGTGGCTACAGCAAGTCGAGCTCCAAACGACATATATGTTCTGGATGAAGCAACTAAAGCATGTTTACTATCTAAAGAATATGAAAGTTGGTTATGGCACAAACGAATGGGTCACATAAACTTTGGAAATCTTGTCAAGATAAGCAAAAAGGAAGCAGTACGAGAAATGCCGAAAATCTCAAAACCTTCCAACACACTATGTGAGGCATGTCGGCATGGCAAGCAGACAAAAATCCAATTTAAAACAAAAGAACACTTTGCATCACATCCATTGGAATTGATACATACTGATCTATGTGGTCCTGTGATAACAAAAGGCTTAGACGGAGAATTATATTTCATGTTAATGATAGATGACTATACCAGGATGACAGCCGTCAGTTTCCTAAAGAAAAAATATGAAGCATTTGAGTGCTTTAAGATCTACAAGGAGTTGGTTGAAAATGAAACTGATTTGAAAATAAAGTGTTTAAGATCTAATAATGGTGGAGAATTCACTTCCAAATTATTTCAACAATACTGTGACGAAAATGCAATAAAAAGGCAATTTTCAATAGCACGAACACCTCAGCAAAATGGAGTTGTTGAAAGAAAGAACAGAACCGTACAGGAAATGGGTAGAACAATGTTGAAGGACTCAAAATTGGATGCAAAATTCTGGGTTCAAGCAATTGATACGATAGTCTTCATTATCAACCGAAGTCTTCTAAAAAATAATTGCAACAAGACTCCATATGAATTATGGAAAGGAAAACTAATGTAAAATATTTCAGAATCTTCAGAAGCAAATGTTATATCAAAAGATAAGATCAAAATTTGGGTAAGTTTGAATCACGTGTTGATGAAGGTATCTTTGTTGGTTACTCACACAAAATAAATGCCTATAAATGCTATAATCTAAGACAAAAACAGATAGTGGAGAGCACAAATGTTACATTTGACGAAGATGGTGTTCTAGCGAGTAATGATGAGGATCTAGAATCTTTGAAACTTGAGACAGAGGCTGAAAAAGACACAGAGAAAATTATAGAACAAGAAGCAACTGTCAACTAGGAAAAAGTAAATAATGATCATCAAGATATACATGAAAAACAACAAGAAGCTCCTCCAAAGAGAACAAAAGAATGGATTCAAAAGAACCATCCATAAAATCAAATCATTGGTGACATAAATGAAGTTTGACAACTTTGTTCATCACAACAAGCTCACATTGCTTTTCTAGCAACCTTTGAGCCTAGTAGTTTTGAGGAAGCCAGCTAGAATGAACATTGGGTAGCAGTTATGAATGAATAATTGGATCAAATTGAGAAGAATAACACCTGGGAATCAGTGTAATATTCCTTATATTTAGGAACAGCTCGTGAATAATACAATGAAAAATGCATTTTCAGAAAAATATACTTTGGAACAGGAAAATGACTCTTGTATTCTTTATATCAGACCATCTAAAAACTAAATCCAATATTTGAGCTGAAACAAATAAGTCTAGGTGGGTTAAACAGATCTCCCACACCTAGATTTCTTCAAGAGAAGGCCTAATGAGGGGCTGCAGCAAGTAAAACGCTCTACTAAAAGTCAAGAGAGATATAAATGCATAAAATGTTCTGAGATACACTCAGAAACTTATTTCAAGTACAAAAACAACTTAGATCTGAATTTAGGATCCAAAAGGTGAGGAAAAGCAGTGATTTCGACCCTAAAATAGATGTATTCAGAAATATGCATAAAATTAAGGGAAATGGCAGCATTTTATTTCATATTAGGTCATGAGGGACCTATGCTCCGAATTTCAGCTCAAAAAAATCATTCTAGATATGTTAAACAATTCCTCCATCCCTGGATATGCTTAAAAATGCCGATTTCCCATTACTTTGAGTATGCAGAAAATGGCTGAAGCATGCAGAGTGTAATTTCTGAAGAAATTAGACAAAATATGTCTGAAACATCAGATCTGTAGTTTATTATAACAGAGAATGGAGAAAATTAGGGATTCAGCTCCTTTTATACATCAAATAGATCACCCGGCAAGGGGATTTCATGAAAGAAAAAATACAAGTATCAGATTTGTAGAATATGAATCTGGAAAATGCAAAATCATTGAAACTCTGAGTATATGAGCTGAAACGTACAAAATTACAGAAGAGGGCTGCAATAGAAACTTTTCGGAAGAAGGGATGGCCCTTCCTCAAGGAAACAAGCACCAAACTAGGGTAGAAACCCTGCTGCAGCAATGCACTGGAAAAATAACGCAGTTTCTGAAGTATACTGCGCAGTTGATGTTGGAAGGTCCTTTTTCCTGATGCCAAGATCTGAAATTGAAGCTCAATTCTTCCTCAATAATCTTCCAGAGAAAGGAATGCTCCCTTTTCTACAAAACTAGATCTGGAAGTGGTGTTGAAAACCCCTCACTGCAACACCCAGCAACACAGTATTATTCTGCTACAGAAATAATGTTGTCTTGATGGAGGATTCTTGGCCTCAAGCATATATTTGAGGCATTTCAGAACATACTCCTTCAAGAGCTCCTCAATGAAGGAGGAGGAATTCCTAAACAAGAAATTCCTCTCTCTAGCTAAACAGGCAGAGATTTTGAGTTGCCCAAGCAGTCTCAAAATCGAATTATCTTCAACAACCTTTCCTTGTGGCCTTCCTCTTAATTTTATAACATTAGGGCTTTGAAAACCCTAAACCACCTCCAATGAGTTAACCCTTTTCACATTAAGGGTCTCCATCTAAAACTGCGCTGATCAATGAGGAGGCTCAATGCATCTAGACACTGCTGTGATTTGGTCTTGTTGACCTAGTCAACCTTCTTCATTCCTTTTCACACCTAAGGGTATTTTATTGAAATGGCCCAAATTTTTCCATGTTCACATTGGGCATTGATTTATTTTTCTGATTAGGTGTTTTATAGTTCCCCCTTTACACTTTTATTCATGAGTTAAGAAAACTGAAATTAAAAATGCAATATTCCCATTAGCTGCAAAAATTAGGAATATTACAGTCACCCCCAGAAAAATGTTGCTTGCCCTCAAGCAACTCTTATTGTAGATGCAACCCATCTACTCCCCTCCAAATGACATCCACATAAGGAAGGCTTCCTCCATTTGCTGCAATAGGTCATGTATGTTTGGTTCCAAAGTTGTCTTCCATAAATGCATGAAATGACTTCCAACTGTAAGGTTAGATGTCCTCTTCTTATCATGAAGTACAAAATGACAATTACATGATGTCCAACACCATCATAAACACATGAGAGACATAAAATAAAGTAGCTCCTTCCATAAAGGAAAAGCTTCATCATGCAAGAACATTCCTCCATCCATGTTTTATGAACTTGATTAAGCATTGTTATGCTTTCCTTCTTAGCCCTGTTGGCCTTGTTGGATCCAAACTCCATCATTCCATCGTTATGAAAAAGAATAAGGGAAGGAGTAATATGGGTAAACAAAGATGTCAAACCATATTCTCCTAATAATAACCACCAGTATTGGCCTTGTTGGATCCAAACTCCATCATTCTAGCGTTATGCAAAAGAAGAAGTGATGCAGGGGCATTAGACACTAGCCAGCAATGTAGGAGGTTTTGTCCACATGTTGTGGCTAGGAGGGTTAGAAATCACTTGAATTGTAATAGCTAGGTGTCAATACCTCAGCTGACTGTATTATTTAGCTTAGTTAGAGTTAGTAGAAGTCGAATAGTTAGTCCATCTGTCATGTTTTAGTTTCGAATAATTGTAATTAGGCTCTTGAGTTACCATAACGGTCCTCACAGAGGAACCGAAAGGACATATGTTGATGTATATAAATTGTAATCCCTCGGATGAAAATAGGGAGAGCAAGGGAGAAGAGAGATTTCTACAATCAAAGTTGTGTGTTCACAATTGCTTCCAATTAAATAATTTCAATGCGCATTTGCCATAGAGTTGTTTCGAATCTTTAAGTGTGAAGAGATTGTTTAATTGCGAAGTGATGAACTCTTTGCATGTATAATTGAACTCCTGTATGAATTCCACATATCTCTGTTTGTTGTTTACCTAAATTCATTCAAATAATCCATGTGCATTTAACCCCACTCATAGAAGAACTCTGCGTGAAACTGTGGTCAATTAACTCTGTTTTATGATAATAGAATTCCCGCTTTATAGAGAAAATTACATTTGTTTGTTGGTAATCAAAATTCCCAACCCGAGTCGCAACCCTGAGTTAAGGCAGACGAAGGATAACACAACCCCGTCGTAACTTGGGTTAGTCACTGTTCAAAACCACGAGCGGTTTTCGAACTTCATCGCACCACTTTTGCAGAGTAGGTGGTATTTCTGGGTCGAGGAGCGATTCCATAGACCTGCTGACGCGTGGCGAGGTGTACCTCCAGAAAACCACTGTTTAAAGTGCGCCATCGCACGTTATACATCGAATGAAGACGCCGAGCGATATTGATATAGACCATTGATTTGGAGGCTCGACATCGGACGGTGGTTGCTTAAGGAAGATGCGCGAAGTTTAATAAAAGAGCCCACGGTTTATTGTAAGTCATGTATATAAAACGCGTGGAATATTATTATAAAGTGCAAAGGTTATAACTTTAGTCCCAAGTTCGGAGATACTGTATATGAACCGAGAAATATAATATAAAGTATTGAAAGTTTAAACATCAGTTATAAGGTCGGGCGGCGTAATATAAAGCGAGAGATATATTTAAATTTCCAAAGGTTGTCAAATGATATTTATTTATCAAATTCCTCGAATTTGATAAATAAGATTCCAAGAAAAGAAGGTAGACCACGCGGAGAAAAGAAGGGGTTCAAAAGGGAAATGCTGACAGAGCCACGTCACCGTTGACCAGCTCTCCTTGGGGCAGACTTTCAGTTTTTTTGCGTCATTAGTGGTATCAGATTGAAGTTTTAAGTTGTTTTTGCTGACATGGCAATCTGAGTTGGTAGAGGTGCTGGCAGAAGGAGACCTGTTGCCAACGCAGAGGTGTTGGGGATGTTGCAGAGGGTCGAGGCCAGAATGGATGTCATAGAGAAAAGATAGACCAGAGACCCTGAAGACATCAGCGAACCTGAGATAGAAGAAGCAGAAGAAAATGTTGAAATTCCTCCTGACATGAGGCTCCTTAGAACTATTCTGGGGTCTGCAGTTAAGCCCAGAATTGAAGTGTCAAGTTATGCAGGGGGACTGAATCCAGAGGAGCTGGTGGACTGGATAAATGAATTGAACAAGTGCTTCGATTATGAAGATATAAGTGAAGATAAAAAGGTCAAGTTTGCAGTAACAAAGCTGAAAGGACATGCTGCACTTTGGTGGGATGGAGTGCAGGTAGAAAGGAGGAGAGTTGGCAAGCAACCTATCAAGAGCTGGACCAGAATGATGGCTAAATTAAAAGGTAAATTCTTGCCTAGTGATTACCAGCTGACATTGTATAAGCATATGCAGAACCTGAGACAGAGGTTGCTGAAAATAAAAGAATACACAGAGGAATTCTACAGAGTAAGCATAAGGGTTGGGCAATTCCAAGACACACCTGAGAAGACTGCCAGATATGTGAATGGTCTCAAGCTAGAGATCCAAGATGAGATTGGTCTCCTGTCTCCTAAGATAGTGGAAGAGGCCTATCAGATGGCCTTGAAAGCAGAGGAGAAACTCCTGAGGAAACAATTTTCCAAGAAGAGAGGTACTTTCCGTGGAAAGGGAAGTCAGGGTGGTAGAGGAAAGCCTGCTACACCCAGGGATGGAGCTAACAGTAGCTCACCTCAGAATGCATCTACAGAGGAGGATGCAAGGGGCAGAAGGGGTTCTTACAGAGGAAAAGGAAGAGGAGGCAGAGACAGAGGCAGAGGTAGAGAATTGAGGTGTTATAGATGTCAGCAAGTGGGACACAAGCACTATGAATGTCCAGAGAATGTGGGTGTTGGTCCAAGAAATGCTGTTGTTGCCCAGGCTGAAGAAGAAGCAGAGATTGAAGAATAAATTCTTCCAGAGAGGGGAGAATCCTTGGTGGTAAATAAGGTATTGTTAAAGCAAGCCAAAGAGGTCACTTAGCCTGCACAAAGGAAGAATTTGTTTAGGAGCATATGCAAAGTCCAAGGGAAATGCTACCAGCTAGTCATTGATAGTGGCAGCACAGAAAGTCTGGTTTCCACTGAGGTAATAGAAAAGTTGAAGTTGAAGAAAACGGAGCATCCAACTCCCTACAGGGTGTCCTGGCTGCATAAAGGACATCAGCTGGTTGTGAAAGAACAGTGTGAGATAGAGCTGAAAATGGGAAAATATAAAGACAAGGTCTTGTGTGATGTAATGCCCATGGATGTGTGTCATATACTGTTGGGTAGACCTTGGCAGTTTGACAGAGCAGCAGTGCATGATGGCAAGAAGAACATTTACAAGTTCTTCAAGGATGGGGTACATCATACATTGATACCCATGGAAGAAGGAGAGCCATCCAGCAGAGTGATTGATCCAAAGACCTTGTTGCTGAGCGGGAAATAATATCTGCAGCAGATAGAAGAAGAAGAGGTAAGCTTTGCTTTAGTTTGCAAACCTAAATTAGTTCTTACTTCTACAAGGATTTCTGATTTACCAGTAGAGATACAAGAGATGTTAGATGATTACTGTGACATTGTTGTGGATGATTTACCTGATGAGATGCCACCTGTGAGAAAGATCAGCCATCAGATAGATTTTATCCCTGGTTCAAATCTGCCAAATAAGGCAGCCTACAGAATGACTCTCAAGGAAAATGAGGAAATCAGGAGACAAGTACAGGAATTGGTGGACAAAGGACTGATCAGAGAAAGTTTGAGTCCATGTGCAGTACCAGCAGTATTGAGCCCAAAGAAAGATGGAGGTTGGAGGATGTGTACTGATTCCAGGGCAATTAATAAGATCACAATCAGGTACAGATTCCCTTTGCCCAGAGTTGAGGACTTAATGGACTGTTTGAGTGGTGCTAAATATTTCTCAAAGATAGATTTGAAGAGTGGATACCATCAGATTAGAATAAGAGAGGGTGACGAGTGGAAAACTGCCTTTAAAACAAATGAAGGACTGTGTGAATGGATGGTAATGCCTTTTGGGTTGTCAAATGCACCTAGTACTTTTATGAGACTTATGAATGAAGTATTGAAAGAATTCATTGGTAAATTTGTGATAGTGTATCTGGATGATATATTAGTTTTCAGCAGAACTAAATAAGAGCATTTAAGGCATCTTAATCATGTCTTGAAGAAGCTGCACCAAGAGAAATTGCTGATAAATTTGAAGAAATGCTCATTCATGAAGGAAGAGTTGGTGTATTTGGGGTTTGTTGTTTCTGCAGAAGGATTGAAGATGGACCCAGAAAAGGTTAAGGCAATTGTGGAGTGGCCTTCACCCAGGAATGTCTTTGAGGTAAGAAGTTTCCATGGACTTGCTAGTTTTTACAGGAAGTTTATAAGAAACTTCAGTAAGATTAATGCACCCATAATTGAGACAATAAATAAGAGAAAACAACCATTTAAGTGGACTGCTGAAGCATAAATAAATTTTAAGCCGCTGAAGCAAAAGATAACGGAGAAGCCTGTTTTGATTCTGCCTGATTTTACGAAACCATTTCAAGTAAAATGTGATGCCAGTGGAGAAGCCATTGGAGCTGTGTTGAGTCAGGATGATAGGACTGTGGCATATTTCAATGAAAAGCTAAACGACACCAGAAGAAAGTATTCCTCTTATGAGAAGGAATTCTATGCAATTGTTCAGGCACTAAAGAAGTGGAGACATTATTTGATGTCTAGGGAGTTTTTATTATATTCCGACAATCATGCTTTGCAGTATATTGTACAACAGCCCAAGTTGAAACATAAGCATGCTAAATGGGTTGAGTATCTCCAAAGTTTTAATTTTGTTTTGAAACATATAAGTGGCCAAGCCAATAAAGTAGCTGATGCTTTGAGTAGGAGACATTTGCTTGTTCAAGAGACTAGTTTTGAAGTTGCAGGATTCGATTTTCTCAAAGAATTATATAAAAAAGATCCAGATTTTAGAGAAGCATTTGAGGCATGTAGTAACCCTGTTTTGATAGATAGAAGTCAGTGGCTGGACTATTTCCTGCAGGAGGACTTGTTATTCAGAAAGAACCAGCCGTTTATACCAAAATGTTCCATGAGAGAAAATTTGATTAAGGAGAAACATAGTGGTGGAATTTATGGACACTTTGGTACTGACAAGACTTATGAACAGCTGAGTCACTTTTATTTCTGGCCCAAGATGAGAACAGAAGTGGACAAGTTTATGAAGAATTGCAAGATTTGTCAATATGCTAAAGGAAGGAGCCAAAATGCAGGATTGTACACTCCCTTGCCTATTCCAGACATGCCTTGGGACATGGTGAGTATGGATTTTGTTCTAGGATTGCCCAAGACTCAGAGAGGGAATGATGCAGTCTTTGTTGTGGTGGACAGATTCTCCAAAATGGCACATTTTATTCCATGTTATAAAACTAGTGATGCCACCCATGTTGCTAACTTGTTTTTCAAAGAAGTTGTTAGATTGCACGGGTTTCCCAAGAGTATTGTTTCAGACAGAGATACCAGATTTGTGGGGCACTTTTGGAGGAAATTGTGGAAGAAACTTGGTACCAAAATAAGTTTCAGCTCAGCTTATCATCCTCATACTGATGGACAAACTGAGGTAGTAAATAGGAGTTTGGGAAATTTGTTGAGAAGTCTTGCAGGAGAGCATCCCAAGCAGTGGGATCATATTTTTCCCCAGGCAGAATATGCATATAATGACTCACCAAATAGGAGCACAGGGTAGAGTCCATTTCATATTGTTTATGGAATGCACCCCAGAGGAATATCAGAGTTGAGAAATCTGGGAAAGGCAGAGCTGTGAAGTGCAGATGGTGCGGAATTTGCTTCAGGGATCCAGGCCATACATGAACAAGTGAAAGAGCAACTACAAGGCAGCAGCATCAAATATAAAAACAGAGCAGACTTGAGTAGAAAAGAAGTTCATTTTGAATTAGGGGATCACGTTTTGGCACACTTGAGAAAGGAGAGATTCCCAAAGAAGCAGTACAACAGATTAAAGTTCAAAAAGATTGGGCCATGCAAGATACTTAAGAAGTTTTCTGCAAATGCTTATGAGATTGAATTACCTCCTGATGTTGGAATATCCCGCATTTTTAATGTTGCAGATTTGTACAAGTATGAAGATGATGGTGTAGAAGAAGGGTCAGCAGACAAGGAACAGATTGAGTGGAAAGAGAAGTTACCTCCAGCACAACCATTGCAACCAAAGAAGATATTGGAAAAAAGACCATTCAGAAGGACCAGAGGACAAGAATACTTTCAGTACTTGATCAAATGGAAGGATAAGCTAGAGGAAGATTCCACTTGGATGACTGAAGAAATGTTGCAAAAGATAGGCAGATCAGTGGAGGAGCTCATGGACAGGAGCCCATGAAGGAAATTTCCCTCGGGAGTCTGATGCAGGGGCATTAGACACTAGCCAACAATGTAGGAGGTTTTGTCCACATGTTGTGGCTAGGAGGGTTCGAAATCACTTGAATTTTAATAGCTAGGTGTCAATACCTCAGCTGACTGTATTATTTAGCTTAGTTAGAGTTAGTAGAAGTCGAATAGTTAGTCCATCTGTCATGTTTTAGTTTTGAATAATTGTAATTAGGCTCTTGAGTTACCATAACGGTCTTCACAGAGGAACCGAAAGGACATATGTTGATGTATATAAATTGTAATACCTCGGATGAAAAGAGGGAGAGCAAGGGAGAAGAGAGATTTCTGCAATCAAAGTTGTGTGTTCACAATTGCTTCCAATTAAATAATTTCAATGCACATTTTCCATAGAGTCGTTTCTAATCTTTAAGTGTGAAGAGATTGTTTAATTGCGAAGTGATGAACTCTATGCATGTATAATTGAACTCCTATATGAATTCCACATATCTCTATTTGTTTTTTACCTAAATTCATTCAAATAATCCCTGTGCATTTAACCCCACTCATAGAATAACTCTGCGTGAAACCGTGGTCAATTAACTCTGTTTTATGATAATAGAATTCCCGCTTTATAGAGAAAATTACATTTGTTTGTTGGTAATCAGAATTCCCAACCCGAGTCGCAACCCTAAGTTAAGGCAGACGAAGGATAACACAACCCCGTCGTAACTTGGGTTAGTCACTGTTCAAAACCACGAGCGGTTTCCGGACTTCATCGCACCGCTTTTGCGGAGTAGGCGGTATTTCTGGGTCGAGGAGCGATTCCATAGACCTGTTGACGCGTGGCGAGGTGTACCTCTGGAAAACGACCGTTTAAAGTGTGCCATGGCACATTATACATCGACTGAAGATGCCGAGCGATATTGATATAGACCGTTGATCTGGAGGCTCGACATCAGACGGTGGTCGCTTAAGGAAGATGCGCGAAGTTTAATAAAAGAGCCCACGGTTTATTGTAAGTCATTTATATAAAACGCGTGGAATATTATTATAAAGTGCAAAGGTTATAACTTTAGTCCTAAGTTCGGAGATACTGTATATGAACCGAGAAATATAATATAAAGTATTGAAAGTTTAAACATCAGTTATAAGGTCGGACGACGTAATATAAAGCGAGAGATATATTTAAATTTCCAAAGGTTGTCAAATGATATTTATTTATCAAATTCCCCGAATTTGATAAATAAGATTCCAAGAAAAGAAGTTAGACCACGCGGAGAAAAGAAGGGGTTCAAAAGGGAAATGCTGACAGAGCCACGTCACCGTTGACCAGCTCTCCTTGGGGCAAACTTTCAGTTTTGTTGCGTCATTAAGAAGTGAAGGAGAAACATGTGTGGACAAAGATTTCAAACCATATTCCCCTAATAATATCCACCGGAGCAAGGCCCTTTGCTGCCATCCTCCATCTCCTCCATGTAAGATGGGCAAGCCAAGTTTCCCAAAAGATGATGTACATGCCTCTCTTTGCTGCAATTTATCTTTGATACATAAGGCATGAATCAGAAAATGATGAGCTATGGGGTGGTCACCATACTCATTTAAAAGCAACCAAAGAAACAAGAGGTCTTGCTGCCTTCTTTCCTCCTCATGTGCATCATGAAACCAAAACATACTAAAGGACATATGATATGTCACATCAGCCCAATACAAAGTATCATCATCGATGCACATCATGAGATCAAGATGCCAAATTTTACACAATGCAAAACACATAGACATAGGATATGTCATGTGGTGGCCATACTCTCTCAAGTGAATAGAAATGGTACATGCCTTCTCTTGCTGCAACATAACATTGAAATTCATTTAGAAAATGATGAGCTATTGGGTAGTAACCATACTCACCCAAGAGCAGCCATAGCAATAAGGGCTTTTACAACCTTCTTGCCTTATCAATATGTGGATCATGGAGCAAAAACAACACAATGATGGACATGTGAAATGTCTCATCAAAATAGTACAAGAAAGCTCCCTCATACCACATCATGTGGGAGTCATCCCTCCTCCCAAGCCAGAGTTCATGCATGAAACATACCTCCAACAGAAATTCATGTGGATAAATGAGACATATTTCAAACATGGGTAAATACATGGACATGAGATTTAATATGTGATGTCCAAACTCTCCTTTTAACAGCCACATCAACCATGCTTTTTCATATACCCTATTAATGATGCATAAAGCATGAGATGAGAGAATGAGAAACTTTGGGTAGTGATCATGCTTACCCCAAAGAAACCAGCGTTGCCATGCCTCCTTATTCATTTCATGACCATTCTTCAAGGCATAGATCAGAGAAATAGGTGCCTTTGGAGAGTGATAAGATTCTCCCAAGGGCAACTAGTGTGACCAATCTTGCTGGCCCATATATGCCTGCAAGTGATCATGTGATCTCTTGCTCATCCTCCTCATCCACTCACTCCAATATGGAAGATGAGTGATGTACTGCATAATCATGGCATCCTCCCTTTGTAGAATACCATCTCCTTTGAACCAATGAAGAGCCTTGCATATCATGAAATATTGAAATGCATCTTTGTTGAGATCTCTTAGTGAGACCTCTCTCCCATCTATGGCCTTCCAAAACCAGTGAGGCTCTGAATCTGCAGTAAGTAGAAGTCTCTCTTTGAGCTGTAACATGCTCATTGAGAGAGTGTCATGTAGAGGGGAGAAAATTTTTCTCATATCAAGATGTCTACTCTTCATCTTCTTCTTCTCCATTGCCCCAAGGTTGAAGCTACCTCTAGAGTGCTCCAAGAGAGATGAAGCCTCTTTTTCACAGTCACTAAGTGACAGCACTGTAGATTTGCAAAGTGGTGCATGTACTGTCTCAAAGCAAGTTTCATTACTGATCTCACAATCAGCCATTGAACATAGGATAGTACTAATCCCCTTTCTTGAGACCCTACATCTCAACCCAAGAGGTTTAATGCAGCTCAACAATGATGCATAGGGATAGTTTCCAATCTCCTCCTTGATTAGATCAAGGGTCCTTTGCGCTGTGACATATCTTTGCTTCAAATCAGCATTTTGATTTAATCCTTGGCTATGCATTAATCTTGAAACAATATGTGTTGAAATTCCATGCATACCTTGGATCAACTGATATGTGGGAACCTCTTGACAGAACACAAGATTTCCTCCATCCGGATCAATGATGCCTCCAACTGCTGGCAAGAATGATGGCCTCCTTTCTTCAAGCATACCAGCTCTGGTATCTTCCTTCTCCTCCTCATGCATCTCCTGATTCATGCATGGGTCTCCATATGTTAAGAGCTCAAGACTACCTTGCAAAGATGCAAGTGCCTCTTCTCTAGATACAAGCACCTTAGCAGCAGATGGTGAAAATAGAGATCTCTTGCCCAAAGTGACAAGGTTGACATTCTCCTTTGCTTTGTGATGATAGGAAGTGTATAGTTCTTCCTCTCCATCTTGAAACCATTTAATATTTTCTTTGCATCTCTTTTCTCATTTCTATACCTCTCACCTTCTTCAAAGAAAGTGGGCATAGTGGATCTATGAGGAGATCTAGGATTCTCCGGTCTTCTGCTTTGTTGATAGGAAGTGCTAGGACTTCCTTCTTCTTCTTGAAACCTTATGCAGGTCTCACTGCAGCTTGCTTCTTCTCGAAACCCTCTAGGAGTCTCGGTGCATCTTCTTTCTCTCTTCTGATTTACCTCTTTGGAGAGGCTCTTCTTAGATATGAACACTGATGAGAGTAAACTCATCCTCTCCATCATTCTGATCTCTGTTTCTTCTCTTCTCTTCTTTGATACCGCTGTAAATTTCCCCTTTCAAGAATATCAAAATTATATTCCAGAGATTGACTATAGGGGCATTTACTGGATACGTCACCTTTGAAAAAAGGATGAGATCCAGAGGCTACCTGGCCATATGCAGACTTTGTATATAGAGCTTGAAATATTCCTCCTTCAGGGAGTCAGCACTTTGGCTTGAAGCCACAGGTTGAGCCAAAGAACTTGGCTCTGATACCACTGTAATATTCCTATTTAGGAACAGCTCATGAATAATACAATGAAAAATGAATTTCCAGAAAAATATGCTTTGGAACAGGAAAATGACTCTTGGATTATTTATATCAGACCATATACAAACTAAATCCAAGATTTGAGCTGAAACAAATAAGACTAGGTGGGTTAAACAGATCTCCCACACCTAGATTTCTTCAAGAGAAGGCCCAATGAGGGGCTGCAGCAAGTAAAACATGATACTGAAAGTGCAGAGAGCTATCAATGCATAAAATTTTCTGATAGACACTCATCAACTGATTTCAAGTACAACAGTAACTTAGATCTGAATTTAAGATCCAAAAGGTGAGGAAAAGCAGTGATTTCGACCCTAAAATAGGTGTATTCAGAAATATGTGTAAAATTAAGGGAAATGGCAGGATTTTATTTCATATTAGGTCATGAGGGACCTATGCTCCGAATTTCAGCTCAAAAAATGCATTATAGCTATGTTAAACAGTTCCTCCATCCCTGGATATGCTTAAAAATGTTGATTTCCCATTACTTTGAGTATGCAGAAAATGGCTGAAGCATGCAGAGCGTAATTTCTAAAGAAATTAGACAAAATATGTCTAAAAAATCATATCTGTAGTTTATTATAATAGATAATGTAGAAAAATAGGGTTTCAGCTCCTTTTATACATCAAATAGATCACCCGGCAAGGGGATTTCATGAAAGAACAAATACAAGTATCAGATCTGCAGAATATGAATCTGGAAAACGCAGAATCACTAAAACTCTGAGTATATGAGCTTAAATTTACAAAATTACAGAAGAGGTCTGCAATATAAACTTTCCGGAAGAAGGGATGGCCCTTCCTCAAGGAAATAAGCACCAAACTAGGGTAGAAACCCTGTTGCAGCAATGCATTGGAAAAATAACGCAGTTTCTGAAGTATACTGCGCAGTTGATGTTGGAAGGTCCTTTGGCCTGATGCCAAGATCTGAAACTGAAGCTCAATTCTTCCTCACTAATCTTCCAGAGAAAGGAATGCTCCCTTTTCTGCAAAACTAGATCTGGAAGTGGTGTTGAAAACCCCTCACTGCAACACCCAGCAACACAGTATTATTCTGCTGCAGAAATAATGTTGTCTTGATGGAGGATGCTTGGCCTCAAGCCTAGATGTGAGGCATATTATAACATACTCCTTCAAAAGCTCCTCAATGAAGGAGGAGGAATTCCTAAACAGGGAATTCCTCTCTCTAGCTAAATAGGTAGAGATTTTGAGTTGCTCAAGCAGTCTCAACATCGAATTATCTTCAACAACATTTCCTTGTGGCCTTCCTCTTCATTTTATAACATTAGGGATTTGAAAACCCTAAAATACCTCCAATGAGTTAACCCTTTTCACATGAAGGGTCTCCATCTAAAATTGCACTGATCAATGAGGAGGTTCAATGCATCTAGACACCGCTATGATTTGGTCCTGTTGACCTAGTCAACCTTCTTCATTCCTTTTCACACCTAAGGGTATTTTATTGAAATGGCCCATATTTTTTGCATGTTCACATTGGGCATTGATTTATTTTTCTGATTAGGAGTTTTATAGTTCCTCCTTTACACTTTTATTCATGAGTTAAGCAAACTGAAATTAAAAATGCAATATTCCCATTAGCTGCAAAAATTAGGAATATTACAATTAGTTCTACGACCAAAAGATAAAAATGTCATTGGGACTAAATGGGTGTTCAGGAAAAAATTGAATGAATATGGGCAGGTTACCAGAAAAAAGCAAGATTGGTTTGCAAAGGCTATGCACAAGTGGAAGGAATTGATTTCAACGAAACATTTGCACCAGTTGCCAGAATGGAAGCCATCCGAATGTTTCTCGCCTATGCATGTTCAAGAAAAATCAAAGTCTACCAAATGGATTTTAAGTCGTCATTTCTAAATGGAGAATTATAAGAAGAAGTTTACATCGAACAACCTAAAGGTTTTCTACTATCACAAAAAGAAGACTATGTCTGCAGGTTAAAGAAGGCTCTATATGGTCTCAAGCAGGCTCCCAGAGCATGGTATGCTCGTCTTGATGGATATCTACGTCAACAAGGGTTCAAGAAAGGTACCGTTGATAGCAATATTTATGTACAAATAGATAAAGATAATTTAACAATTGTTGAGGTATATGTGGATGATATAATATTTGGTAGCAATGATGATCGACTAAGTAAGAACTTTTCTACAAAGATGAAAAGTGAGTTTGAGATGTCTTTACTTGGTGAGCTGACATACTTTTTAGGGCTTCAAATATCTCAGCAAGAGAAAGGAATATTTATATGTCAAGCCAAGTACATCAAGGAAATGCTCAAGAAATTCAAAATGGAAGATTGCAAACCCGTCCTTACTCTGATGGTAATAGGTTTCAAATTGAGCATAGACGACTCATCTAAGGATGTGGATCAGAGGTTGTACAGATCTATGATTGGTAGTCTTCTATATGTAACAGCCTCTCGACCAGATGTTATGCAAGCAGTTGGACAAGTAGCAATATTCCAAGCAGCACCAAAAGAATCACATATTATTGCCGTCAAAATAATTCTTCGATATCTAAAGGGCACAGAAGAATATGGCTTGTGGTATCCCAAGGGTAAAAATCTCATTATTCAAGCCTTTACAGATGTAGATTGGGCAGGAATCGTTGATGATCGTAAGAGTACTAGTGGAGCAGCATTCTATCTAGGTGGTTGTCTCGTATCATGGTTGAGCAAAAAGAAAACTTCAATCTCGTTATCTACAATGGAAGCAGAATACATTGCAGCAACATCATGTTGTACTCAAGTCCTTTGGACAAAACAAAATTTGCAATATCTTCAAGTACAATTCAGTGAGCCTATTCCCATATTCTGTGACAACACTAGTGCCATCAACATCTCCAAGAATCCTGTCATGCATTCAAAAACAAAACACATTCTGATCAAATATCATTTTGTTAGAGAACAAGTCGCTGAAAATAATATCAAACTTGAGTATGTTTGTACAAAAGAACAAATTGCTGATATCTTCACTAAACCTTTACCTCATGAAGCATTTGAATATCTTCGTCAAAAGCTTGGGATTCTCCCAAGTTCTCATTAGATTACAGGTCTGCAGGACGGTTGTGTGTCAGGGGGAGTGGAAGTGTGTACAGGTCCGCAGGATGGTTGTGTTTCAGGGGGAGTTACCCTTTGCCATTGATGTCAAAGGGGGAGATAATGTTGTAGGAAGAGGTGTCATGATCGCAGGGGGAGTACTTGTGTTGCCATCAATGCCAAAGGGGGAGATTGTTGATCAGCGGTTGTCATTGATGTCAACCCAAGCAGCACCAAGGGCTAACCCAATATTGCATGGGAATTTTGACCTACCAAATTAATATATTCTGGGTCAATAATGGTTTTTATGGTTTCTACTTGTCGAGATGTTTCCATTGATATATGGCACGCCATGTAATTCTTCACGGTTTGAGAGATATTCATGTTTGAAGTTTGTACCCCCAGCTAGTGGGCTAAAACCCCATGGGGTTGGGGCATGGGTCATTGAAAAGTCATAATTAATATTTTTTAAGCTCCTAAAATCCCTCCCACGTTCACTTGTTGAAGCCCCTCTCAACCTAAGCATTTATATAAATTGTGATCCTCATTTCCTCCTTATGCAAGGGATTTTGCCATCTGAAACAGGTCATCGTGGAATTTTCACTCTCACTTTTTTTCTATGAAGGATCAGAAGCTGAAATTTGTATGTGTTGAAGCCGAAATCCTGAGTAATATACTGTAAAAATTTCAGATCAAGGTGCGCAATATTTTTGGAGATATGATCTGTGGAAGTAAGGGTTTTTGTAGGCTCCTGAAATTCATCTCAAAGAAGTGACCTTGGTAAATTCATCATAACTCTCTCTCTGAGTATCGGATTAGAATTCTGTAAAAAGTGGAAGATAGTGCACAGTATTTAATTTTCTCTCTATCAATTTCAGAGACAAATGAAGAAACAATGACATGTGGCACACCGTACAAGTGCACTCTTTTGAAACAGTCCATAATTAGGGCATTGTGAGAGATTGGGTATAACTTTCTCTTGAAGAATCCAAATTGGGTCAGACCTATGGCATTGGAAAGACGACTCAGAGGACTACTATAAGACCAAAAATCAAATATTTAGGATCTGAAATAACAGAGATACACCAGATTTAATATTGAGCTCCTAGAAGGCAAGAAAAAGCTAGATCATGTGTTGTCAAGGGTTGCAAAGGACCAAACTTTCTATGGAAGAAAAGCAAAGGAAGGTGCAGCAGAGGGTAGCATGACAAGAGCAACAACCAAGGTTCATAACAGCATCAATAAGTCATCATATGAAGTCTTCAAATGGGCAACACTACATACAATCATTGTAAAGGTATCATTGTACTTAGTCATTGTTACATTATTGTACAAATTGTACTAGTATCTATCTGCCAAGGGTTGAAGAGGCAGTGTTGGGAGGTCTAGGATCATCATTAGGTGGTTGTGTCAAAGTTGAGGTTATGGTCTATTATATCTTCTTCTTCTGCATCATTCTATATCATTGTAAAGTGGACCATTTTCCCTGGTACGAGAGTCCATTCTTCTTTTATTCCTCTAAAGGGTGGTAGGGTGGTGCTAGGGTGAGTTGTAACTCATTGGGTGTTGGGGCATCTGTTTAGTTGACTACTGAAGAATCTCGGGTGTTGGAGCGTCCATCCAGTGGGAGCTGGAGAAGAATGCTTTTCTAGATTCTAGGAATTTGGAGCTTTATTTTCAATTGGAGTTGAATATTAAAGAATTATTAGAAAAGCATTAGGTGGTTTTTGTCACGGAGTGTGTTTCCACCTTAAAAACTGTGTGCATTTGTGTTCCTTTTGTTTACTGCTATCATTGTACAAACACTGATAAAATTTGAAGATTAACTAATGCTCTAATTGAAAGGAATATTGATTCACGCCCCCTCTCAGTATTTCCAATAGGGTGTTTGTTTTTGCATTGGCTCCTGACTTGCCTCACTACAAGCTCTGAATCTCCAAACACCTTTATGTTTTGTATGTTCATGCTCCACGCTATCTGCAACCCCAACAACAACCTTCATACTCAGCGACATTATTTGTGGCTTTGAATTCCAACTTAAAGGAGAGGGGAACCAAGCATCCTCTTGGTGATATTAAGATAACCCCAACCCCATTTCCTTCCCGTGAGTAAGCTACATCAAACTGAAAAGTCCATATTTCGTTTTCGCCTCTGCTCATATCATTCTCCTGGATTAGAGGACAAATATTCGTTTCTTGCAGGAAGTTTTCATCCTCCTTGAGCATAAGACAAGAGATGTTTCCCTCCTTATTATACACCGGAGAATTTGTGGAACCATTAGCTTTGGTGACCATCTTCATGAATCTGGACTCACGGTATAATCACCTTTCCTCCCCACTGAATACTGGAAGAGTGGCATAGGTGAGGTCCAGCTTTATGGATCCTCCAATCTTGGTACCCCAAGATCTAGACAACAACATTCCAAACCGAGCTGGGATATCAGTCATAACAATATCCATTACCACGCTTTTGGCCAAAATCTGGGCTAAATTTACTACCATATCTTTTATAATGCCCAAGAATTTCACCCTCTTGGAATCGAAAGAATACAGATATTTATATGGTCTGGTGATTTGTAACCCCAACTGCTCCATGACGGGCAATGGCAACAAATTATGTGAAGCCCCGAAATCTAGCATGCAGTTTTGAAATAACAGGTCATGTATAAGTAGAGTCACATAGAATGGAGGAGTGGTTGAATCCAGTTCTTCTACATGAGGTACAAATACTACCATGGGTCTTTATTCTTGGAGATTGAGGCTGTCAAGGAGAGGGCCTACGCCCTGGGGCAACATGAATTGAGAGACTTGGGCCCTATATGAGGGTTGTTTTAGGAGCTCGATCAGGGGGACCGGGATCTTGAGTTTTTCTAATTCTTTCTGGAGGCTAAAGGCCATGGGCGCTTTTTCTGTGATAACTTCTTTGAACTTCTCTTTAGGAGGGTCGGGCAGTTTCAAGGGTGTAACTATGGATTTCTTATTTTTGGGAGGATCAGATCCCTGTTTCGAGGAGGTAGGCGCAAAGGCTTTAGGATGGGTAGACTCTTCTAGAGGCTTTTCCATCTTACTGGCAGAACTAGAAGGAGTCTACTCTCTTCATGTTGAATCTTCATCTTGTTCCTGCACTCGAGTTCTCTTCCTTGAGGACCTGCGATCATATTTCCTATGGAGTTGAGCTTGCATGAAATCTACAAATTGCCTTTAGTAATTGTGAATCTGTCAATATTCTAGGGGGGCTTCCTTCTCTTCTGGCTCTTCTTGTAGAGTGATTTCACCTTATTCATCCTCTGAGTAAGCGAGGAATTGATTGTCTTGACTATCTGTGACTTCCTCGGCCTATCCCTCTGTTTCCCCTTCTAGGTATAGGGGAGGTTGGATGTGATCTTGCTGCTCTTTCCTTTCTCGCTGCAACAACTATGGAGGGGGCTTCCAGTACTGGGGATTAAACCCACAGTTTGAGATCATTTGGTTAGGATGATGAGGGGAATTCTTGGCCTCCAATTCAAGCTTCACTAGCTTATTTGAGAGGCTCTTGATCAGCTTATTCATATATTTGATTCTATATTCTTTTGAATCCCTTTTTTGAGTAGAGGTAGAAGCCTCCTCCCTACACCTTATTCTGGCTTCATGCTCTGTCTTGCCTTTGAATTTACCAGTAGATGCAAAGTTTTCTTCTACCTCTAGTGCGTCAGTTTGAATCTGATCTAGATATGTAGACTTTCTTTCTCTTAGGGTGAACCCAAACTCTGGTTCAAAATCTCTTGCGAAGACCACCTTAGCAGTTGCTTGGGGAGGCTTCATTTCAGCAGGAAGATTATTATGAAGCATATTGAACCCATTTATAAATTCTGTTACATCCTCATTTTTTCTCTTTTTAAGAGTGTTGAACTCTGTGAGGACATATCCATGGTCCATATTCTCTACCCATTTTTGTGTGAAGAAATTCTCCATTTCTTCCCAAGTGGTGAATGCTTTATTAGCAAGCCATTTGAACCACTTTTGAGCCTCTCCATCCAAGGATTGGATGAAAAGCCTTAACACCACATCTAGGTGCTCCAAATTCACATTCTCAGCAAAAGTGTAGAAGTCTTCAATATGTTTCTACGTAAAAGTGTTATCTTCCCCGGTGAACCGAGGCAAGAGATTTAGGTAATATTGAGGTATGTCATGAAATACTTGAGGTAAAGTCAATGGAGCATATTTTTTTAGGAGGAAACTGGGTACAACCATGAGGGGTGGTGGTGGTAAGTTTTGAGGATGATTTGGCTGTGGTACAATAGGTATATGCTGAGTAGAGTTTTGGATATTTGTCTTTAATGAGCTCTGAAGTGATGTAACCTCTTTGACTTCTTCAACCTCTGGAGTAGGGTGCAAGGGGGGTAAAGAAGTATCAGCGGATTCGGGTTCATTTCTTATGTCTGAACTGGCTAAAGCCAAAGTTTTTGGAGGGTACTCAAGTACACAGGCTGTGGAGCCAGGACCATAGATATCGTCTCTTTGAGAAGAGGAAGGTGAATCTTCTAGAGAAAATAAGGGTGGGTCAGCCTGGATGGGCTACTGCTCCCTCCAAACTCTCTTAAATATAATATTTTCAGGATCAGATATTGGAGAGGTCTTCTGCTAAGAAGTATCTGATTGGGTATGGGGCCTGGAGGAAGCCAGGATTACACTTGATTTGAACTTTAATAACAATGGATTTGCCAAGGTGAGTGATCTGAAAATGAAAGTATTTGTACTGCTGTTCAAAGTATTCATTTCCATTAAATTAAATGTGCAAAGTGTTTGTAATGTATTGCAAGTAAAACAAAGTGTTTTTGGTAACTGTTTATGAGTTTAAGTTTGAGGGAATGTTAATTAAAATTACTATTTAACATCTTGAATCTGAAATACACAGCAGAATAACTTCACCATAAACACATAGCAACATGATGAGGCAGTTCACCCCTCCTAGGCTACATCTGCTGGGTCCAAGGCTCCCAATGGGCATGTCCTTACTATATTATGATTCTCAAATTGGTAATACAGTGAGAAAAATGCCTAAACAGGAAAAACCAGCTATGAAAATGAATTCAGAAGGTAGAAATAAGCTAAGAATGACTTTTATTTCACCTAAAATAGTGAAGTGTATCCCAATGCAGCTCTATTTCCCTCATGGCCTTGATGGCTCTCCAAGCTCCCCTGAAGAAAAAATGGCTGAAAAACATCTCTGTTAGCTCTACAACCTGTCCCAATGGGTCCAGAATGCTCAGAATACCCAAAATTGACCAAAATTTTGTCCAAATTGGTCCAATATTGAAGAAGTTATTGACAAAAACAAGATTCTACCCAATGTCAAGTAAAAACACCACTAAATGTGGGAGAACTGGAGTTAATCTGACTAATTTGGAAAAATCTACCGGAAATAGTGGACCTGCTCTAAAACTGGCGATCACATTTTGTTGTGGCAATAAATATTACTGGGCACATGTGATCAACCTGCACTGACTGTCGCATAAAATGCTATCCGAAACCGCCATGTGTAACGTTACATAACCTCCGCATTTACCATTTGGGTGGTCACATTTATGGTTAGTGGTTAGGCACTAACTGTTTCAATAACTCCCACCGGTGCTAAGGGTCTAGTCACGGCGTATAGTCATGTGGAGGGTCTAACATACGTTACCTACTCCCACCATACCATAACTATTTAATATGCCTACCACATTACATTAAGGTTTAAAAACTTAGGATTTGGGTATGCATCCAAGTGAGAATTTTAAAAGTAGATTTTGTTTTTAGTTTTAATTTAATATGTGGATTAAATTAATATATATATATATATATATATATATATATATATATATATATATATATATTAACTAATATATAATATATATATATATAAAATATTAATATAATATATGATTTTTAAGTCAAATAAAATATTAAATATTTATATATATAAAACATTAATTAAACTTCAATATATTAAAAATATTTCTCCACATTAAAATCATGAACCCATACTCCATATTGAAGAACATTAGGCGATTTCAAAATGCAATAACTTTCACATACGACGTTAGATTTGAGTGTCGTTCACGGCGCCAGAATTGCAACGACGAGGCCTATCTAGTCGTTCAGGTTTCAACCAATTCTAAGAAATTCGATTTTTGAGCATTTTTTCAACTTAGGACATGATCACCTGATCACACCTCCCAAATGGGAAGCTTTTGGACCCCAAAAGCTCTCTGATTTATAGAAATTGAAGATAAGGAGACTGATTCTCCACTCTTCCAACCTTGAACCACTGAAATCTTCCTGACTTCATCAAATTGAGCTTCTAATAAAAAGATAAATTCTTCCTTGAATCTGCTGACCAACCGTTGCTAACATTGACTGAGTCATGATGCAAATTTTTGAAATTTGCACTATAATTTGTAGAAAGCATAATGTTTCTACAATGGTCAAACTTCAAAGGAGACAGAAAATGAGATTCACCTTGCCAACTATCCTTATGGTGAATTTTTGCCAAATGAGCCATGTACTTGCGTCGAATTCTGACCAAGTTTTCTCGCTATAACACCCTGCCATACTGAAACCAGCAATGACCCATGTTGAACTTTGTGCCCTCTTTGCTTGCATGATTTTCCCTTTCTTGGATTCTTGCACCACCTTGCACCGACACTTTGTTCTCTGTACTGATTGACACCAAAGGCACTTTCTACAACATCTTGTCATCTTCCCAAGACGACTTGCTTTCAGGCTGAAACATATTATCATTTACATCATAAATAACATGAAAAGGATTATGTACAAAATATTTTTGCTTAACCATCAAAAAATTCAGATTTTGACTTGCATTGACAAGCCTTTTCAATTGCCCTTCGTTCACTACAGACGATTCAAGCTTCTTCCAATGTGCTCTCACAATAAAATCTTTACCATCCTTGAACATATGATACTTTTTCTCATGGCGATGGAAGATCGATTTTCTGTCATATAAGTACGAACTACCCAACACCATACCTGTAATTTCAAGTGGTACCACATCTAGTTCAACCAAGTCAACATAATGAGCTGTTATGGCAAAGCACAACATGCACTTTCTGGAGACTTGTAAATTAGCATCCTTGCAAATCCAACCAAGTGGATATGGCTTTGGATGTGGAATGGTCTCAAGTTTCATCTTCTTGACTAAATCTTCTGAGATGAGATTCTCTTGAAACCCACTATCAAATAATTTGTCTATCTTTGTGTGTTTGGCTATTATCCTCACATGAAACAACTCTATCCTCCTCTCTTCATTTTGAGCTTCTATGTGAGAGTTTAAAGTGCTAGAACTAGGATTTGGTTCCTTAATAATCTCTTTTCCCTTTATGTTCCTTAGTACCATGGCTATGTTTTTAGTTTTTTCACCTGATTCAGACCCTAAGTCTTGTTCACCAATTGCAATAGTTTTACCCTTTTCTTTGGCCTTATCTTTGTTTTTAAATTTCTCTGGTTTCAGCTCCGGATGAAACTTCCAAAATTGGTCTTCATCGTGGCTTGTTTTGGAACAGTTTTTAAAAAAGAACTTTCCTTTTTCTTTCCTAGAGTTTGCATTTCTTTTCCCCCCTTTGCCTTTGAATTCGCTATCCATATTCCCATCAAAAGATTATTTACCTCTAGCCTCTAAATGCGTAGCTTGCACACAAACTTCGTCTAGACTAGTAGGATTGAACATAAGGATAATATGTATAAGATAATTGTGTAAACCTCCTATATATTTCAGCAAGGTATCTCGACTATGCAAATCAATTCCAAGTAGTAAAGCCCTTCTTCTAAAATCTTGAGTGTAATCTTGAACACTTTGTCCCTTAAGTTATCTAAAACTTTGTCAATTCATCATAGCATTTTATAATGAGCTAATGGATAAAATTGTTGCTTAATTGTGGAAATAAATTCAGCCCATGATAAAGTGATCTTACCATGTTTTTTAATTTCATCCTTGGTCTTGGCTTCCCACCATACCAATGCTGCTCCTTCCATTCTTAAAGAGGCTAACTGAATCTTAGTGTCGTCTTCCTGAAGGTTTTGTATCCTCAAGTAAACTTCCAACTGTCTTATCCAATTGTCAAGTTTCTCTGCATTGACTTCACCGTTAAACATAGGCAACTCAAATTTAACATCAAGCTTTAAAAATGGACTTTTACTAGTAGTTTTAGATTTGTGAGATTGATTCACCGAGGTAGAGGATGACGATGTAGAGGAAGAGGATGAAGATGGGGATGGTGGATCACCATTTCCTCTGTGTCCTTTCTTTGACTTGTCATCACTTTTCTTTCCTCCTGAAGAACCCTCTCCTTCTTTCTATTTTTTAGACCCTTCTCCAACAAGCCTATCATTCATTTCTTGGTATAGTATCCTCACCATCTCTGTCATGTCTAGGAAAGCTTTTCGGAATACCCATTCCTCTTCTTTGGGATCCATACCTTCAGGGGTTTCTCCTTCTCTTGAAGACATGCTTGAAGCCGCTTCCATGGCTCTTGGAGGTGGCTCTTTGACCCTTTTTGGTTGTGGATTACTTTGTACACTAACCAAGTGTTCTTCACCTCTCTTGAGTTTAAGCCTAGTAAGCATCAAAACTTGCAAACAATCAACTATATCTTTGCACAAAACAAATGCATAGTAAAACTCTTAATACTCAAATCCTGAGCTTTGATACCATCTGATATGAAAATGAAAGTATTTGTACTGCTATTCAAAGTATTCATTTCCATTAAATTAAATGTGCAAAGTGTTTGTAATGTCTTGCAAGTAAAACAAAGTGTTTTTGGTAACTGTTTATGAGTTTAAGTGTGAGGGAATGTTAATTAAAATTACTGTTTAACATCTTGAATCTGAAATACACAGCAGAATAACTTCACCATAAACACACAGCAACATGATGAGGCAGTTCACCCCTCCTGGGCTACATATGCCGGGTCCAAGGCTCCCAATTGGCATGTCCTTGCTATATTATGATGCTCAAATTGGTAATACAGTGAGAAAAGGCCTAAACAGGAAAAACCAGCTGTGAAAATGATTTCATAAGGTAGAAATAAGCTAAGAATGACTTTTATTTCACCTAAAACAATGAAGTGTAGCCCAATGCAGCTTCATTTCCCTCATAGCCCTAATGGCTCTCCAAGCTTCCCTGAAGCAAAAATGGCTGAAAAGCACCTCTGTTGGCTCTGAAAACTGTCCCACTGGGTCCATAATGCTCAAAATACCCAAAATTGACCAAAATTTCGTCCAAATTGATCCAATATTGAAGAAGTTATGACAAAAACAAGATTCTGTCCAATGTCAAGTAAAAACCCCACTAAATGTGGGAGAATTGGAGTTAATCCGACTAATTTGGCAAAATCCGCCGGAAATAGTGGACCCGCTCCAAAACTGGCGGTGATAATTTGTTGTGGAAATAAATATTACTGGGCGCATGTGATCAACCCGCACTAACTGCCACATAAAATGCTATCCGAAATCGCCATGTGTAACGTTACATAACCTCCGCATTTATCATTTGGGTGGTCACATTTATGATTAGTGGTTAGCCGCTAACCGTTTCAATAACTCCCGCTGGTGCTAAGGGTCTGGTCACGGCGTATAGTCACGTGGAGGGTCTAACATATGTTACATACTCCCACCATACCATAACTATTTAATATGCCTACCACATTACATTAAGGTTTAAAAACTTAGGATTTGGGTATGCCTCCACGTGAGGATTTTAAAAGTAGATTTTGTTTTGAGTTATAATTTAATATGTGGATTAAATTTATATATATATATATATATATATTAATTAATATTTAATATATATGTATATATATAAAATATTATTTTTTAAATCAAATAAAATATTAAATATTTATATATATAAAACATTAATTAAACTTTAATATATTAAAAATATTTCTCTACATTAAAATCATGAACCCATACTCAATATTGAAGAACATTGGGCGATTTCAAAATGCAATAACTTTCACATACGATGTCAGATTTGAGTGCCATTTGTGGTGCTAGAATCGCAGTGATGAGGCCTATCCGTTCGTTCATGTTTCAACCAATTATGAGAAATTCCATTTTTGAGCATTATTTTCAACTTAAGACATGATCACATGATCAGTGAGGGCTATGCAACTATCAAACCTTCGTGCTCATCTAATTGAAGGGTGAAGATAATGTCGTATCCCAGGGAAAATATTTTCTAATTCGTATCCCCGACAACGGCGCCAAAAAGATGTTGTAGCTCCTAGAGACAACCCTGAGTTGCAAAAGACCAGTGCCTAGGACATCTTAAAATGAGAGGTTAAATGTGGACAATTGTATAAATACCTCTGGAAAAATGTGGAATAAGAGGACAAAGATTTTGGTGGTTCATGGACAGATAAGACTTTGGACTCGATTCATGTGAATTCCCTATACTATGAGAGGGCTCAAGAGACTGCGAGGCTTGATGGCTTTTAACTGGACCAAGTATAAAACAATGAGCAGGAACTTTAAAAATATGCAGAGGCGATGAGGAAGAACAGAGAATGGACCCACAAGGGACATGCCTAAGAGATTTAAGAATATGTCCCCCAGTGACCTCAGAGGAAGCAGATATGAATGAGATATGGGCAACAAAAGAGGTTCACAGAGCGCAAATTAACAGAGTGTGGCAATCTTAATACATGAGTGTTAACACCTGGGCGTTATACAAACATGAATTCATGAATAAGATTGCAGACTACCAGCAGCTACATTACATGGACCTTCAAAGCAGCATAGTATGACAGATGATTATACATAAAGAGAGATTACTGATAACAAAAGGAAAACAGATATATTCTACTCAGTGCTCCATCTGGAATCCAAATAACAGTGTTGTATTATATTGAGTTCAAACATCTCTCCCAAATATGTATCTCAGAGCACAGGGAGCACAGTCATAAAAAACTACAGCAAAATTCTTCAAAAATTCAAGAACCCTTCTTTCATCTTAGAACTTACTATATATAGAGTTTCCCTAGAGGGTCTATGGTACTTGATCATTTATGATCGACCCATATCTATGAAATCAAAACATGCTACCTAACTTGCAAAGTGTACATTGAGGAATTACTTATGTACTGAGAGAATTAAAACAGGAATGGGGTGAAATTGAGATTTCACCAGCAAAATAATCAAAATTAAACCAAAAACAGAAAGGACAAGGTCGCCCATTAAGGCTAATAATGGGAGCCTTCAAGACGACATGGCAAGGAGTGGTCGTAGGTGTACAGGCTGATTGTCATTTTACGATTCCATCTATTGCCTGCAGACCTCCACTCCCTTAGTTTGATGATTTACATTTAATTTATTATGAAGAGGTCATTTATACTGAGCGCACCTGGTTCTTTTAGCGGAGATCTCCTGAGCATACCACATAAGCCACAATTGTATGTTCTGCCTCAAAAGCCCATGCGGTGTCTTGAATTGCAAGAATGGGAACCAGATTTCTGAGGGGTCTCAAGTGGTAAGCGGTATCGGAGAGGGGATTGCAAAATGATGAGAGGAAGGCACATAGAGGAGTGGGTGGTAATGAAAACTGCCTATTTAGTAACCCCCCATAGTTAAAGTTCGAAGGCCGGGGGGGGAGTGGGTCCAAAACGTGTTAAGGAACATTGGATGTATTGGGGTGGAGCGGAAGTGACAGAGAGATGCGAGAGGCTTAGCGGTAATGGGATGCGTGCCAACGGATGGGAATGGCGAGAGTAATGGAATGGTAATAGTGGTGAAGGAATGGCGTAATCGTGATGAGAGGAGTATTATGGTGGGGCCAAACCACATTGCAATCGCAAGTCTTTACCATGGAGTAGTAGAGATAAGCCCTAAACGATGCAAAGTGCGAAGTGCGGGGAGAAAGGAAGTGACATGGAGGAAGGTGGGACCTAACCGCAAATCTCACATTGCAAATTTTATGTGAGAGGATGCGGAGGTTAAGCATTAAAACTTGCGATGGGAAAAGTGCGGGGAGGAGATGAGGTGGCATAGACAATGGTGGGACCACGCCCGCAGATCGCAATTCGCAAGAGTTAGCTGGGAGCAGCGGGTGGTAATTGTTAAAAGCTGTAGGAAGTGATGTGCGATGGTGGGGAGGTGATGTGGAAGTGAAGTGGGACCCAACCACATCGCAGCTTAAAAAAAACTCTACGAGTGCTTAAAAGGTAAGTTGTACATTGTGCATTATGAAATATGCGACGCGCCAGTCGCTGCAAAGTGCGAAAAGGCGACAGGTAAGGAAAGTGCGGAATATGAGGGTTTTCATGCGGATTTGGGTGGTGTATCAAGGTTGGATGGATCCCACCAAGTCGCATCAGTGGCAAGATAAGTTTCAGTGTGTCTTTAAGATGTAAAGGTTAAGACTTGTAGGGAGAGGTGGTGCAAAATGAAGAAATGTAGCGCGGGACTTTAGAAAAGGGAAAATGAAGGGTAAGAGAGGGTAAATGAAGGTAAAGAGGATAAATGAGATGAATGAGGGAGGGAATGAAGTTTTCTCACCATTATTCCTTATCAGCTACACTTTATCCTTTATGCTGATTTGAACTGCAGATTGGTTCCTTTGAAGCTCTTTGACAGTCAGTGTTTTCCTTCCTTTCACCTTCTCCACTTGGTGTGTGGTCACAGGCCAACACTAAGAACAAATCTTGTCACATTTCCTCTTTAAGATGTTCAAAGGCCTTAGTTGCTTTTGGAGTCCAAAAAAATGCATCTTTCTTTAGCAATGATGTTAGAGGTGTTGTTATTTTCCTGTAATTCTTTAAAAACTTCCGATAATACCCTATCAACCCAAGCCAATAAATCCTTAAATATTCCTTAAGGTTGTGGGGATTTTCCATTCCTTGATGGCTTTAATTTTGTTAGGGTATACCATAACATGCTCATGAGATACAATATGACCAAAACATTCCACTTCCTATAACCCAAAGAAAAATTTGGAGGGTTTTGAGTACAATTATTTCTCCTCCAATAGTTTGAGCACCCTATCAAAATGTTGAACATGATTTTTTTCTAGACTCGTTGTAGATTAGTATATCATAAAAAAAATTACTAACACAAATTTTATAAGAGTTTGAAAGTGGAATTCTTCAAACCTTGAAATGTGGAAGGTGCATTAGTAAGGCCAAAAGGCATGACCAAAAAATCATAATGACCTTCATGGGTTCTGAATGTTGTTTTCAAAATGTCTTATGTCTTCACTCTAATTATATGATATCCTGAATAGATATCTAGTATGGTGAAGTAAATTTCTCCATGTAATTCATCCAACAATTCATCAATGACATGAATGGGAATTTTATCTTTACTAGTGAACTTGTTGAGATCTATATAATATGGACACATACACCATGATCCATCCCTCTTGTGCATTAATACTATTGAAGAATATAAATAACTTTGGTTAGGTTTACTTATACCAACCTCTAGAATTTATGCAACCATATATTCAATTTCACTCTTTTGGGAATAAGGAGATCTGTAAGGTCTGATGTTTGGATGAACACTTCCTAGAATCAAGTGAATAGCATGATCATGATCGCAAATAGGTGGTAGAAATTTGGGAGTATCAAATAGCTTGGAAATATTGTCAAGGACTCTTTGGAGATTTGGAGAAATGGAAGACTTAGATGATTGAACATCTAGTGAGCATAATTGTGCAATTACCCCTCATTGTTCCTTATTCAAAATATTTTCCAATCCATTAGAGTTTATTATCTTCCTATGTTTCCCAACGATACCCCTTAATTCAATTTCCTTTCCTTCCCAGAAAAAATTCAAGAAAAGTTATTTAAAATTAAAATCTATTGTCCCCAAAGATTGGAACCATTGGAATCCTAATGCAACATCAGCACCACCCATTAGAATGGCAAGCATTGGACTCTTTAATACATATTCCCCCATGGTTATATTTATATTATGGCACTTCCTTGAGTAATTTATATTTCCTTCATATGCAACCATCACTTGACACATTGGTGATGGATATAGAAATAAATTCAAATCCTTGGCTATCTTACAATAAATAAAATTATATGTACTACCCAAATCCATCAGTACTATTACCTTTTTCTTCTTGATATATCCTTCTATATTGAGAGTTTGAGGAGTGTTAATTCCCCCCAATGAATTACAAGATACGGTTGTTTTCATTTCTTCTTTTTCAACCACTGGGGTTGTTTCATGGTGTATATCTTCTTCTTTTTATGTTTAATGTTTATTTTCTTCCTCCGCTTCACAATCTATGTTAAATAATTTCTTCTTAACACACTTATAACCTTTAGTGTATTTTCGATCACAATTGTAACAAATCCATTTTTCTCTTTTCTCCAATTTTTGTGGTGTCAACCTTGTAGGTTGTGAGAGGCTAGGGGCAGAAGAACTTCCATATTTATAATTGTGAGTGGTAGACCTCATTTTTTCCATAATTTTTCTTCCAACTTTTATTGCCACCTTGAATGCATTCTCCTATGAATTAGGTTCCCAAAGGAAAACATCATATTGGATGTTATATTTTAAATTCCCTATGAATACATAAATTAGATGGTCCTCTGGAATATCAGTTACCTTGATATTCAATCTTTGGAAGTCCTTAATGTGCTCTGCAACTGAACCCTTTTGTTTCAGATTTATCAATTAGATAAAGAAGGTATTTTTTTTGTATCCTCATAACGCGTTATCAATTCCTCCATAAAAATTGTCTGGGTGGCAAGTGAGTTAAGAGAACACATTCATCAATACCACACAAACTGATTGGGTTCTAAATATAAATATGCAATGCATATCTTTTATATGTGTTTCATATCATGTATAGCAAAGAACTCTCCATTTGTAGTATCCATGTTACTAAATCCTTTCCCTCAAACTTCCTCATATTGATCTTTGGAATATGGCTGGTAGTCAACCCAAAGTTAGTCTCTCTAAAATTATGATTCACAATCCTTTTGTTCTCATCATGAGTTTCATGGCATACCTTGCCACTAATAGGAAGTCTTTCTTATAGTGATTTTTTCAAACCTTCCATCAAACCTTCGATGTTTGCTTTTAGGCCATTGATGTTTATCTATGTGAGAATGACATTTGTTGCACTTGGTACCATAATTTTGATATATCATGTTGCATTTCTTCTTCTTATTCATGCATCATAGTATATCTTTATGAGGGCTTAATGGGTGTATCATTTTTTTTTAAGGAATTTTGGAAAAATTAATGATGTCTATGCTTCATTATGCCCTTTGAATCACTTCAAAATTATTTTTCAAACAAAATTTATGCAAATTTAAAAGTATACGCCTTTTAAAAGTTGATTTTGAGCTTGTTGATTTTGTTGCCTTTGATACTGTTGTACCTTTGTGATTTAGGGCTCCCAAGGTATGAAATTTCATCTTGAGGTATCTCTTTGTGTCTTCTTTCCAACCCCACAAGTTATACTGAGATTGGATTATTGAAGGTAAAGTTATGCAAAATCTCCCACAATAATCTAATTATGGATTGGTTTAATAAAGTAAACTTGTACAAACTACCACATGTCACTTTTTAACCTTTGGCCATAAAAATTGTACCCAGAAAATTACAATATCTGAAATTTTAGTCACTTTTTATGGACTTAAAATTCGATGTTTTAGGAGAAATTTATGACGATTTTCCTTGGGATAATTGTTTGAAACTAAATTTTAAATTTTACAAAAGCCCTAATTTCCTTGGACCATATCTCCAAAAATATTTTAAAACAAGGTATGATATTGTAACTAGATGTTCATAAATATTTATAGTCCATGTGGTAACAATTTCACAATTTGAAGCTTCCCCAAATAAAAGTTACAACAAACATTCCACAATGACCTGTTTGAAGCAGCAAAACCCTAGGATCAAGAGCTCTCATACCAAATGTTATGTATCCAGATCAAAATAGCACATACAGATAATAAAAGATAGATCAAAAACTAGATAATAAGCCACTTCGAGGGGGAAACCTCCCTTTAATTCACATAAATGAACAATTCTTGGATGATTCAAATGAAAATACCTCTTTTGTATGTATAGGAGTATAACAGGTCAAAATATATTTAGGGCCTACATAAAAATAATAATTTAAGGGCACAAAAATAAAAATAGTGGGATTCTATGGGGCACAAAATAAACAATATGGGGGCTACACTAGTATTATAGGGACCTATCAAGCTCCTAGTTAAAAGGCTTCCTCATTATGCTCCCAATAAGATGTGGAGGACACTTTGGAAAAGGATGGTATCCCCAAAGTGAATACCTTATGTTAGGATTTAGTACATCAAAAACTTTTTACTGCAAAAAACATCAAGAAAATAATTATACAAGGACCATCGATATGTTTTCTATGTAGGGAAGTAGACAAAAACATCCCACATCTCTTCAGATAGCGTCCCTTCTCCTTGGAAGTTTGGTAAGTGGTATATGAAAATTTGATACATATTGAAGAAATCCGTGGAACATGGGTAGAAATGTTCAAACCATGGATAAATATACATGGCCATGGAAGGCTTCATCCCTACCAGTTTTTTTGGGAGGCTCTCCCTAGATATATCTGTTGATCGATATGGATTTTTAAAAATTGAGCAATTTTCAAAGGAGAACAGCCAAAACTTATCTTCGTGGCATGTAAGGAAAAAGTATATTATTTGAGGAAATAAAAGTCCATGGATGTAAAGAAACTAATATTGTAAATCTTAATCCATTGGAAAAGGAATGGACATAAGTGGGAAAGCCTCCAAATCATGCTAGTAGCTTCAAACTCTGACCTATTTATAGTAGAAACTTTTGTATCATACAAAACTTGATAGACTTTCAACAATGAAGAATGAATAGAAAAAAATTTTCATTCTTCTTTGATGGAGCCTCAAAAGAAAATCCAGGGGTGGCAAGAGTGAGATTGTAATATTCCCAAATTTTCACATTACATTTGGAATATTAGAGTCCTTGATTTTCTTAATGAATTAAGTAAATAAAAGGGTAGAGGGACCCACAATCCTCAATAAGAATAAATATCCACTTTGTGTGTGTGAATGTGGATTAATCTAGACTAGATCTGCAAAAAGAGGTAGTTGAGCAACTACTAATGTGAATGAAATTGGAGATCATGTCTCATTTAATGAGAGAGATCATGGAGGGTTGATTTAGTCAACTAAGATCTTGAATATGTCAAACAAAGGGTCATTGAGCATTAATGATCAAGTGGTGGAGGATCATGTGCAAATGAAGCACACATGATGGAGGAGGTGTACATTGCACCTAGACTGTTTGGTTGATTTGGTCAAACAACGCAGTCCCACTTGGAGGATCTTGTCCACATGAGACTGCGCAGTTGAGATTAGGGCCAAGGCTTGGGATGGCTCAATCATTATAAAGGAGATGAAGGCAAAGGTGAAAGGCATCTTGGATTATTTGATGTATGATCTTTTAGATCTGGAATTGTCAAGTGACATTCCACTGCATTCTTGGGCTGTTTAGCAGAGATTGTAGGTGTTGTTTAGCACAGGGTGTTCCCAGGTGGGAATCCATCCTCTTTCCTTGAGTGATCTCTAAGGAGGAGGTTTGTACTTGATTATACATCAAGCTTTAAGTGCCATTTCCTTTTTCTAATTTCTGTAGAACATCCATATTCAGAAATCTGCAGATTTCTGAAGATCAGTTTGGAAGGTGGAGGTTGTCTTCAGTACTTCAGCTGGAGAACAAGGTGAGGGATTATTCCCATCACTTGGGCTTATAGATCAGTACTCCTAGAGCCACATTGTAGGCATCAGGCCAAAAGTTATTGACCTCCTAGCAGCAGTATTCTCCTCAAGAATAATGTTGTCCATATTGCAGATCTGAAAGGAGGAAGGAAGTTGCTAGTACTTCAGATAGCAATCCAGTGGAGGACCATTCCTCCACATTTCCATCAGTCTTGCCATCAACCTGGAGTTTATTACAGCATATTTCAGCAGGAAGAAGGCCTATCTTAACCTCACAGCGCAGTTTTCAGAGGCAGTTGTGTTGCAGCAGCTGCAATCATCTTTTGGAGGATTGAGAAGCTAGATCTAGAGCTTCTAGCTCATAGATTTGAGGAAGGGATCATCCCTTCAAGCATAGATCTGATTTGAGCATACATTTCAGCCATCTATTCTTCAGATCTAGCTTCAAATCTATATTTCCCAGCAGATCAAGGATCAAACCCTGGGGAGGTGATTTTTCCAAAGTTGCAGATCTGGAAAATCCTTTCTGGGTTATCCTCGGAATCCATCACAGTGGCCAGATCTTGAATCTTGGCATCATCAAAGCTCCAGTTTTGAGTATATCTTCATTTCTCTTTTCATCTTGCAACTCCATGTTTATATTCTGCTGAAGAGACAACACAATATTTGCTGCAGAGCCTCAACAGTTACACTATACCTTCTTCACACATGTTTTCAGGGTGATCCTAGCTCATATTTTTGGCTAGATCTACCTATATCTTGTACTTGTGTAACTGATTCATCTCCAATATAATAGAATGGCTCAGCTATTTCTGCATATTCCGATTTGTACTTAGATTTATTGTTTATCCTATTGTAAGTTCTTATATTGTGTGAAGTATTATTGCATTCTTCCGTTTGGGGATATTACAGTGGTATCAGAGCATGATCTTTGGCTCAGCTTGTGGACACTTCATCTTTTTACATTGAAAGAAGAACAGATAGATGAGATCTATCATGGAGGATGAAAAATCTGTCACTCATTTATTTAGATCCATGCAAGATCTCTCCAAGGAGGTCTATCAAATATTGGAGGAAGAACAGAGAGAAGATTCAAGAAGAAGATGTGATGAGGAAAGTACTTCCTATCAGCAACAAAGAAGACCGGAGAATCCTAGATCTTCTCATAGATCCACTATGCCCACTTTATTTGAAGAATGTGAGAGGTATAGAAATGAAAGAAGGCATGAAATTGAGACTCATGAGACTCTCAGTCTGTATCTTGAAGAGTACAAAGCACAGTCTAGAGCTTTCAAGGAGAAGCTAACTCTCCAACAATTCTTCCAGATTAGAGAAGAAAGAGGATCCTATAGCAACAATAGGAGAAAGAGGCATAATAGATTCTATTTGCCTACATTTGATGGATCTTCCTCAAGCAATGTCAAGGCTTGGAGGAGGGAGTTAGATTCATTTTTCAAGCTACATCTTGTGGCTGAAGAAGAGGCTGTTCAAATTGCAGCACTTCATCTCTTAGATGAAGCAGAAGATTGGTGGTTTGGGCACATAGAGCATGCAAAGGCAACCAAGTATTTAGATTTCTTTCACAAGTTGAGGAAGAATTTTGATGAGAAGAAGATAGAGATGAGCCACAAAGAGCCATATCCCAAGGAAACCAAGGAGAATGTCAATCTTGTCACTCTGGACAAGAGGTCACTACTTTCACCACCTGCTGCAGAAGTACTTGTATCTGGAGAAGAGACACTTGCATCTTTGCAAGGTAGTCTTGAGCTCTTGACATATGGATTCCCATGCATGGATCAGAAGATTAATGAAGAGGAGGAGGAAGATACCAGCACTGGTACACTTGAAAAAAAGAGGCCATCACTCTTACCAGTAGTTGGAGACACTATTGTCCCGGTTGGAGGAACTCTTGTGTTCTGTCAAGAGGTTCCCACATATCAGTTGATCCAAGGTATGCATAAATTTTAGTACATATTGTTTCAAGATCAATGCATGACCAAGGATTAGAACAAAATGTTGATTTGAAGCAGAGGAATATCACAGCGCAAAGGACCCTTGATCTAATCAAGGAGGAGACTGAAAAATATCCCTATTCATCATTGTTGAGCTGCATTCAACCCCTTGAGTTGAGATGTAGAGTTTTAGAGAATTGGATTAGAATTATCCTATGTACAATGGCTGATTATGAGATCAGTATTGTGCCTTACTTTGAGACAACATATGTATTACCTTTTAGATCTACAACGTTGTCACTTATTAGTTGTGACAAAGAAAAGGCTTCATCATTCTTGGAGCATTCTGGAGGTAGCTTCACTCATGAAGCAATGGAAGAAAATATGACAAATGGTAGACATCTTGAAATGAGAAACCTTTTCTCCCTTCTAGATGACCCTTTCTCAATGAGCCTCTCACTGCTCAAAGAGAAACTTCTACTTGCATTAAATCCAAAACTTCTTTGGTTTTGGAGGGCCTTTGATGGAGACAGAATATCATTAAGAGATCTCATTAGAGATGCATTTCGACATTTCATGAAATGAGAAAGTCTTCAACAATTTGGGAAGGATGGCATTCTACAAAGGGAGGATGCCATGATTATGCAGTACCTCATTCATCATCCCCATGGGAGTGAATGGGTAAGGATGATAAGCAAGGGGTTTCAAAGCCACTTGTAGATTTATATGAGCCAGCATGCTTGGTTACGTTGGTTTCCATTGGGAGAATTATGTCACTCTCCAAAGGCACCTATTTTTCTTATCCATGCCTTGAAAAACACATATGAAATGAAGAAGGAGGCATGGCTGCGCTGACTGCTCTTGGGTGAGTATGGATACCACCCAATAGCTCATCATTTTCTGAATCATGCCTTGTTTTTCAATGATAAATTTCAGCAAGGGAAGGCATGTTCATTTTGGTTTCACTTGAGAGATTTTGGCCACCACATGACATCTCCTATGTCTATGTGTTTTGTATTATGTAAAACTTGGCATAATTATCTCATGATGTGCATTGATGATGTTTCTTTGTATGGGGCTGATGTGACATCTCATATGTCCATTAGTATGCTTTTGTTTCATGATGCACATGAGGAGGAGAGGAAGCAGCAAGATCTCTTGTTGCTTGGATTTATTTTGGGGGAGTTTGGCTTGTCCATCTTACATGGAGGAGATGGAGGATGGTAGCAAAGGGCCTTACTCCGGTGGTTATTGTTAGGAGAATATGGTTTGAAATCTTTGTCTACCCATATTACTTCTTCCCTTATTCTTTTTCATAACCTTGGAATGATAGAGTTTGGGTCCAAAAAGGCCAACAGGGCTAAGTATGAGAGCATCTCAATGCTCAATCTAATCCATGAAACATGGGATGAAGATATGTATTCTGTGATGGAGCTTTTCCTTTGTGAAGAGAACCACCTAATTTTATGCACCTCATGTATTGATGATGATGTTGGACATATATGTTTGTCACTTGGTACTTCATGATGGAAGGAGGACATCTAACTAAACAGTTGGAGGTCATTATTTATGTTTTTAAAAGACAACTTTGGAACCAAACATACATAACCGATTGCAGCAAATGGAGGGAGCCTTCCTTATGTGGATGCCATATGGAGGGGAATAGATGGCCTTGCATCTAATTTTGGAGTTGCTTGAGGACAAGCAACATTTTGTCGGGGGGGACTTTAATATTCCCAAATTTTCACATTACATTTGGAATATTAGAGTCCTTGATTTTCTTAATGAATTAAGTAAATAAAAGGTTGGAGGGACCCACAATCCTCAATAAGAATAAATATCCACTTTGTGTGCGTGAATGTGGATTAATCTAGACTAGATCTACAAAAGAGGTAGGTGAGCAACTACTAATGTGAATGAAATTGGAGATCATGTCTCATTTAATGAGAGAGATCATGGAGGGTTGATTTAGTCAACTAAGATCTTGAAGATGTCAAACAAAGGGTCATTGAGCATTAATGATCAAGTGGTGGAGTATCATGTGCAAATGAAGCACACATGATGGAGGAGGTGTACATTGCACCTAGACTGTTTGGTTGATTTGGTCAAACAATGTTGTCCCACTTGGAGGATCTTGTCCACATGAGACAGTGCAGTTAAGATTAGGGCCAAGGCTTGGGATGGCTCAATATTTATAAAGGAGATGAAGGCAAAGGTGAAAGGGATCTTGGATTATTTGATGTATGATCTTTTAGATCTGGAATTGTCAAGTGACATTCCACTGCATTCTTGGGTTGTTTAGCATAGATTGCAGGTGTTGTTTAGCATAGGGTGTTCCCGGGCGGGAATCCCTCCTCTTTCTTTGAGTGATCTCTAAGGAAGAGTTTTTTACTTCATTATACATCAGGATTTAAGTGCCATTTCCTTTCTCTACTTTCTGCAGAACATTCATATTCAGAAAACTACAGTTTTCTGAAGATTAGTTTGGAAGGTGGAAGTTGTCTTTAGCACTTCAGCTGGAGAACAAGGTGAGGGATTATTCCCATCACTTAGGCTTATAGAGCAGCACTCCCAGAGCCACATTTCAGATCTAGCATTAGGCAAAAATTTATTGACCTCCTAGCAGCAGTATTCTCCTCAAGAACAACACTGTCCATATTGCAGATCTGAAAGGAGGAAGGAAGTTGCTAGTACTTCAGCTAGCAATCCAGTGGAGGATCATTCCTCCACATTTCCATCATTCTTGCCATCAACCTGGAGTTTATTGCAGCATATTTCAACAGGCAGAAGGCCTCTCTTTCCCTCAAAACGCAATTTTTGGAGGCAGTTGTGTTGCAGCAGCTGCAATCATCTTTTGGAGGATTGAGAAGCTAGATCTAGAGCTTCTAGCTCATAGATATGAGGAAGGGATCAACCCTTCAAGCATAGATCTGATCTGAGCACACATTTAAGACACATTTTCGTCAGATCTAGCTTCAGATCTGTTTTTTCCAGCAGATCAAGGATCAAACCCTAGGGAGGTGATTTTTCCAAATTTGCAGATCTGGAAAATCCTTTTTGGGTTATCTTGGGAATCCATCACATTGACCGGATCTTGAATCTTGGAATCATCAGAGCTCTAGTTTTGAGTATATCTGCATTTCTCTTTTCAGCCTGCAACTCCATTTTTATGACTTGCTGAAGAGATAGCACAGTGTTTGCTGCAGAGCCTCTCTAGTTACGGTGTACCTATTGGATGCATGTTTTTAGGGTGATCCTAGCTCATCGTTTTGGCTAGATCTACCTATATCTTGTACTTGTGTAACTGATTCATCTCCAATATAATAAAATGGCTCAGCTCTTTCTGCATATTCTGATTTGTACTCAGATTTATTGTTTATCTTGCTATAAGTTCTTATATTGTGTGAAGTATTGCTGCATTCTCCCTTTTGGGATATTACAGAGATGGGTTATCTATTGCCCCGATGAACAAATAGAGACTCAATTTAATTGGGGAATGGGGATAGAAACCAACAACCAAGTTGAATATCTTGCACTTTGGCAAGCACTAAAATTGGAAATTGAAAAGAAAATCACCAAAGTATCATTGTTTGGAGACTCAATGATAGTAATTCTCCAGGTGAGGAAATATAAGGGAATTTCAAACTCATACCTCCCTTCTATTTTACAAAGGATTGTTTTACTCTCTCTTCAATTTGAATAAATTGAATTTTTTCATGTGCTTAGACAATTGAACACAAAGGGTGACTCATTGGAAAAAAAATGTACTACTTTGGAATAGGGGACCTTAGAAGTGGATCAAAGAGTGATAAAAATCTCATATATCCCATGATTTTTAGGAGAAATAATGAAGTGATCAAGAGTTTATAAATTTTTCTCAAAATTGAAAGTTATAGGATTGGGTTGAAACTAGGATGGTTGCGTAGATCTCGTCTTCATGATTCTGGTGCTGTGAATGGTTCAAAAAATCAAGGTCGTAGGACATAGATATTGCATTTTGATCGAATTCCCAAATGGCTAAATTTTGCGACAGGGTTGACTGGTGTTGGACCGAAATTAAGGTATGTTTTTATGCTATAATTAATTCAAATTATGACACAGTCTTAGGAATTCTTCCTCATTTTGACAATAAAGAAAGAAAAGATTTATGAAAATTAGAGAAATTGGGCTAACGACAGAAAGGAACGTTTCTATAACATAAATTTTACTTATTATATCTCCGTATGTAGGAAGACAGAGCTACTGGACCAACGGAAAATGAAAGACAACTGACAGACACGAACATATGGAATCTTAGTAACTCCCAGAACTTGGCAGAAGGCGGAAAAACAGATTCAGGCTCGAAGACTCAAACGACAGCCACGCGTAGCGGGCTGTCGTTTGGAGAATACTATCTCATTGCATGAAAATTCCTTTAAAAGGGCTAGGGATGAACTAGATAGGGAGTCAAATAGGAATTTTCCTTCTGTAATCAACACATCAGGACAGAGATGTTAAATTGGATTCTTGTACCATCCTTTGATTTAATAAAGATTTTTGATGTTTTGAACAATTATCTTTTGAGGTTTTCATTGCGTTAAAGCTTCTGGTGGTCTGGGCCCAACCCCTGGGAGTTTCCTCGCCAATTTCTGTGCTGTGCGTTAGTTACATAATCAATGTCTGGTTATTTGATGTGGTTGTAAAATACTTTTCCACTTAATAAAGTTATAGTTTTTCCTCCTTTGGAATAGTTTAGTATTCGTGCTTCTTGATTTCGAGTAATTGCATTCACATCTTCTGGTTTATAATAGTGCTTCACCACTGTTAGATGTTTTCATTTCCTTCTAATGCCCTTGCAATCGATTTATAAATTGTAGAATAATTATTGTTCAATGCTACTTGTCTTTGTGGATTAAATTGTTCTTTTAGCACAGTAAGGCGTCTAATTGTTGATTAATGTCAATTAGCAAGTTTAAAAGGAGAATTCCATTGCAGAATTATATAATTAATTATTGTTCCATTCATTTAGATTGTTGTTCAACTCAGTGAGAATGCTGTTCAATTCATTTATATTGTTGTTCAGTTCATTAAGAGTGTTGTTCAAACAATCATTCTGCTGTTCAATCATAGGTTTTTCTTTTCTAAACTAGACAGGATAATTAGCTACAACTTACTGAGTTGATTGAATTCAGAAGATTAGATAATCTCTTTCCATAAGCAACATAGAGTAACTATCAGCCGATCTCACTTGCATATATTGTGCTTACACTCTTGAAATAAGAACACTTACCTCGGGTTGATAATTAAATGAGAAGCACTAAGGTTGCCTATAATAAGCCACCTCTGTGAGACCAACATTTTTGGCGCCGTTGCTGAGGAGAGTGTTGAGAGTGATATCCTTTGTTCATCTTGCTCCATTGCTGTGAAGAATTTGGTATTGAAAACGAGAGGTAAGAACCTGCGTACCGGCAAGCAAAATGCTTGATCTCTAACCTGCTTCTCAACAAAATTGTACAAGACAAGTAGAATAGGTGCTCTTGTTTTATGACTAGGAAGAAAAAGATAGAAATAATTTGAAACAACTCTAAAAAATCATTACAATTCCAAGGACCGGTGATCCTTGGAAGAACAACATATATAGACGAAATCATTAAGAAAGCTGAATCTCAGGCATCCATAGGACCCAGAACTATTCAGAGTCCTATCACACTCCCTCGGGTAGTAGCCTCGCCATCTGTAGCCTATGCCAAGATTCACTGTGAAACATAAGGATCTGAGCGAAGCGTTCAGAATGCCATTCATATAGGATTTGACCCTTCAAGAGAGGGAGGTTCTTGCAATTTACAAGAAGGGGAAGGAGAAACTAGTGGTGTAATTCAAATCGAAGCTCTAGAGCCTAAATCCCTTGAAAGAGTGGTCGAGACAGAGGTACCAGGATCCCAGATCAGGGAAGCGTTGTAAAGCCTCCACCACATTCGCCTCTCAAACCCACTAGGATTACTCCTCCAGAAGAATAAATCCTTGAATATTTATGGCACCTATTTGATCAAATGGAAAATAATCCAAATCAGAATCAAAGGCAGACATCAACATTGGAATATCCCATTTTTGATCATGTTGCAAACGCCCCTATGAAAGCCATTCCCTTACACAACATTCCCACCTTCCATGGTTTGACCATGGAAGACTCTGATGCATTCCTATTTGAATTTGATGTCTTATGTAGGGGGTATGACTACACCACTGATCCTCAAAAACTGAAACTATTTCCCTCTACCTTAAAGGGAACAAAACTATGTTGGTTCATGGGACTAGGTGGGGGAACCATCAATAGCTGGGACCAAATGAAGAACATTTTCCTTAACAAATATCAAGACTACTGTTGAACCCGAGATCTAAAAGATGAAATATTCAATATGTCTACAAAAGACAATGAAACATTAGAAGAGTATGTAGAAATATTTCAATATGTAGAAATTTGAATAATTTGCTGAATTATTCACCGATATTATCCTGATTACACACTATTTAAGCTTCATGCATAATACATAACCTCTTCTACAATTGATCATCAATATGCAGAAATAGAAAGCAGTCGCATGCGCTCATTAAAACATAATCAAGCACACATATCAACACAGTATGTAATGGGGAAAGCAATAGCTGAAAACCCCCAACTATCTGTATATTATAATGATAGAGAACATGTAACAATACATAGCACAATACTCCTCACAAGTACTCAGTACTATCTCCAAAAGTTACACACAAACTAACTGAGATTTAAACAAATCCTAGGTTCAAATCTCATCCACAAGTCTGCCTGCCTTTATTGCGCAATCCAAGTTGATTAATGATGAGATCCAAGTTCGAATCCCACTAGCTCCAACTGCGCAATCCTCATTGGCAATCTCCATCAATGTTTGTGCAAATCTCATGCACAGCCAATAGTCACAACTGATAGTAGACTCACCCTTTCACCCACCTCTAACACTGGTCTCCACTGAACTGTCCATGCATTGTAGTTAACTGATGTATTCTTTAGTTGATTTATGAGTTAATAATTAGTGAATTAATTAATAATTAATTCACACCACTCATCACTAGTTTATTTATCAGTTAGACTAAATACAACTAGTTCAACTAAGTTAAACCGAACACAACTCCACCAACTGTCTCATCAACTCCACCAAACTCTGCCACATGAGTTCTAACCGAATTCAACCATGCAATAGCTCAACTAACCCTTAGGAAAAGTGTATTTCCTTCTGTCAGCTGCATGTGCCACATCCAAGCATCAAACTGAAGTGCTCCAAGAGGATAAGATAATGTTTATAGTCTAAATATTATTAAGGGTTAATAATATTTGATTGTTCTATTTTTAGCCCGGCAGTCTAAAAATAGAAACCACCCAATGTCTAAAAATAGAGGTCCATATATTTTTACCAACTCGACCAATCATCCATAAATAGCATCCTGCAACTCATAGACCATGATCCATATGTCTAAAAATAGACATAGTCTAAAAATAGACTTTGCGCCAAAAAATAGCCTGCGGGCCCACTTAGTGAAGGCGACTTCATTTCACTAAGCTCCATCATCTTGTTGCATTTTCAACACTCCCTCTCAACAAGATATGGATTATCTGCAACCCCTATCCTGCCTCTGTGGAATTCGAACTTGCTCCTGGTGAGCGCCTTCGTCAAGATGTCAGCATCCCGATCCTCCGTGGGAACATATGAAAGTAACATGATTCTCCGTTGAACACAATCTCTGATATGATGGTACCTGATGTCAATGTGTTTGGATCTATCATGAAATAATGGATTAGCTGAGAGTTTAATGCAACTCTGGTTATCACAATAAATCACAGTAGGCTCCAAATGTGACCCGAACAACCCGACCAGGATCTTCCTCATCCATATGGCCTCGCATGCAGCCAAGCTTGCTACCATATACTCAGCCTCTGCTGAAATGAGTGCCACGGATCTCTGCTTCCTGCTGTACCAAGAAACTGATGTTGACCCGATACTGAAGATCCCTCCAGATGTGCTCTTTTTGTCCGTTGGGCTCCCTGCCCAATCTGCATCCGTGAAGCCACATAGCTTCACCTCATCCTCCTGTCTATACCACAAGCCATATCCCGATGTGCCTCTAAGATAACGCAATACATGCTTGCCTGCCTTCCAGAAGAGCTTGGTAGGCTTAACCATAGCTTGCGAAAGCTGGTTAACAGCATAGCATATATCGGGTCGTGTATTGACCAGATACATAAGCGACCCCACCAACTGTCGATAAACAGTGGCATCCACTACCTCCTCCGAAGTAGCATCCTCCTTCCTCCAACCTCCAGGAAGAGGAGTATCAACAGTCCACCGAAGTAGCATCCTCCTTCCTCCAACCTCCAGGAAGAGGAGTATCAACAGGCTTGCAACCATGCATGTTGAACTTCTCCAGTATCTCCCGGGCATACTTACCCTGAGAAACAAACAGTCCATCACTATGCTGCCAAATTTCCAATCACACTTCACCTTAGACATGTCCTGCTTCTTGCCTTTCGCACCGGAATGAGAAGCTTTCTTGCTCTTCCCCTTCTTTGCTTTGGCAGCCAAAGCGCAATTTTCTTCATCAGATGCCTTTGATGAAGATCTGTCCCTGGTATTCCGCCTCATCTCCTCTTGCACAAGATCTGACCAAAGTCGCTCCCATCCTGGCAATTTCTCCCGAACATTGACAGAATCCTGATAGGCATGCAAACTCTTCGGAAGACCAAGGAGAGCCAAGCTCACCAATTCCTCATCATCGACAGTCACCCCTACACTTCCCAGCTCATCCCTGCATTGGATGAACTTCGTGAGGTACTTCGGCACACTGTCGCCTTTCTCCATCTTTATATGTCTGAGTTTATCCTTGAGTGCCAAATTCCTCTGGTCGCTCTTGCTTTGGAATAAATCTGTCAACGCTTTCCACATCAAGTATGGAGAAGATTTTCCATGCATGCTGGATACAATGTGATCCTTCACGCCCTCCAACATAATCCTTCGACATTTTTCCATCTTCTTTTGCCAAGCCTCAACTTGAGCAGCATTAGTAGGCTTTGGGATCTCAGCTTCTATGAACTCCTTCAGTTCGTTATCATCTAATACCGCCTCCATCTGGTCCTTCCATGCAACATAATTCTAACTGCCCTCAAGGGCATATTCCAGTCGCAATCCGTTGAAAGACATTTCAACTCTAGCACCAAGAAAACTGCTACAAATTTCGAATTCCAAATTCTGCTGCAAATTCGAATTCCAAGCTCAAAACTCAGCTGCTTCTAGATCTGTGAGAACAAATTATTTCTAGCACAGAGATCGAATGTAAGGGCATTTACTGGATATATCACCTTTCAAAGAAAGGATGGATCCAGAGGCTACCTGGCCCGTTACAGACTCTATCTACCAAAATAATTGTAATCACTGTAATAGATCCGATGATCAATTTCACTCTGATACCATGTAGAAATTTGAATAATTTGCTGAATTATTCACCGAGATTATCCTGATTACACACTATTTAAGCTTCATGCATAATACATAACCTCTTCTACAATTGATCATCAATATGTGGAAATAGAAAGCAGTCGCATGCGCTCATTAAAACATAATCAAGCACACATATCAACACAGTATGTAATGGGGAAAGCAATAGCCGAAAACCCCTAACTATCTGTATATTATAATGATAGAGAACATGTAACAATAAATAACACAATACTCCTCACAAGTACTCAGTACTATCTCCAAAAGTTACACACAAACTAACTGAGATTTGAACAAGTCCTGGGTTCAAATCTCCTCCACAAGTCTGCCTGCCTCTACTACGCAATCCAAGTTGATTAATGATGAGATCCAAGTTCGAATCCCACTAGCTCCAACTGCGCAATCCTCATTGGCAATCTCCATCAATGTGTGTGAAAATCTCATGCACAGCCAATAGTCACAACTGATAGTAGACTCACCCTTTCACCCACCTCTAACACTGGTCTCCACTGAACTGTCCATGCATTGCAGTTAACTGATGTGTTCTTTAGTTGATTTATGAGTTAATAATTAGTGAATTAATTAATAATTAATTCACACCACTCATCACTAGTGTATTTGTCAATTAGACTAAATACAACTAGTTCAACTAAGTTAAATAGAACACAACTCCACCAACTGTCTCATCAACTCCACCAAACTCTGCCACATGAGTTCTAACTGAAGTCAACCATGCAATAGCTCAACTAACCCTTAGGAAAAGCGTATTTCCTTCTGTCAGCTGCATGTGCCACATCCAAGCATCAAACCGAAGTGCTCCAAGAGGATAAGATAATGTTTATAGTCTAAATATTATTAAGGGTTAATAATATTTGACTGTTCTATTTTTAGCCCGGTAGTCTAAAAATAGAAACCGCCCAATGTCTAAAAATAAAGGTCCATCTATTTTTACCAACTCGACCAATCATCCATAAATAGCATCCTGCAACTCATAGACCATGATCCATATGTCTAAAAATAGACATAGTCTAAAAATAGACTTTGCGCCAAAAATAGCCTGCGGGCCCACTTAGTGAAGGCGACTTCATTTCACTAAGCTCCATCATCTTGTTGCATTTTCAACATAATACAATTTACAAAGGTATCCATATACCACACTATCCAAAGACATCTTAAAATCCATGATGATTAAAGGAATGAAGTAAGAATGGGTTGAAACGCTTAACATAATGGGAAAAGGAGACATTTAACAGGAAGAATATGATGAGATTATTTCCTTGTGTATTAGATGCTCTCGGGGTAGTGCACACAATCGGCCAAATGGGCGTGATTCTATAAAAAAGGATCTTAAGCAGTCTAATGGTAATGTAACTAGAGCAGAGTTTGGAAATATTTTGGAAGATTTCAAAACTGAAATTTTGGGTACTTTGACAACACAGCTCGATGTTTTACAAGCCAAGCAGAAACAAGCTATAGCAGAACAGAACTTGGTCGTATTTTTCCCACGATGTCGGAAGAAGCACAGCCAAAGGGAATGCCCTTTAGACATGGTTCAAATTTGTGCCATCTACACTAAGTATCATACCACGAACTAATGTCCTTCACTTCCTGGGCTGAAAGCAGTTTACAAGGAAGCAAAGGAAGAGACAGAACCAGTCTACCTAATGAATTAGCGTCGAAAATGGCAAGCACGACCAGGTATGCCACAAGACCTGCCCTAGTTCTTTTCTTCTCCGCAGTTTAACCAGAAAAACCTTGCAGCAGCTTGGTAGAATCAAAATCATTTTTCTACTTGGCTGAACCAGTCATTTCCTATACCACCCTGGCGTACACAACCCTCATCAGGGAAAAATTGGCCAAGTTTTCCTTGTCCCCCCCCCCTTATTGGAAAAATGTTCCATATCAAGCCCAGTGGCCAAACCCTCCTCCTCAAAACACTAATTAGAATTGGCAGTGACCCCTAGGAATGACCATCCTACCAATGGGGCGGGAACTCAGAATCAACCCACGCTGCCAGCTCCATACCCAGTCCAGCATAACCCGCAGCCTGTTATACGCCCCCAATTACCAGCCCAACCCAATCCTAATCCCAACAATAGACCATTTCAACTAATTCAGATCATAGAAAATCCAAATCCCGGTGCTAAGCAGAAGCAGTGCAACGAACTAAGGTTGAGATCAGGACGTACTATCTTACCAGTAGAAGCCACGACTCCACCTCAGTTCCGATCTGGGACTTCAACTAAACCTATCCAAGAAGATATAACAGGGAAAGAGGTAGGCAAAGGTAAATAAACGATTGACCAACAGGGGCTGGAAGAGCTTAGGATGTCTCCACCTCCATTCCCTGAAATGTTAACTCTACCCAGACTGATACTCTCTCCAGACTTTGACATCCTAGGGGAGTTGAGAAACCTCTACATCAAAATTCCTCTTCTCCAGGCCATCCAAGAAATTCCCATCTATGCAAAGACAATTAAAGAGCCATGTGGGAAAAAGAAAGTAAAAAAAACAAAGGTTGCACCCACCATTCATGTGGTAGGGGCGCTATCTGATTTTTTATTGGATAGGGAACCACCCGTGAAATATGAAGACACAGAGAATCCCATTGTGACTGTACAAATCTTTGGCCACTTATTTCCAAACACACTGGTCAACTTAGGGGCATCCATTAACATCCTAACTATAGGGGCTTGCGAACAACTGGGCATATTAGCTCTAGAGCCTACGACTACACTGCTGGAACTTGCTGACAAGTTTGTTATCAGGCCAGAAGGAATAGTGCAGTACATCCTGGTCTCTGTAGATTCATGGGAATATCCAACTGATTTTTTAGTTATTAATCCAAATAACAGGATGGACGGGCACCCATTGATTCTTGGGCGAATTTTTTTGGCCACAGCCAATGCTTACATAGGCTGGCGAACAGGCAACATGACTATCACTAGAAGAGATTCTATAAAAAATATCATTATCTATCCGCCTGCCAAACCAATCTTACCCATGGTGAAAATTCACAAGCATCCATGTACATACTAGGAGCAAAACATTTGTTCACATCTGACATTAGTGGAAGCTCTTGAATTTAAGGATCAAACTGAAGACGATGTAATCAATAATTTTATAAGTCAGCCACCCGCATCTGGAAATTTAAAATGAAAGATGTTGAAAACAGTCCTTGAAAATGAAGCTCAAGGGGATCCTGTGATAGACCTTGAGGATCAACATATTCCCACAACCACTGTACGTAACAACATACCTATTGAGATTGAGCCAGGAAAGGTTCTGAATATTAATGGCTATTTGGATGATGACCAAAAACAAAAGTTCATAAAAGTCCTTCGGAAGTATCAAGGGGAATTTTCTTGGGATTACCCAGACATGAAGGGTTTAGACCCTCAGCTATGCACTCATCACATTTATACCGATAAGGAAATCTGTCCCATTAGACAACCTCAGCGAAGGCTAAACCCGCACTTAAAAGAGATTGTAAAAGAGGAGCTGCAAAAGCTATTAGATGTAAATTTCATTTATCCTATTTCAGACAACAAATGGGTCTCCCCTTTGGTAGTCATCCCTAAAAAGAATGGGAAATGGAGAATCTACATGGATTATAGAGAATTGAATAAAGCAACACAGAAATACCACTTCCCCCTCCCCTTCATTGACCAAGTCCTGGACACATTGGCAGGGAAACGGTTCTTTTCCTTCCTCGACGGGTTCAGTGGTTACAATCAAATCTAGATAACCCCTGAGGACCAGGATAAGACAACCTTTACCTGCCCATGGGGTACCTTTTCTTATAGAGTTTTACCATTTGGGTTATGTAATGCCCTAGCAACATTTCAAAGAGCCATAATCAACATTTTTCTGACTTAATAAATGAGGGGCTTGAAATCTATATGGATGACTTCACACCATATGGGGAGGATTTTGACGAAGCTCTAGAAATGCTAGAAAAGGTGTTGGAGTGATGTATTGCTACTAGGTTATGTCTAAGAAATGAAAAATGTCACATGATGATGACCGAGGGAGTGATCCTAGGTCACTACATTTCTACAGCAGGAATACAAGTAGATCCGGCTAAGATAGAGGTAATCCTTCTATAAGCTACACCCTTTACACAGACAGATGTACGCAGTTTTTTGGGATATGCAGGATACTATTGCAGATTTATAAAGAATTTTTCACAAATATTTGCACCTTTTTATGCATTAACTGGAAATGCTGAATTCCATTGGACTGATAAATGTGACACCACTTTTACAGATTTGAAGAAACTGGTCTCGACAACACCAATTCTACGAGGGCCTAACTAGGAACTTCCTTTTCACATCTCTTCAGATGCATCCGACATAGAAATAGGGGTAGTCCTTGGCCAAGAAGAAGACATAAAACCTTATGCCATTTATTATATCATCAAAAACCTCACTCCTGCTGAATTAAATTATACAATGACTGAAAAGGAGTTCCTAGCTGTTATTTATGCTATTAATAAATTTAGGCACTATATAACTGGCTATCAAGTACTCCTGTATACTGATCACTCTGCCATTAGATATTTAGCCAATAAACCAATCACGAATGGGAGAATAACTCGTTGGTTGCTGTTATTGTAGGTATTCGATATAACAATCAAAGATCATCCAGGAAAGGAAAACATAGTTGCAGACTTCCTGTCCAGGGTTCCAAAAATAGATGACACGCTAGCATTCAATGATCAGTTCCCTGATGAACATCTGTTTGTTGTAGCAGTAAAAACACCATGGTATGCAGACGCGGAAAATTAATTGGTAGTAGGGAAGCTGCCCTGTTAGGCGGATAAGTCGTTCTTGCGGACAAGAATGATCTCCCTAGTATCACAAGAATAGCTAGAAACAAACAGGACAAATGTAAACTACTTTCTCTAGATTATATATGATTTAGAATTTTCTATGATGAAGAAAGGACCTACCTGTGATCCAATGCTAGTTGAATTCTTCTTTCTCGTCGCTCTAAGAAGTCACCTTTTAAGACCTGCAAACAAAGACATGGAAGAGAATCAAAAGCACCTGCAACGTATACTAATTCAAAAATCACAAATCTATCTTAATGATCAAGGAATTTAAGAAATAAGTCATTCAAGTAAATACATAAACAACTTAGTGAGAAAATAGGATCCACTTGTATTATCTTTAAATAAAAGAAGAAACCTTACAACCGCGTTCGCCTTGATGCTGTACATGTCCTTTCAGGGTTCGGAACAAGCATTTTCCTTTGGTTTAACAAGCCCTTCCACTCTTTGAACCAGCCTAGATACGAGTATGTAATCGTTCTCACATGGATAATGGCTAGCAAAAAGAGTATGTTCCTTCAGCAATTTCTCTTCTCTAATGTAATATGAAGTACAAAGAAAGTAATTTTTTACATATCAGTAGCTACCAAGTACAAAGCAAGTACTAAGTGTATACGAAATGTATAGAGAAGTTTTACATATATCAGCATGTACCCTTGAGACTGAACCAAAGCTTCAATTTATAGGAGAAGGAAAGTGGTTACAACTCCAAAATGGAAGGGATAGAGTCCTCTTATCAAGGGATTAAGTTCAAAAAACCAAGGAATAGGCTCCTTTAATGAAGGGATGAATGTTCATGAATGGAGGGAGTGAAGCTTCGACCAGATAACGCTTTCTAGAAGCTTCTAGTTGGCAGAATATTCGACCAGCTGGGCTTTTAGAACTTACTTTTTCTTCCATTTTACATTTTACAGTGGTTCGTAGTTTTAATACACAAAACGTGCGGTAGGTACTGCAATTTTTCTTTACAAAAGGTGCGGTACCACAGGGAATGGCTAGGAAAAGTGCGAAACTAGGGTTTTTATGATTTTTATGATCTTTTCTCCAAATCCAAGACTTGGTTTAGGAACTTAAGGGTTTTAGACCTCTAAGGGAGCATTATATAGGTATTGATGAACCCATATAGACATTAAAATTTCATGGTGACAAAATAATGTGTAACATGCCCAGACATTTAACATCAAGAGAACGGAAACTGATTGTACAACGCAGCGCAAAATTCTCCTGGATCGGTGGATACCTCTTCCATACAGGGGCCGACATGCACATATGTAGATGCATAAGAGAGGACGAAATCTATGATGTCTTACGAGCCTGTCACGATGAGCCTTGTGGCGGCCATTTCGCAGAATGCAGAATGGGGCATAAAGTTTTACAATTAGGCTATTATTGGCCTGCGATTTTCAAAGACACAAAAAAAAATGTCCAAGCCTGTGATATTTGCCAAAGAATGGGCCACCCAGGCCAAGCTGATGAAATGCCACTACAACCACAATTAGTGGTAGAACCATTCGAACAATGGGTGCTAGACTTCGTCAGACCATTCAACCCACCATCAAACTAGAAAGTATACATGTTGGTTGCCACAGATTATGTAACCTAATGGGTAGAAGCAGTGGCCTTGTCAAGAGCCATGGAAGAATCAGTGATTAATTTTATTTTTGAGCTATTTGTGCGATACGGTTTGCCACGGGAAGTTATAACTGATGGGGGGGCACAATTCATAGGTAATAAAATTGCAGCCACCCTAAGGAATCACCATATCATCCATGGAGTTACGTCTCCTTATTGCTCGCAAGAAAATGGGCAGGTCGAAAGCACCAACAAAGTCCTGGAGGCAATCCTTACCAAAATTGTATCAGCACATCGCCGGGACTGGGCCACTAGATTACCAAAAGCCTTATGGGCTTATCATACAACTTGGTGAAACACCACTAGATATTCACCATATCAGCTAGTATTTGGGAGAGAACCTATCTTTCCTATTGAATTCGAAATCAAAACTCTAAGGACAACCCAAGTGGTGGGGTTGGACTTAACAGAAGCCAAAGCTAGAAGATTCCAACAAATAAATGAATTAGACGAAATACGACTACTAGCCCTGCAACACACAATGATCATCCAACAACAACAAGCTAAGTGGCATGACAACCTTATCAAGAAGAAGGTATTTCAAAAAGGAGATTGGGCACTCCTCTACGACTCTAGATTCCAAGATTTTCCAAGAAAACTACAAACAAGGTGGCTCGGTCCATACGAGATTCAGGAAGTATACAACAATGGCACACTTACCTTGACCACCATAGATGGGTCTGTTTCAACATTTCGAGTCAACGAGCACATAGTACGCCTCTATCGCAAACCTCTCATGAAAGAGTCTTTTTGCCAACATGTATGAAATGACCCCACCCTCCAAGTTGTGGCACAAGGGGGTGATAACCCCAAAAAATCAAGTACATGAGAATTTTACTACCATCATTTGTAAATAATGTATATAAATTCCTTACCCTGTTGTACATTCTTCATACACAAAAGTTTTCTCCTCTCATCCTCTCGTGAGTTGCGTTTTTATTTTGCTCATTGTTCAGTCGTCGAACGACTGCTGTTCAATCCAATTGAACAGTGGTTGTTCAATTAGTTTGAACAACCATCAGTTGCTTTTTTTCTCTTGTTGTTCAATTCTGGAACGGCTGTTGTTCAATCATTGAACGGTTGCTATTCAACCAGATTGAACAGCTGTGTTTTTTAATTTTTTTTTTCTCGATGTTTAGTCGTCAAACGACTATTGTTCAATCCAATTGAATGACTGCTGTTCAATCCAATTGAACGACTGCTGTTAAATTAGATTGAACATCCGTCAGTTGCATTTTTTTCTCTTACTATTCAATTCTCGAACGACTGTTGATTCAATGGTCAAACGACTGTGGTTCAATCGGATTGAACAATCATGTTTTTGCATTTTTATTTTTCTCGATGTTCAATCCCTGAACGGTTGTTGTTCAATCCAATTGAATATCTACTATTCAAACAGGTCGAACAACCATGAGTTTCATTTTTCTCGCTGTTCAATACTCAAATGGTTGCTGTTTGATTCTCGAACGGCTGCTGTTCGACCAAATTGAAGAGCCATATTTTGCATTTTTATTTCTCCTTGCCATTCAAACTCCCTGAACAGCTGCTGGTCAATCCTATTGAATAGTTGTTGTTCAAATTGAACAACCTTGTTTTTACATCCTACTTTTCCCCTTATCCAACACCCTTTCCCTAATCTACACCCGAGCTATAAAAGGCATCTCTGAGTAGGGAATGGCAGTTGAAGAAGAGAGGGGAACAGTAAAATTACCAATATGGTGGTTCCTTGGCACTATAATCCTTAAACAGGAAGCTGACATTGTACATACATGAAATGAAAGGCTAAGTCCTCCCCAGTTCAAATATGTTATCATACAATACATGACCTCATGATGGTATATCTTTCTGCACTATTCGAGTATTATTTTCCTCTAATATGAAGAAATGGGAATAAGGGGTATTAATTGTATTGGCATTCTTTTACTTCTCCCACCATCCCTAACTCTTAAGGAGTTAATGAGCCTCCCTTCATGTATATAAAGCAACTATTATGCGTTCATGAAAATTTTCAAGAGAGAATAGGGGGTCTCATCACGAGCCAACCTACCATGATCATAGGGATTTAACAAGTGACATGCCCACTATGGCCACCACACTAGGGTAATGACCTTCTCATCTTCTTGAAGGACAGGAGGTCTCATCACGAGCCATCCTGATCACTCTGTTACAATCCTAGTGAATGGCACTATGACTATTTGGCTACCACATCAACACAGTGGCCTCCTTATAAATCAAAATGTTATGATTCAAAAAGAAGTATTCTACTTACATGCAAATTTTCAAGAGAGGATAGGGGGTCTCATCACAATCCAGCCTACCATGTTCATAAGAGCTTGGCAAGTGACATGCCCACAATGGCCACCACACCAGGGTAATGACCTTCTCATCTGTTTGAAGGAAAGGAGGTCTCATCACGAGCCGGCCTGATCACTTTGCTACAACTCTGGTGAGTGGCACTATGGTTATCTGGCTATCATACCAGCATGGTGATCTCTCCACAAAATTGGAAAAATAACTATTTTTACATAAGGATCTCGACTCATTATTTTGGGTTAAAATAGCAACCTTGTCGAGGCTGTGAATGCCTGCTGGTAGCAGTGGCTCTACCTATGGTATGAAAGTATGTTTCATCAATAACTAATTACTCTTATATATACTTTATCTTCCATTCTTCTTCCATAAGCTATTACTCGAATTAGTGATAATTATAATCTACCACATGAATAACTAATAGAGATATGCTTACATATTTGAACCCCAGGATGACAACACCAATCATTACTTGTCTCGGTCTTGCTTCCGTCATACCTTTTCATTGAAGAAGAACATCATATCATAATAATAGTTATATTGTTCCCTCTCCCTTTCTAGTCACTTCCGCACAAGATACAATTATGGAAAAACTTCTAAATCTGACCTTTACACTGCGTATGCTCATAATTACTCAACCCCCCAAAACTTGAAAGCCACAGCCTTCTCCTTCACATACAGATAGTTATTATCAAATCCTGACATTCCCTGTTCGCATTCATGATTGGCCAAATCCCTCTTGTACTTGAGGACGTGGGCGCCCTTACTTCGATGGGGGGGGGTGTAATTAGTCTTAATTTGGCAAGCATGCGAAATTTTTGCACAAATCCCGTTAGATACATCGATAAGACTAGAGGAACATTGCAATTAAGGCATGAAGTTACCTGCGCAAAACTGTAATCTCTCTTTCACCTACATATAATATTCATTCAAAGCAACATAGCTGAGAAGGAATACAATCAATGGAAGAAGCCTAGGAAAACATACTAGCTATGGGAGGAAATTCCCTTCGGAACGAGCCTGCAAACTTTCCAATTTCAGATGCAGCTAGCACCATCCTCTAGCAAGCCGGCTGGCTGACATATGTAGACCGATTACAAGGATTTGACACAAAAATTGTAATTGAGTTTCTGCAAAATCTGCAAGAAGGTCAGACCAGAATCAAGGGTCGAATTATACTAGTCACAAAGGAAATTATTGTTGGAGTCTCCGGAATACCAGCAAAAGGAGAAAGATGGACAGAGAGACATATCCTCCTACGAGAAGCAGTAGCAGCATACCAGGATTCAGAGGAGCCATTGGAGTGAAAAGGGAAATGGATTAACCCTACCTCTCTACACCAACCATGGTAGGAGTTGACAGCATTCATCCAAAGGTTCATTACATGTGACGAATGTCAAGACGTGGTAAAACCTCAATAGCTTAAAATTCTAGCTGTACTTAAGAAAAATATTTCAGTTAACCTGCCTGCTTTCTTAAATTCTATATTGCATGACACTGTTGTTTGATTAAGAAGAGCCAAAAATCCCGAAGCAGTAGTCAGTCACCGCAGGCTAATTAAACTAGTCATCATACATGAGTTGGATAAACAGCAGATAGCCTGGGAGAATTTTGTTAAACCTATTGCACAGCTACCTGAAATAAACCCTGGTGAAATAGAAATTGAGCTTCCCAAGGTAAACATACCTAGAAGAAAAAGGACCCGAACTGCAACCTCAGAACCAAGCAGGAAAAAACAGTCCAAAACACTTCAAGGAACCTCGAACCTCATGGAGGAGGCATGACCATCCTGTCCTCTACCCTCAAGCCCTCAAAAAAAACTCTTGAAAGACTTCGAGGAAGAAATGGCTCGAGTCCTAGAGAAAATGAGGGCAGACTACGAATCTAGAAACTTATCGGAAGAAGAAGAGCAATGTAATATCCCAAAATGGGGATGCAGCAATACATGAACACAAATATGGAGTAGCAATGATACATCAACACATAAAATGTAAGAATATCCAAATAGCCATCATATTAATATCATAGCAGCAAATTTATACAAATCCTTGAGGAAATAATTACTCAAGTTGGGCAAAACAAGCCTCAAGAGAACATGTATAAGAAAAATGAAGTACACTGCTACACAGAAAATGCTCAAGGCTATGACAGCACAGTTTATTAGATGTAAATGTTGCTAGAGTATTTCAATACATGAATATGAAAATATACAACTCATACAATGTGGGGAGCAAATATCTAAACCCCCAAACTGAATTTCAAGACAATCCGGAAAGGATTTCCTGAAATATGCAAAAATGGAAAAATGTCAGAGTTGTAGTCCCAAGACTAAGTAGCAGCTACAACTCAAGAAATGGATGGAGATGGCTGAATATGATGCATAAGCTGAATAAGTAGACCTCCTCCAATGGATCTTCCAAGTGAAAGGCTGATCCTAACACTGAAGATCTCACCCTCCAACAATCACTGCAAACCCTTACTACAAATGCACACTGAAAATAACACAGTCAAGAAGAGGGATTGCGCTGTAGGAGATAGAAAATGTATTGGCCAAGTGCCAAGATCTGCAATAAGCTCCAGAATATTCCTTACTGATCTCTCAAAGGAACAGAAGCACCCTCCTCTGAAAAACAAGTTCCGGAAGTGGTGTTATGAAACCTCCACTGCAACACCCTGCAACACAACGTTATACTTCAGCACAAATAACGTTGTAGATGAAGGAGGTGGCTTGGACTTGAGCCTGGATGTGGAGAAATACAGTACAAGCTCCCTCAAGAGGCCTCTCAAGAAAGGAGAAGGAATTCCTGAACAGGAATGCCTTGTGCTAAGAAGCATAGCAATCTCAACTAAATAGTTGAAGAAAGCACAAAGTCATACAAACCATAAAATCAATAATCAATAACATGTCTTGCTATGGCTACCTTTCCCTCCTTTTATACAAATGGAAGCCCTCTCACCATGGGTCCCACTCATTAGGGTTTCCTCCACCAAGGAATCTTCCTCCCACTATCACTGCGCTGTCTCCACAGATGATCTCCACCTTCCTTTCCAGCATTGTTGACTTGGTCAAACTTGACCTTGTCCACATGCAAATGTCCTATTTCACACATGAGGGTGTGAAATACAACTCCTATGATGATCCCTTTTCATCCCTTTTCACATTATGAGGGATTTTATTCCTCTTTTTGAAATGCATGGGCCTCCTTACCCATTTATTCATCTCCTAAGTGTAAACAACAAAAATCAATATTCTAATTAGCTGCATGCTAATTTTGGAATATTACAGTCCTCCCCTCCCAAATGTTGTTTGTCCTCAAGCAACTGCAAGGATAGAACTGAGAAGTCTCCCCTCCTCTTGCTGTAGCATCCACATATGATAAACTCTTCCAAGGAATGAGATGTTGTCTCATTAATAAATCTCCATACTGCCCCTCCCAAGCATGCAAGCTAGCTGAATAGCTATCATCATGATCAAGTAGAGTACTCAAGGAGGAAATAAGGGGTTTCCTAGAGGTCCCTTTGAGGTATGGGATCTGAAATGTATTGGGAATCATCATTCCCATGTGGATCCTCCATCCCCAATCTATCATCCATACAAAATGAGCCACCCTCCAAAATGGTAACTCATGCAAATACTCTTCCACCTTTGGCTCCTACAATGTAGGTGGGCTGAATATCTAAACATGGTAGACAAAATAGCCTACCCCACGCTGTCCTCCTCTCCACTTATGAAAAGTGTAGAATATATGTTGATCTTGGGCTGCAATAATTTTTCCCTCAAGTGGCAAGATGAAGACTAGATCTCCAAAGATCTCCTCTCCAACGTTGTGAATCAAGCTGGCCCAAAGCATCCCATATATGATGAGTAGGAAATCATCACCATATGGCATCCAATCAATTCCATGGCCCACCTCATAAAGAAGCAAGTGTTTTACTGTAGTGGCCATATAATCTCCCATGCTCCCCTTGGAACATGTAATTCAAAAAGTGTGGGAAATATCTTCCCCCAAGGACTCATCCAACCAATGTGTCTCTCCCCCAATCATTCTCCCAACAAAAATAAGAACAATAGCAACATAGGGAACCATAATGAGAATCATACTTGCTGCCATATGTAGCAAGGGAGAAGGAAAATGGTCCCTCAAATGCAACCAACGCAGTTTGAATCTCAACTGCAAAAAAGGATGACATAATGTGTGGCTTCTCAACCACTTTCTTGCTGCCCCAATCTCCTCACAAGTTTGGAGAAAGTGTATGATGTATGGTGCAAAGTGAGCATGTTATCTGTAAGATATCTCCTCCCCAAGTCCTCCTGGAGAGTGGCCATCAATACTGCTCATGGCCTCAAGTAGACCAAGAGGTATAGAAGGAAGAATGCTCCTCCTTGGAGCAATATACTTCACATATATGGTTAAGGGATGCATATATACATTATACAAATAATTATGCAACCAAACAGTACCCTTACCATATGTTTTGCTCATGCAAATAGAGTGGCTCATAGATGAATCCCCTCTCATCCTCAAAGAGAAAAGAGGTGGCTGTGTTAACTCTTCCAAAGAGTTGTGTATCTCCTCCATCTCCACATGATCCCTGCATCTCCTCATATGTTGATATATCTCCTCCTCAAAGCCTTCCCAAAATTACCCCTCCATGATGGTGTGGTATGCTCTCATAGAATAAGTGTGGTTGAAAAGGAAATCTCCATGAGTTGTTTGTAGTAACTTCCCCTTAATCTTGGAAGCTCTAGGTAAGAAGATCCTACCATGATAGTAGATGACCTCATCTCTAACTGAATATTTTTCCTCATGCAACTGGTCATCCAATATCATACAAGTAAAAAGATCCTTGGAATAATCCACCAACAGCTGGGATTTCCAATATGGACCTATCCTCCATAGTGACAGCATCGATGATCTATCATAAAGAGTATCGATCATATGGATGTCCTCTTCTTTTACATCTCCCATGCCAAAGATGCAAGTTGGAAGGTTGCTATCCTTCCCCTGCTGCTCCTACCACAACGCAGAATCTGAAGTGAGAGTGGATAATGATGATGTTGGGAGAATATCTCCCTCCTCCTTGAGTCTACCCAAGAATCTCAACATTGTACAATGACCTCCCAAGGTCTCCACTCCTCTGAAATCAATGAGTGGTGCCTCAAAATGTGAAGCATATCTCATCATTTGCTGATCTAGGGGTCTCCTTGGTGAAATGTCTCCATGCAATGAGACATCAACATCAAGAGTAGACTGCATATATGAATGGAAAAACTTGTCCCTGCCTTCACTGCGCAATCCAGTCTCCCTCTTATATGCATCAACCCTCTGAAATAGATAGGGGTGTGTTATCCTCATCAAATTATACTGTTCATCCTCCCTACCTCCTCCTTCCATCTGCATGGTTTCACAATCTGTCAACAATGGCACATGCTCATCATGGGTTGTGCCTTGATCTCCACATATGAGATCCTAGGGAATTCTTTGCAAGGATACAAGAACCCCTCTAGTTGGAGCATGTGCTCCATCTAACTCTGCATGAGGTGCTAGATCTACTCTAGACATGACAACGCTATTTCCCTCAACTGTTTCTTCCTCTCCAATATGAATGGGAAACCTCCCAAGAATTGGATCCTATTTTGAAAAAGGGATCTCCATGCCCTCTTGTTCAAGAATATGAGATATAGGTCTTGCCTCTAACAAAGTATGATGCAATATGTCAGAGATGCAAGATGTCAGCCTCCTCAATCGATTTCTGAAGTGGAATTGAGCTCATAGGTTCCTCCAACACATGCAAGGTTTTTGTTTGTTTAGGTTTGTTTAGCTCCACCACATGTGTTTCAGAATGTTTCGTATTGAATATTTCCACCAATGCCTTAGTGAACCTTGCATAAGAAGAAGTATTTTAATTTTTCAAAGAAAAAGACTCAAATATCCACCATGCATAGGCCTTACCTCCAAAATGAAACGCTGCAACTTTGATGGCTTCATCTTCAAAAATTTGGTGTTGCTGCAAATAGGTGTCTACCTCCTCCACCCAAGATCTAGCTGAACATGTAGGTGAACCATCAAAAGTAGATAGGAGAAATATAATCATATTATGTTGCTTTCTTCTCTCCACCATGATCTTGCAAAACTCTGGAAAATTGATATGATCTCTAAACTTCTTAGTTTGAGATTCATATTCTTGCAAAAAATCACTAAGAGTTTCCCTCCTAGGAATTTATTCTTCTTCTATCTCTCTCATAGCAAATCTAGGCATATGATTGCGTTGTGCATCATGATGTGTGGCTGCATGCTCACACTCATCATATGAAAATCTAGAGTTTTCTTCAGATTCAAACTCTCTTGGAGATTCTCCACACATCTCCCTTCCCATCTCCTTAAGATCTCTCTGAATACTCTGCATAGTTTGAGAAAGAAGATTTGAGAGCTTCTCTTCCTTATTTCCTCCAAATAATGGAGTCTTCTTCTTGTCTTTTCTGGACATCTTTTCTTCTTCTTGTCTTCTTGATAGCATATTGGCTGAGATCCATAGGCTGAGCCAAGATTATGCTATGATACCACTGTAATATCCCAAAATGGGGATGCAGCAATACATGAACACAAATTTGGAGTCGCAGTGATACATCAACACATAAAATGTAAGAAGATCCAAATAGCCATCATATTAAGATCATAGCAGCAAATGTATACAAATACTTGAGGAAACAATCACTCAAGTTGGGCAAAACAAGCCTCAAGAGAACATGTATAAGAAAAATGAAGTACACTGCTACATAGAAAATGCTCAAGGCTATGAAAACACAACTTATTAGATGTAACTGTTGCTACAATACGTCAATAAATGGATATGCAAATATACAGCTCATACAATGTGGGAAGATCTAAACCCCCAAACTAAATTTCAAGACAATCCGAAAAGGATTTCCTGAAATATGAAAAAATGGTAAAATGCCGGAGTTGCAGTCCCAAGACTGAGTAGCAAATGCGAATCAAGAACTGGATGGAGATGGCTGAAGATGATGCATAAGCTGAATAAGTAGACCTCCTCAAATGGATCTTCCAAGTGAAAGGATGATCCTAACACTGAAGATCTCACCCTCCAACAATCACTGCAAACCCTTACTGCAAATGCACATTGAAAATAACACAGACAAAGAGAGGGACTACACTATAGGATATAGACAATGTATTGGCCAAGTGCCAAGATCTGAAATAAGCTCCAGAATATTCCTTACTGATCTCTCAAAGGAATAGAAGATCTGGTGTTGTGAAACCTCCACTGCAACACCCTGCAACACAACGTTATAATTCAGTAGAAATAATGTTGTAGATGAAGGAGGTGGCTTGGCCTTGAGCCTGGATGTGGAGAAATACAGTACAAGATCCCTCAAGAGGCCTCTCAAGAAAGGAGAAGGAATTCCTGAACAGGAATGTCTTGTGCTAAGCAGCACAACAATCTCAACTAAACAGTTGAAGAAAGCACAAAGTCGTACAAACCATAAAATCAATAATTAATAACATGTCTTGCTATGGCTACCTTGTCATCCTTTTATAAAAATGGAAGCCCTCTCACCATGGGTCCCACTCATTAGGGTTTCCTCCACCAAGGAATCTTCCTCCCACTATCACTATGCTGTCTCCATAGATGATCTCCACCTTCCTTTCCAGCGCTATTGACTTGGTCAAACTTGACCTTGTCCACATGCAAATGTCCTATTTCACACATGAGGGTGTGAAATCTAGCTCCTATGATGATCCCTTTTCACATTATGAAGGATTTTATTCCTATTTCTGAAATTCATGGGCCTCCTTACCCATTTATTCATCTCCTAAGTGTAAACAACAAAAAATAAATATTCCAATTAGCTGCATGCTAATTTTGGAATATTACAAGCAAGAGGAACCCATAGATAAGTCTGCCACTGCCAGCAATTCTAGCCACACTGAAGTCCTACCCCACCAAGAGGAATCACAGGATGGTGGGGCTTTGTCCCCTCTTGATAATTATGAGGTGAATAGCGAAGGGCAGACAGAGGGGAGAACAAAATCAAAAAATCAGTCAAGTGACACCGTCACTATGGAGAAAAACATAAGCATAGAAATAGTCCCTTTGACACTGGGAGGTAGCACTGCCCCACCCTGTTGGGACCCTCATACAGAAGTAAAATATGAAAATAAAATAAGAAAAACCATCACAGGAAACCCTGAGGTTGGTAACGCCATTCTTGAAAATGGGAATACCGCTCCTCCAATAACCACTGAAATTAGATCAAATGAGAATTCAGCTGAAAAGAAGATTAAGAAACTGAGCAGGGCCTGTAGAAGATTAAAGAAAATGGTGAAATATCTGAGAAAGTAACTGAAGGAGGAAAGAAGGTCCTGAAATCCAAAGATTGAAACCACCACCACAGGAACTCAAATAGAATTTGTCGCCAACTTGATAAACACTGTTGAAGCCGAGATGCAGACTGACTTAGCCGACATCTTTGAGGCTGAGGTGCAAACCGACTTGGTAGCTACTACAAAGGCTGAGGTGCAGACCAACTTAACCGATACTACTAAGACTGGGATACAGACTGACCAAGCAGGTACTACTGAGGCCAAAATTTAGACAGAACTAGCAAACGCCATTGAAGCCTCTACACAAACTGAGCAGAAAAATCTAGAAGAGAAGGAGACCCAAACAAAAGAAGCCCCTGCCTATGCCCACCTAGTAGAGAAAGCTATTAATCAGAAATTATGCAATGAATTGGTGCAAACACAACATGAGCTAGCACAATGTAGGAAGGAGGTGGTGCCAGCAAAATAATACCAAGCACTACTAAAGAAATTCACAGACCTCTCCTCCACATAAGATGAGACATTTGCCCAGCTTAGAGGGGAACAGGCAAAGGTAAAAAGGGCACAAGAGCAGGTGGAGCAAGCCAAGAAACAAATCACTGCAATTTTTTCTTTGTATAATGATGCATTATCATGCAGGGCACTGGCCACCAACTATGCCCTGTTCTTAACAGAACGATATTTACTGCTGAAGGTCAAGGCCGTCAGGGCAGGAAAGTCCACAACTTTCAGAACCATAGAAGAGTTTGTTCACTACTGTAATGATCAAGATGAATGGGTCCAACACCTTCTATGTGAACTTTACATACACCATTTCTTTCTAAAAGAGGACATGGACAACAATCCTAGCCCCTTTATAGGAGATGTTCAACTCCAGGCCTTCCTCTCATTCACCAAGAACTAGATTAAGTGGGCCAAGGCCTATAACATCTTCCAAAAGAGAGAACATGGCCTAGACTTGTGGGTCAGAGGAGAACCTACAAAACCTCAGAAGTTGTTTATCCAACACAAGAACTTCATGTGAAGGCAAGGCGTAAGGACTAGGCTGGGGCCCATCCATAAAGACATTATAGAAAATGGACAAGAATACTTTGAAGACATTCAGGAAGCGGCCTTGGCAGCAACTAAACAAAGATGGATGGCATCCACGAGCAATGTAAAGAATAGGGAGCCATTTGGCTACAGGAATTTCAAGGCTACTGCCTCCAGATTCCTCTCATATAGTAGCCCGGTCTTTAGCATGGGTCCTACATGGTTAGGATGCAGATATAGAAGCCCTCTTCTCTGGTATCATCCTGAGGACTATAAGCATAATTATGAGTTACAAGAAGGGCATGCAAGCGCTGCCTTTGCAATAATGAAACAAAAACACGGTTTCAGAGCATACAAGGAAAAGGTCTATCATGCCTACTCCCTAACGCAGTTGCATCTCAACCATCTGTTTGCATGAGGACATGCAATTAGGTAAGTAGAGGAGTATATGTTGGGCCGAAATTAAGGTATGTTTTCACCCTATAATTACTTTGAATTATGAAAAAGCCTTAGGAATTCTTCCTCATTTTGACAATAAAGAAAGAAAATATTTATGAAAATCAGAGCAATTGGGCTAACGACAAAAAGGAATGTTTCTATAACAAAAATTTGACTTATTATATCTCCGTATGTAGGAAGACAGAGCAGCTGGACCAACAGAAAATGGAAGACAACTGACAGACACAAACATATGGAATCTTAGTAACTCCTAGAACCCCATAGAAGGCGGAAAGACATATTCAGGCTCGAAGACTCAAACGACAACCACGTGCAGTGGGATGTTGTTTGGAGAATACTATCTCATTGCATGAAAATGCCTTTAAAAGGGCCAGGGATGAACTAGATAGGGAGTCGAATAGGAATTTTCCTTCTTTAATCAACGCATCAGGACAAAGCTGTTAAATTGGATTAATGTATCATCCTTTGATTTAATAAAGAGTTTTGATGTTTTGAACAATTATCTTCTGAGGTTTTCATTGCGTTAAAGCTTCTGGTGTTTTGGGCCCAACCCCTGGGAGTTTCCTCGCCAATTTCCGTGTTGTGCGTTAATTACAGAATCAATGTCCGGTTATTTGATGCGGTTGTAACATAATTTTCCACTCAATAAAGTTACAGTTTTTCCTCCTTTGGAATAGTTTAGTATTCATGCTTCTTGATTTAGAGTAATCGCATTCGCATCTTCTGGTTTATAAAAGTGCTTCACCGTTGTTAGATGTTTTCATTTCCTTCTAATGCCCTTGCAATCGATTTATAAATTGTAGAATAATTACTGTTCGATGCTACTTGTCTTTGCGGATTAAATTGTTCTTTTAGCATAGTAAGGCGTCCAATTTTTGATTAATGTCAATTAGCCAGTTTACAAAGAGAATTCCATTGCAAAATTATATAAGTAATTGATGTTCCATTCATTTATATTGTTGTCCAACTCAGTGAGAATGATATTCAGTTCATTTAGATTGTTGTTCAGCTCATTAAGAGTGTTGTTCAAACAATCATTCTGTTGTTCAATCATAGGTTTTTCTTTTCTAAACTAGACAGAATAATTAGCTACAACTTACCGAGTTGATTGAATTCAGAAGATTAGATAATCCCTTTTCATAAGCAACAGAGAGTAACTATCATTCAATCTCACTTGCATATATTGTGCTTACACTCTTGAAATAAGAAGACTTACCTTGGGTTGATAATTAAATGAGAAGCACTAAGGTTGCCTATAATAAGCCACCTCTATGAGACCAACAACAGGGATGCCCAGTCAGCATGGAGGATGCACAGTCAGCAAAAAGGAATATTTTGAAGAATATTCCTTTTCTTTAGGCCAACCAGTGGATGACGAGTGGCGTTATATGGTTTTTTTAAGGGTTGCACGTGTTTTTTAAGAGCCAATGGGAGGGTGACACGTGGCCAACCCTGAGGCCGCCACGTCCTTAGTGTTGTAATAAAAAATTTATGGAGGTTCGCAGGGTTCGACTTTGCGACCTCCGACAGAGAACGCACCCGCCACACCGCATGAGCTACGAGAAAATATTAACTTCTAAGGGTTCCGAGTTATATTTAAGTTTAAAAATAATTTTCATTGGGTTTGGAACCGCCGTCGGTCCAACTTGCCAGTGGTTCCATCAAAGGAGCGTTCATATAAAAATGTAACCACGGCATAAAACATTAATGCTGACAGAATTTTCCACAACCATTTCATATTTAAACCTTTTCACATGCAAATGTTACCACTATTTCTCCACGCGGTTTAACTTCGACCATTAAGCATTAACACCACTCCAACCGGAGTTTCCGCCTTAACCGTGGTATGTGCCTTGAATTCTGCCGACCTTCAACGATCAAGCTGTGGTTTGGGTTGGCATGTGGCCACCCAACCACTAACATTAAATATCGCGGTTAGCGCTAGTGTATTTTTAGAGCGCGCCCTAAAATTTAGCGGATTGCACTAAAATAACTCTAGTTAAGTGGAGTTCTCCACAATTAGTGGAGCTTTTCTAGGTGTTACTGGACAAATGATTTGGAGACACAATTTTCTCCCATTCTAAGTGAATGAAGGGTCATTCTAGACTAATTGGAGCATTCTGGAGCCATTGGTGCAGAGAAAACAACCATTAGAGGCATGTAACTACATGTATTTGCAAAATTTTGAGCATAATGAAAGATGGACATGCCATTCGGAGTTGGCCCAGTAGATGTAGCCCACGAGGGGTAAAATACTTCATCATGCCTGCTATATAAATGTTATGTGGTGTTTTATTTCTATGTTTTGCACTGATGTTCGATGTATTTTGTGCTTATTTCATGCTTCTAATTCACTAAAATCATCTACAATTCATGGTTAAAATCCTCAATCCTTAAGAAAATTCAAGAGACAAGTATGCACATGTTTTATAACTGAAAAGACACTTAGCACAACAAAAATAATACAGTCCTTTCAGATCATATTGGTATCAGAGCTAGAGTTTATTCTCTGGTGTTGTTTAGTGCAAATATTTTTTTAACTGTTTGCAAGTTTTTAGATGCTTACAAGGCACAATCTCAAAAGAGGAGAAGGAAAATTAGTGGGAGCAGAAGGGTCTCAAGAAGATCCAAAGCAAAGGAGAGAAATATTGCCACAATCTCCACCACCTAGTTCACCTCCTAAGGAAGAAGAAGCTACTATAAGCATGCCTCATGAGGAAGGAGAAATCCATGAAGAATTTGATCCCAAAGAGGAAGAAAGAGTGTTCAGGAAATCATTACTTGACATGACTGAGATAGTTAGAATCCTTTATCAAGAAAGGAATGAGAAACTAGAAGGAGAAGGATCCAAACTTCATAAGGAAGGACATGGATCTTCAAGAGGTCACAATGATGAAGATAAGTCAAACAAGGGCAATGGAGGACATGGAGGCAATGGAGGGCCATCATCCTCATCCTCATCATCATCATCCTCTACTTCATCTTCCATACATCAGACAGACAAGTCAAAGAACACTGGTAAAAGTCCTTTCTTAAAACCTGATGTTAGGTTTGAATTTCCAATGTTTAATGGTGAAGTCAATGCAAAAAATCTTGATAATTGGATTAGGAAATTGGAGGTCTATTTGAGAATCCAGAACCTTCAAGATGATGATACCAAAATCCAATTAGCTTCATTGACAATGGAAGGTGCAACACTTGTTTGGTGAGAAGCCAAGACAAAGGAGGAGATCCAGAAGCATGGTAATATTATCCGACCATGGACCGATTTCATTACTGCAATAAAACAACAATTTTATCCATTATCTCATATGCAGAAAGCCATAATGAACTAGAAAAAAATTATGCAATTGAAGGGATAAAATGTGCAAGAATACACCCAAGAATTTAGGAGAAGAGCTCTCTTATTAGGGGTAGATTTGCAGAGCCAAGATACTTTGCTCAAGTACATAGGATTCTTACATAGATACCTAAAACATACTGTTCTCATGTTTAACCCCTCTAGATGAAGTATGTTTTCAGGCCACACATCTAGAAGCTAGAGGGAAAAACATTTCTGAAGAGGGTAGGAAGATAAATTTTAAGGGGAAAATCAAAGAGAAGACCTCAAAAGGTAAAAGCAAGAAAAATGCATCTGTTAAGAAAGAGGGAGAAAATTTGGTTTCTTTGTTCAAAAGAAGGCCATGATGAAAATCATTGTTGGAAATTACATCCTGAAATGAGGCCCAAGAAATACAACAACAAAGGGAAACAAAAAACTGCAGCTAACACTCAACATGATTTAGGAGAGGATTCAGGTGATGAATCTAAGATTACAGCCATGGGATTGAAGAAAATGAAGGGAAAATAAATTGAAACTAAACCCAATACTAGTACATCAAACTGTCACATACATTCTCCAAATGAAGAAGAAAGAATTGAACTATTTCATGTGAGGGTCATATCCAAACATACTAAGATTGACACATTGTTTAATAATGGGTCACAAGCAAACTTAATCTTTGAAGAATTGGCCAAGAAAATTAACCTTGATACCATACCACATCCAATACCATATCCACTTGGTTGGATTTGTAAGGATGCGAAATTACAGGTTTCAAAGAAGTGTATATTGCAGTTTGCAATCATTGCACATTTTGTTGACACAGTTGAATTAGATGTGGTTCTGCTTGACATAACAGGTATTGTGTTGGGGAGTCCTTACTTATATGACAGGAAAGTGATATTCCATCGGCATGAGAACAAATACCATTTATTCAAAGATGGAAAGGAGTACATTGTTATAGCACATCGCAATAATACAAACATTGCTATGGTAAATGCTGGACAGGTAAAGAGGCTGGTGAATTCAAGTAAGAATTTTGTTCTTCTAATGATTAAGCATAAAGCCGATGTTAATAATGAATCATTTGAAGGTTGTGAGTTGAAATAATATTTATATGATGTATTTGATGCACATCATGAAATGTTTTCAAGATCCAACAGGATTGCCTCCAAAAAGGGAGATTCAACATGAGATTCATTTGCAGCAAGATTGTCCTCTTTCAAAAATTGGCATGTATCGCATGTCGATAATGGAGAATGCTGAAATAAAGAGGAAAATCAAGGAGATGTTGGAAAAAGTAATCATAAGGCCAAGCACTTCTCCATGTGGTTCACCCATAGTCTTGATTCCAAAGAAATATGGGACTTGGCACATGTGTGTAGAATTCAGAGATTTGAACAAGATAACGGTAAATAATAGATACCCACTCCCAAGGATAGATGATTTTATTAATCAGCTAAAAAAAGAAAAAAATTTATCTAAGTTAGATTTATGAAGTGGATATCATCAAGTAAGAATTTCAAAAAGTGACATATGGAAAACTGCATTCAAAACCAAACAAGGACTCTTTGAGTGGTTAGTAATGCCATTTGGTTTACGTAATGCACCAACAACTTTCATGCGTGTTATGGATAGTGTTTTGCATCCTATTATCACTCAAAAAAAATAAAACATCATTGTGTCAAGTTTTTTTATTATCATGGGTCAAAATAGGGTCTTAGGAGTCATTTCTTGAATTTGACCAAAAGGGAGTATTAGATTTTTAGGTTTGAACCTTCCTTAGTGTTAAATAAATTCATTTTAAAGGTTTTTCATGTTAATTCATTCATCATTTCATCATTCATTTCATTTCCCTAAGTTTTTTTATCAAAAATATCTAATTAGCCAAGAAACCTTACTTTTGTAGCGCCATTAGTTCAAAAAAGTCGTTTTGCGCTACGAAAGCGTTGTCTTTTCGTAGCGCAATATGAAGCAAAACTCCGTTTTCTGGTTTTGAGCAGTAAACTTCAAAGGAGGTTTCTGAGCAAACAGAAAGGTATTTTAATAAACTGAGAGAGGTTATTTTCAAAAACATAACCAATAACAATAAAATCTCTCACATTTCTCACAGGTGTTATCGGTTGGGCGATACAAGGATTTCTTTGAAGCCCTATTTTCAGAAAAAAAGTTTTCCTGTTTTACACGTGTTTCAAAGGCATTTTCGGGACAACAGGAGATGTGTTCAAAAAAAAAGAGAGGTTTTCATTCAAAAAATAATAGCCTACCAAAACCTCCTTCAGTTTCTAAAAATACATCATGGAGTAGGAGATATAGGCTCTGTTCCAAGACCTATTTTTCAGGAAAAAACAGGAAAATCAATAGGCCAACCTATTGCAAATGAAGAAGAAATGCCTCAAAAAAGCTAAAATGAAGTAGTATATGGTTGTTGTGGTTTTAAGATGATGATATAAGTAATATTTTGAGTTTTTGGGCAATAATACTTTTCACTTGGATTTTTTTTTGACAAAACTGCATACTCAGCAGTTTCGTAGCACATCTAGTGTAAAAAGGCAGAAAAGCGCTACGAAACTGCTATAGCTACCTTTTCTGCTCCTTTTGGTCAGTTTTAAAGGGGTTAAAGGATGAGTTAAGAGTTGTAATTGTTATGGAAGATGTATTGAAGGATTATTAAAATTTTTCATAAGGAAAGAACCAAGTTTTTAAAGAAAAAGGTTGAAATGGCAGCACTACAAAGGGTGCAACGAAACTACTGTGTTTTTGTAGCGCCATAAATCACAGCCTTTTGAAAAAATTTTGCAATGTTTTCTGGATAGCTTGAGGCTAGCGATGAGTGATGAGACATGTTAAGATAATCTCCAATAGCCAAGGACCACGAAATAAAGTTTAAATGGTAGTCAAAATGTTCAAAGAAGGAAAAGAATCTTATGCCTAAAAAACAGGGTTTGGTTTCCTGCTTTTGTGGAGGTCAGCAAAGTAGTCATGTAGAACTGAAGCCCATCATCCAAATTTGACCATGTGATGATACAATTGGAAAATGATATAATTTCAAATAGATAAGTTTGTTAGGATAAGGTTGTTAAAGATAGTAATGAAGAGTTTGATTCCTAGTTGAAATAGGACTGTCAAGTAGGATAGGTCTTTGTTTGTCATAAAGTTGATGTTTTATAGTTATGAAAAGTGTCAAGAGTTAGAAATTCGATGTATCTAGCCTAATATGAGATGATCACATGTGGTAAATGGTCTGTTAAAGGCCACTGGGTCGAATTAGCAAAGGGTTGGACATTTTTAGCAAAGGACTGTGTTTATTGTAAGTAACAGGTTTTCAGCTTAATACAGAGATTTCTATTTAGCTAACTTGAGATTCATAAAGAGTTCTATTGTGTTCTTGTTCTAATTGCATCTTTTATTATCCTATTGTAGTGGTGTTGTCTATGTTACTCAAAGATTCATCTTTGATTCTTTGACTTCCTATATGGATAAACTGACTGTGTTTCTTACAATTTCACATGTGTATCTCTTGACTAGAACTTTGACATGCCTCAGCTTCCATGTTAAGTAGGTTTATTGGTTTACGGAAACTATTTTGACTCCATAAGCCCAATGTGTATTTTTTTATGTGATTTTAAACCTATATTTATCATCTATCTAATTATTACCCCACATAGAGTTAGCCATCTATCAAAAATTATTAACCCTTTGAGAGAGCCCTCTCAGGTTGAGGAGGCTAAGCCTCAATCAAAAGATTGGTTTGAAACAGTTACATGAGATTGATTTGATTAGAAACCTATCAGGTCCAATTTTGTGATAACATTTTGGTGCATCTGCCGAGAGACCGAAGGTGTATATTTTCCCTGAGAAGAACGACAAAGTTTCAGTTCTAAGGTCTGAGAGCAACAGAAAATTAGGCACATATTTCCTGTATTTCTGCTCTGGCGACTCCACACATCAAATAAAAAATTGGAAGGTGACTCCACTGCTTGAAGATCAGTAGCTTGATGAAGTTTCAAGATGAGTTCCATTGCAAGAATAAATGCTAGGTATGCCCCTATGAATCGGTCTCATATCCCTGGTTTTCCAAATCCTATGCCAAAGGTTGAATAGTTAACTGATCTTCCTATATTTAAATATGAAAAGAAAGACAATGCTACTCTTCATTTGGTTAGATTCCATATGCATGTACACGGACTTAAGGTTCATTTCCTTGAGGATTGTCGAATGAAGATGTTTATGGCCACTTTGGAAGGAAAAGCACGATCTTGGTCTCAAAGCTTGCCAAATGGTTCATTATATTCTCTTGTTCATTTCCATGTTGCATTTTATGAGATGTATGAAGAGTATCATCCCTCCTTATTGCTGGTCAAAGACTGTTGTAAACATTGTGTGAGTTTTATTGAATATTTGGAGAATTTTTAGGAAGATGATAAGTTCATGGATGAGGAAATTTTAGAAGCCCTTCATGACAATCCCTTTCATCACCAAGAAGAAAGGATAACCTCTTTCTTAGATGAAAATGAAACACAACAGGAGTTTATTTATGAAAATTATGTTACATCCTCTGAGTTTGAGGAAAATTTGCAGCAAACTTGTCAATCCTTTGATCATCAGGAGTATGAGAATCATTTCAAATAGCAAGAGTAAATATTGGAAGATAATTGATACAATCCTTAGGTAAAGGACTAAGTTTATTATTCATGTCATTTCTTGCATCAGCCTACATCAAATAATGATCACACTAATGAAGAAGTGGGTGAAAATTATTCTTTATCCTTGTCTTCTAATCTAAAGTCATTTGAATATAAGTCAAAAGATAAGATTCAATTTGTGGATGGAGCTGCTAAGAATATTGGGAAAGACATTGAATTTTTTGAAGGTCAAATTCAATCTTATTATCTTCAAGATCAAGATCAGTCTTTTATAAAGCTTTCCATGCTAGAACACAAAGAGAGGGTGTTGATTCCTTTCTCTTTTGAGATTGAGGAAGAATACATTGTTTTTGAAAATCGGTTTGAAAAACAGTTTGAGAGTACATAATTGAAAACTTGTGTGGCTGATAAAAGCATATATAAGTTGTCCAAAGCTGCAGAATGTCATGAGAAGCATCAAACATATCATGTCTTCTTTGATCCTATAGTTGACTACATGGAAGAGTTCTACAGTCCAGATTTACAGTTATGTTTTCATTATGAGGATCAGATACATTTTATGTTGCCTTGGTCATTTCAGTATCATGCTTAATTTTGGTTCAAGTGTATTCAACAAGTTCAAATATCAGATCAGATCAATGACTGGCTTCACTGGAAGTTTCATGTTGCTTGAGTTAAAAATGGAGATTGCATCTGATAGGGTAGGTAGGAGCATGTAAATAAGCTCAAAGTTGACTGAGAATCTTTTCAGTAGGTACAAATTTGGTTCTTCTGCAGTGATCATCAAGCTTGAGCCTGAGGTGAAGGCTATAAGAGTTTGAAGAAGACTTGGTAAAATTTCAAAGTTTTTATTCCAAGAAGATGGATAACAACACTGGAACTACTAGTTCTTAGTGTACCACAGGGGCACACTATCCCAAGTGGAGCCACCGTTATCACTCAAAAAAATTTGAAAAAATTTCAACCATCATTGTGTCAAATTTTTTTATGATCATGGGTCAAAATAGGGTCTTAGGAGTCATTTCTTGAATTTGACCAAAAGGGAGTATTAGATTTTTAGGTTTGAACCTTCCTCAGTGTTAAATAAATTCATTTTAAAGGTTTTTCATGTTAATTCATTCATCATTTCATCATTCATTTCATTTCCCTAAGTTTTTTCATCAAAAATATCCAATTAGCCAAGAAACCTTAATTTCGTAGCGCCACTAGTTCAAAAAAGTCGTTTTGCGCTACGAAAGTGTTGTCTTTTCGTAGCACGATATGAAGCAAAACTCTGTTTTGTAGTTTTGAGCAGTAAAATAAAAAGGAGGTTTCTGAGCAAAGAGAAAGGTATTTTAAGAAACAAAGAGAGGTTATTTTCAATAAAATAACAAATAACAATAACCTCTCTCACTTTTCTCACTGGTGTTATCAGTTGGGATATAAAAGGCTTTATTTGAAGCCCTATTTCAGAAACATAGTTTTCCTGGTTTACACATGTTTTTCAAAGGCAGTTTCTGGACAACAGGAGATGCATTTCAAAAAAAAAAGAGAGTTTTTTATTCAAGAAATAATAGCCTACAAAAACCTCCTTCAGTTTCACAAAATACATCATGGAGTAGGAGATATAGGCTCTGTCCCAAGACCTATTTTTCAGGAAAAACAAGGAAAATCAATAGGCCAACCTATTGCAAATGAAGAAGAAATGCCTCAAAAAAGCTAAAATGAAGTTAGTATATGGTTGTTGTGGTTTTTAGATGATGATATAAGTAATATTTTGAGTTTTGGGGCAATAATACTTTTCACTTGGCAAATTTTTTGACAAAACTGCATACTCAACAGTTTCATAGTGCATCTAGTGTAAAAAAGCAGAAAAGCGCTACGAAACTGTTGTAGATGCCTTTTCTGCTTCTTTTGGTCAGTTTTCAAGGGGTTGAAGGATGAGTTAAGAGATGTAATTATTATGGAAGATGTATTTAAGGATGATTAAAATGTTTCATAAGGAAAGAACCAAGTTTTTGAAGAAAAAAGGTTGAAATGGCAACGCTACAAAGGGCGCTACGAAACTATTGTGTTTTCATAGTGTCATAAATTATAGCCTTTTGAACAAGTTTTGCAGCGATTTTTGGATAGCTGGAGGCTAGGGATGAGTGATGAGACATGTTAAGATAATATCCAACAGCCAAGGACCATGAAATAAATTTTAAATGGTGGTCGGAATGTTCAAAGAAGGAAAATAATCTTATGCCTAAAAAAACAGGGTTTGGTTTCCTGCTTTTGTGGAGTTCAACAAAGTGGTCATGTAGAACTGAAGCCCATCATCCAAATTCGACCATGTGATGATACACTTTGAAAATGATGTAATTTAAAATAGATAAGGTTGTTAAAGATAGTAATGAAGAATTTGAGTCCTAGTTGAAATAGGACTGTCAAGTATGATAGGTGTCTGTTTGTCATAAATTTGATGTTTTATGGTTATGAAAAGTGTCAAGAGTTAGAAATTCGATTTATCTAACCTAAGATGAGATGATATAATGTGGTAAATGGTATATTAAAGGCCATTGGGTCTAATAGCAAAGGGTTGGAAATTTTTAGCAAAGGACTGTGTTTATTGTAAGTAACTGGTTTTCAACTTAATACATAGATTTCTACTTAGCCAACTTGAGATTCATAAATATTTCTAGTGTGTTCTTGTTCTAATTGAATCTTTTATTATCCTATTGTAGTGGTGTTTGTCTATGTTACTCAGAGATTCATCTTTGATGCTCTGACTTCCTATATGCATAAACTGACTGTGTTTCTTACAGTTTCACATGTGTATCTCTTGACTAGAACTCTGATATGCCTCAACTTCCATGTTAAGTAGGTTTATTGGTTTACTAAAACTATTTTGACTCCATAAGCCCAATGTGTACCTGCTGATGTGATTTTCAACCTATATTTATCATCTATCTGATTATTATCCCACATAGAGTTAGCCATCTATATTTTTATCAAAAATCATTAACCCTTTGAGAGAGCCCTCTTAGGTTGAGGAGGCTAAGCCTCAATCAAAATATTGATTTGAAACAGTTACATGAGATTTATTTGATTAGCAGCCTATTAGGTCCAATTTTGTGATAACATTTTGGTGTGTCTACCGGGAGACCGAAGGTGTATATTTTCCCTGAGAAGAATGACAAAGTTTCAGTTCTAAGGTCTGAGAGCAGCAGACACTTAGGCACATATTAGCTGTATTTCTACTCTGGCGACTCCACACATCAAATAACATATTGGAAGGTGACTCCACTTCTTGAAGATCAGTAGTTTTATGAAGTTTGAAGATGAGTTCCATTGCAAGAATAAATTCCAGCTATGCCCCTATGAATCAGTCTCATATCCCTGGTTTTCCAAATCTTATGCCAAAAGTTGAATGGTTAATTGATCTTCCTATATTTAAAGATGAAAAGAAAGACAATGCTACTCTTAATTTGGTCAGATTCCATATGCATGTACATAGACTTAAGGTTCAGTTCCTTGAGGATTGTCTCATGAAGATGTTTATGGCCACTTTGGAAGGAAAAGCACGATCTTGGTATGAAATCTTGCCAAATGGTTCATTATATTCTATTGTTTATTTCCATGTTGCATTTTATGAGATGTATGAAGAGTATCATCGCTCCCTATTGCTGGTCAAAGACTGCTGTAAACATTGTGTGAGTTTTATTGAATATTTTGAGAATTATTATGAAGATGATGAGTTCATGGATGAGGAAATTTTAGAAGACCTTCATGACAATCACTTTCATCACCAAGAAGAAAGGATAGCCTCTTTCTTAAATGAAAATGAAACCCAACAAGAGTTTATTTATGAAAATTATGTTACATCCTCTGAGTTTGAGGAAAATTTGCAGAAGACTTGTCAATCCTTTGATCATCATGAGTATGAGAATCATTTAAAACAACAAGAGGAAATATTGGAAGATAATTGCTACAATCCTCAGGTAAAGGATGAATTTTATTATTCATGTCATTTCTTGCATCAGCCTACATCAAATAATGATCACACTAATGAAGAAGTGGGTGAAAATTATTCTTTATCCTTGTCTTCTAATCTGAAGTCATTTGAGTATAATTCAGAAGATAAGATTCAATTGTGGATGAAGCTGCTAAGAATATTGCGAAAGACATTGAATTTTTTGAAGGTCAAATTCAATCTTATTATCTTCAAGATCAAGATCAGTCTTTTAAAAAGCTTTCCATGCTAGAACGCAAAGAGAGGGTGTTGCTTCGTTTCTCTTTTGAGATTGAGGAATAATACATTGTTTTTGAAAATCAGTTTGAACAACAGTTTGAGAGTACACAATTGAAATCTTGTGTGGATGATCAAAGCATATGTTATCACCATAAACGTTTTTCTAAACTTGGACAGTTTACATCATTTCTAGCTATGGTCTTAGATAGGTGTTATGGTCTTTTTATGTTTTAGAGGGTAGGTGATAGAGTTAGAGTCTCAAAATCTCATTTTTATGTCCAAATAAAGCTTAAACAACTTCATTCATGTTTCAAAGGTCATATAACCCTTTTTAGAAGTAAAATTTCAAACCATTTGAAAAAAAAAAAATTAAGACACGAAACCACGTTTTCGTAGCGCAGACAGTGTAAAAAGTCTGTTTTGCACTACGAAAAAGCTGCTATTTTCGTAGCGCAAAACCCTGAAATTGAACTAAATGCGCTAAGAAATCGCGGATTCGTAGCAAGTCTTGTCAAATCACCAATTCAGTCAGATTCTGTTAATTTTTCATCATTAGGTGTCAGTTAGGAGTCATTTCTATGGCATGCAACCATTCAATTTCATCATTTCGAATATAGGGGTCATCATGATAGGTAATTTCAAATTCGAAAGGATTGGTGGGTTTTTTATTGCAGTTTGCATGCAAACACTCAAGAAAATTTCCTTTAAATTCTAAGCTCATGGTAATCTCTTACCAAAGCTTCTCTCATCGATTTTTACAAGCGCGGCTGATCACCATTAACAAGCGAGGCTGACTACTATTAGCAAGCGAGGTTGATCAACAAAAATTCAAGTGAGGATGATTTGTTACATGAATTCAGAGTCAAAGATGACAGAATAAAGGAAAAATCACAGGTCTGGTCATTGTTTAAGAACAGAGCCTGAAAGCACTGAGGCTCTAGTCAAAGATAAGTCGGTGATGGAAGCTTTCAAGAAAACAGGGCATTGGAGATTTTGTGAAAAATTGCAGGGAGGACACAGTCAAGTGTCAAAGGAATTTTCTCTTCATTTCACTGGTTCAAATACAAAAGTTGGAATTCTAAATTTGGCAGCAACCCCTGAGATCATAGCTTTAGTGAAAGAGATTCCTAGGGGGCAAGATAGATGGTTCAAAAATTTCAAATTTGATATGGAACCATGTAAGGTATTTCTGAAGCTAGATTTTGCAGAAACAGACTTAACCAAGGTAACTCAAACGAATTACATCAAAGACATATATGCCAACTTTATCTTCAACATTCAAAGGTATTTTACCTATGAAGGAAGATATCATAAAGTATATTCATATCATTTTAAACTCCTTTTGCATTTCACTGGCATGATTTGTTTAGATTTGCCTTTCTTCATGTATCGAAGTATAGCTAAGATGGCAGATAAAGTGCAAATGAAAACTCAAGGATGTGAAACTTCCCTTTTCCATCATGGCCTAATTAAACTGATATTTTTACATGAAATTTGAAAGATCCATAGAGAATGGTCTTAATTTTTGTTTTTATATGGTTTTGGAGTGGGAAACCAAGGTGTAGTTATTAGCCCCAAGGCTAAAGAAACCCCACCAGCAGAAACCAGTAAGCCTGTAGTGACCAGGTCAAAAAGATTTGTCAAGCTGAAACCAAGAAAGCAAGTGAAAGAGTAAGTGAGTAAAGCATTAGTGGTTAGTCTTGAGACTCCTCAACCTACAAAAGAGAAGATAACTGAAGTTAGAGAAATGACAAAAGAAAAGTCAACTGATAAATCAATTCAAAGAAGATTGACTAGAAGTCAAATTGAAAAGGAGAAAGGTAAATTAGTAATCTCAGAAGAAATTCCAAGCTTAAAGGGTAACTTAAATGATATTTTAGAAGCCATTGATATTGAAGAATCCCCTTTGGTACAGGAAGATTTTATAAAATTTGATGAAGGAAAACCTAAGAAGATGAAATCTTCTAAGAAGCTGGAATTTGAAGATGAAGTTGCAGCATTTGTGTTTAAGCCAAGAAAGCCTTTAACCAGGAAATCTAAAAAGATGCAAGAGTCCAATGTGGAATTAGGAGAAACAGAGGAAGCTTCCACTGTTCAGGAGGAATTCATAGACCTTTCATCACCAATACCTGAAGGTGACAAAGACAGAGTACTTTCCACTCAGAAAGAAAAACTAGCTATGAAGAAATGGAACAAAAGTTGAAATCAGAAAATTATGAAATTGTTAGACTAAGGAAGAGGGCAAGAAGGCATGCTACTGAAAAGACAAATTTTAAGAGGACAAAGACTCTATGGGAACATGAGAAGGTTTCCAAACCAGAAACAATAACTAGTGAAGTTCAATACTTTACTTGGAATGTTCCTGCAATTAAAGAGGCTAGATATGTGAGAATGATGAATGCTCAGTTAAGGGCCACCAATAGGAAATTGAGGAGGCAGATTGAAGAACTAGAAATACAGTTGCAACAAAAATGAAACAGGGCAAAAATGTTAAATCCTTGAATCAGTTTTGTCATGAAGATAAAGATGTTTTTGAAGAAGAACATCTCCATTAAAGCTTTTTGTGGTTGATATAAATCCTTAAAAATATCTTAAATATCTCCAAAACTGTTCATTTTTGAAAAAAATGTGTTAAAGGAGTACACACAGCAGTTTCGTAGCGCGCTACGAAACTGCTGAAGGTGAAGTTTTAGCGTTTTTGCATGAAATTGGGAGGTAAGAACTGCTAGTCTTCAAAGTTTAGTATTGTAAATCGAAAGAGAAAGGTCATAAATGAAGTTCCAGGTTGAAAAGCAAGAAAAATAATGGTCAAAGGAATTTTTTTTACAGGGGTGTAAAAGGTTGCGCTACGAAAAATATATTGTTTTCGTAGCACAGTCATATGCCCTCTCCTTTTCATTTTTTTGAAGGCTTCTTTTTGCACAGGTGGAAGGATTGAAGAGTTTATGGAATTTTAACACGTGTTACATATACAATATAGTCATCAAGGCTAGCAAAGATGTTCAAAGACAAGTATGGAGGTAAGGGCTAAAATTCAGGAAACTCTATCTCCTGGTTTCTAGGGCAGTTAAGTCATGAATCAGCAAGGTACACCACAAAGCTAGAGGCATCATAAAGGTCGAAGACATGGATTAGCAATTGCCAAAGAGGGTATTTAAATTTTGGATAAGGTTGTTTGAGATATGTTGAGGAGTTTCACTCCTATTTGTATTAGAACTCCTAGAAGATAGTTAGCTGTCAGTTTGTAATTAAGATTTTGATTTAGGAGTAGATAGGTGTCAATTTTAGAAATTCGAATTCTCCCAATGATGGATCATGGAATCCAAGAAATGTAAAGAATCTATATGAAGCATGAGGTCAAATTCCTCAAGGTTGGCATTTTCATTAGCATAGCAATTGTGTTATTGTATGTTACTGGATATTTTTCAACTTAATACAAAGATCAGTTTGACTACTCAAGATTCACAAGGGGTTTATGTGTTTGATGTTACTATGGCCTTTTTCAAATATCTATTTGCAGTGGTATGAGCATGTGTTACTTAGAATTCATTGAATAATGCTCTAACTTCCTTCACATGCTTGTAAGCTGTGCTTATTCACTGTGTTACTGTTTTCACTTATAAAACTAGACTCCAAGTGCCTTGATTTCCATGTTTGATAGATCATGATGTTTTGTTGAAGACTACTCTAACTCCATATCCCAATAGATGTTTTCTAATATTTAATTCAACCAGTTATACTTTTTATCCTTTTATTCCTAGAATTAGCCATCTAATCATTAATAAAAAATCTTAAACCTATTGAGAGAGCCCTCTCAGGTTGAGGAGGCTAAGCCTCAGCCAAAAGATTGGTTTGAAAGAGTTACTCAGAGTCTACTTGATGAGCAACCTATCAGGGTCAAATTTTGTGATAACATTTTGGTGCATCTGCTAGGAGTCTTAAGATTATTCATTCTCGAAATCAAGAAGCTGAACTTCTAAAGGTAGCAGGAGCTTAGAAAGTTTTTCGAGGTTGCATTTACCTTGGTGACTCCATACATTTTCAAAAGTTTAAAGGTGGCTTCGAGAAGAAGATACACATGGAGCAATCTTGATCCTCATCCACCTACCATTGTGGACAATCCAAACACTATTTCAAGAGGCAGTCAAAGAATTTCATAAATATCAGGTACTCCATCTCATTCGAAATCTTTCTCCTGTAAAATATTAAGAAGTCCCGAAGAAAAAAGAGTTGATGATAAAATTCATGAAGTGTTGTTTAGATTAGAAAGTGAAAAGGAATTCATTGATATTATCTTAGACTTACAAAAGAGAGGAATTGACACTTTAGCCCTAGTAACACAAGAAGACAAAGAGGAATTTTGGGAAGCTGTTACCTCTGAGCTGTTATTAGAAAAAGAGTCTCTAGATAAGATGAAAGAACTTGACCCTTTCGAGGTCTTGCTGAAATCAAAAGTTGGTTTTCCCCTTCCAAATTGGAGCTCAATTGTTAGTGGCTTCCATAAACCAAGTAGTCCTCCTCATATCAGTTCTTCATCTTCTGTTTCTGTCATTCCTAAAACTACTTTTTATCCTTCAAGTATGGCTGCTCCTGCTAGGTATGCACCACTTGTACTCCCTGCTGTTTTGCATGACCTTCCTAGTAAATAGGTTGTTAGGATCCCTACTTGGGGTAGTGATGAAGAAATCAAAGCAAAGGAATATGTAGATAGATTTAATGATTTTATAGACAGAGAAGAAGTTGATGATGAATATGTGAAATTAAGGCTGTTTGCACAGAGTTTTATTGGTGAAGTTAGAAAATGGTTTAAAGCTCTTGCACCAGGAAGCATTCGAAATTGGGATGAATTTGAAGATAATTTTTTAAAGAAATGGGGAAACAAAACCAATCCAGTTCAAGCACTTACTGAATTCAATAGCCTTAGAAGGGCAGTTGATGAATCTGTCCAAAACTTTTCAAAGAGATTTAATAAATTTTTTGACTCAATTCCACCTTCGGAAGCCTTAGCACAAATGAGATATGTTGAAGCATTTGATTATGAATTTTTTATCTTATTGAGAGAAAGAGAATCACCTACACTTGCTAAAATGCAAAGTGATGCAGTAAAGGTAGAGGTAAACATGATAGTTGCTAAAAAGTAAAAAATGGGAAACACTAAATTGAAAGAAGAAGAAAAACCTTCCACTTCAACTTTTGAAGATAAATTTGATTCAATGATGAAAACCACAGAGAAGTTGATGGATAGGTTAGCTCTTGGAAATAATTCTTCTCCTTCTGTGCAAAATGAACCTCAATTTAGAAATCCTCAATTTAGGAGACCTCAAAACCAACAAAAGCCAAGAGAAAATAGAAATCAGCAGCCTGATCCTCTAGTGAGACCTCCTTTTCAGCAAAATTTGGTAGATGAAGAAGATGAGCCTGAAATTCCTGAAGAATCCATCCATTGTCTTGATGAAGAGATGTCAGGAATTTTCTTAACTAAAGAAGAGCATGATGAGTCATATTTGGCTACTCAAGGAGGATAATCATCAGATCATTTTAAGGGATATCAACATGCCATTTTTGAGATGCAAAAACAATATAATCTCAGAAAAATAAGTGTGCCTATCATTGCAAACAAAACACAGCCTAAGAAAGATGCTCCAAAGGTTGCTGAAGCTAAAAATGATACCCCAAAGAATGTTGAAGGTAAGAAAGACACTCTTCTTGGTAAAAAAGATACTCAACTTCCCCCTCTTATCAAAGAAGTTGAAAAATATGTTTCTGTTTTTAACCTTGAGAATGAGATTTCAAAGATTAAGATATCAGTCCCATTTAGCGAGATTCTCAAGGTAAATGAATATAGAAGCAATATTGTTAAGTTGTTAAACTCTCAACCAGGAGTTGCTGATATTTTGAATGTTCAAGAAGATAATCCTACTATATATTTTGGTCCAAGGATATAAGATGAACAAAATGAAGAGTTTCCTCCTTTTTATGTAGGCATTAGTATTCATGATATGACCTTACATGATGCTATGTTGGATTCAGGGGCTTCTCATAGCCTTATGCCCAAAGTAATCATGGAAAGGATGGGATTACAAAACACAAGACCATATAAGGATTTATTTTCTTTTGATTAAAAAAGATTTCAATATATTGGTCTAATCAAGGATGTTGTTGTTGGTCTAACACAAATCCCAGCAAAGACAGTTGTTATGGACATTGTTGTGGTTGATGTTCCACCAAAGTTTGGTATGCTATTGTCAAGATCACGGGCAGCAAAAATCAAAGGCACAATGCAGATGGACCTTACCTATGCCACTATTCCATTTTTTGGCGAACAAAGGAGATTGTATCGGGAGACTAGAATGGATTACATGGTAAGTAGCAAAGATAAACCTCAGAATTTTCCTATTTATGCCTTTGACTAGAATGATGTTTTCAAATCACCAAAGATACAAGCTGATGAAAAGGAAGTAGAAAGCTATAATATTGGTAACTTAGCTTTTCCTAAAATGATCAAAATTTCAAAGTTTCTTTCAGCTGATATGAAATTCAAATATATTGAGATGATGAAGAGGTTTATTGATTTTTTTGCTTGGAGTTATGCTGATTTAAAAAAATATGATCCTTCCATTATTCAGCATACTATTCCTATCAAAGAAAATGAGAAACCATTCAAGTAGAAGTTGAGGAGAATTAATCCCCTTCTCATGCCATTGATTGAAAGGGAGATTAAGAATATCTTTGATGCTAAAATCATTGTCCCAATCAAATTCTCCAATTGGCTTGCAAATTTGGTACCGGTTAGAAAGAAAAATGGAGAAATTAGAATTTGTATTGACTTCAGAAATTTGAACAAAGCTTCACTAAAGGACAACTATCCTCTTCCCAAGATGGATTAAATTCTGCAAAATATTGTTGGCTCTCAAACAATGTCTATGCTTGATGGCTTTTTAGGTTACAATCAGATTATTGTGCATCCGGATGATCAGGAAAAAACAACCTTCACAACACCATGGGGCGCATTCATGTATGCTAAGATGCCTTTTGGTCTCATGAATGCAGGAGATACTTTTCAAAGAGCAATGGAAATTTATTTTTCTGAAGAAAAGGATAAGACGGTGGTTTTTTATCTTGATGATATAACAATGTTTTCAAAGAAAGGAAAAGATCATTTGAAACATTTAGAAAAGGTTCCGCTATAATGTAGAAGGTTTGGTATCTCTCTTAATCCTACTAAAAGCATCTTTGCTTTAAATACAGGAAAATTACTTGCTCATATTATTTATGAAGATGGAATTAGGATTGATCCTAACAGAGTTAATGCAATTCAAAAGTTATATTTTCCAAGAAGTAGGAAAGAGATTCAATCATTTCTTGGAAAAGTGAATTTTGTTAGGCGCTTCATTCCTAACTTTGCTGAGATTGTCAAAGATATAACAAGGATGTTAAAGAAAGGAGTTGATATTGAATGGACAGCTGAACCTAAAAAATATTTTGAGAAAATCAAGAAGGCACTCACACAAGCACTGGTACTCATCAGCCTAGATTTTTCCAAAGAATTTTTGGTTTTTACATTTGCTTCCGAAAACACAATTGCTGGAGTTTTACTACAAAAAGGAAAGCAAGGTAATGAACAACCTATTTCTTTCTTTAGTAAAAAATTAGCAAATGCTGAGCTGAAGTATAATATTCTAGAAAAACAGATCTATGCTTTGGTGAAAGCTATTAAATATTTCATAATTTACATTCTGCATTCTCATATTGTGGCATTTGTTCCAAGTGTTGTGGTGAAAGACATTATAACTCAGGCAGATCTCGATGGTAAGAGGGGAAAATGGATTGCAAAATTGTTGGAATATGATATAGACATCAAACCAACAAATTTGGTGAAGGGACAAGGTTTGGCGAAGTTGATGACTCAATCAAACTTGGACTGTCTTGATATAAATCTGAATGCAGATATATCAGAAATTTCTGATGATGAGGAAGAATTGGTTCAAATTGATGAGAAATACATTACTTCAGAGTGGTATAAGGATGTAGTTTCTGTTCTACAACATCACAAAGCTCCTGCTGATCTAAAAAAGTCCAAAGCAAGGTTTTTTAAACTGAAATCTTTAAGATATTTTGTATTTGACAGAAATCTGTTTTGGAAAGATACGGGTGGAATATTGCTAAATTGTTTACTTGAAGAAGAGGCTGATAAAGTCATTGAAGATTTCCATAAAGGTGATTGTGGAGGACACCATTATTGGAAGGCTACAAAAAATAATATTTTAAGAGTGGGATATTTTTGGCCAACAATTTTTAAAAACATTTATAAAAGAATTTCTGCATGTCATGAATGCCAAATTTTTGAAGGAAGAAGAAATCTTGTACCTCTACCTTTGGTTCCTATTTATGTAGAAGCACCATTTTAGCAATGGGGTTTAGTCTTTATTGGAGAGATACATCCATCATCATTAGGACAACATCGCTGGATTCTTACAGCAACGGATTACTTCACCAAATGGATAGAGGCAATCCTAATAAGGCAAGCTAATGACTCTGTAATTATTTATTTTCTAGAGAATAATATATTGTCTAGATTTGGCTATCCTATGAAGATTATAACAGATAATTCTCAAGTATTAAAGTCTAAGAAAATGATAAATTTTTGTCATCAATACCATATCACTCTTGGACACTCTACAACATAATATCCGCAAGGGAATGGTCTTGCTGAATCATCAAATAAGAGCATTGTAAGAATCATCAAAAAGGTATTGTAGGAGAAAAAAAAATCTTGGCATCTAAAGCTGAAGTATGCCTTGTGGGCTGATAGGATATGTACAAAGAGATCAATTGGGACTTCGCCATATGAACTAGTTTATGGTGCTGAAGTTGTTTTTCCGACATCACTTGGGTTACCGGTCATGAAATTAATTCAAGGACTTGAATAGGAACGAAATTCCATTCAGAGGAGGATCAACCAGCTGATAGCTTTGTAGGAAAAGAGAAATGAATTCTATGACAACCATCAACATGCTCAGAATAGAATTAAAAATACATTTGATAAGAAGATTAAAGAAGACAGTTTCCAAATACAATACAAAATGGGAAGCAAAAATTGAGGAAAAGGGCAAGCATGGTAAGTTTGAGAATTTATGGAAGGGTCCTTTTCAGATTGTTGGTTTTCATGGGAACAACACTTATATTTTGCAGGAAATTGATGGAGGATCATATGCTGGAGGGCCTGTTAATGGCAGGTTCCTAAAGCATTATATTTGTTGAAGTTTTATCAACCACTCATGACATTGTACATAGTCCATCTTTGTTAGTTTGATTGCTAATAATGACAAGCTGAAACAGAGAGCTTAAACCCGAGGTGAAGGCCCAAAAAGTTTGAAGAAGATGCTTGTCAAATCAAATAAAAATTTTCTGTTTTATCAAACCGGATAGCACTGGAGCTGCGAGTTCCTAGTGTACCACAGGGGCACACTATCTCAAGTGGAGCCACTGTTATCACCATAAATTTTTTTACTAAACTTGGAAAATTTACATGATTTCTAGTTATGGTCTTAGATAGGTGTTATGGTCATTTTATGTTTTAGAGGGTAGATGATAGAGTTAGAGTCTCAAAGTCTCATTTTTTTGTCCAAATAAAGCTTAAACAACTTCATTCATGTTTCAAAGGTCATACAACCCTTTTTAGAAGTCAAATTTCAAACCATTTGAAAAAAAATAAAATTTAAGCCACGAAACCACATTTTCGTAGCAGAGACAGTGTAAAAAGTATGTTTTGCGCTATGAAAACGCTGCTATTTTCGTAGCGCAAAATCTTGAAATTGAACTAAATGCGCTACAAAATCGTGGATTCGTAGAAAGTCTTGTCAAATCAGCAATTCAGTCAGATTCCGTTAATTTTTCATCATTAGGTGTCAGTTAGGAGTCATTTCTAAGGCATGCAACCATTCAATTTCATCATTTCGAATATAGGGGTCATCATGATAGGTAATTTCAAATTCGAAAGGATTGGTGGGCTTCTTATTGCAGTTTGCATGCAAACACTCAAGTAAATTATCTTTAAATGCTAAGCTCATGGTAATCTCTTACCAAAGCTTCTCTCATCGATTTTGCAAGCGAGGCTGATCACCATTAACAAGCGAGGCTGACTACTATTAGCAAGCGAGGTTGATCAACAGAAATTCAAGCGAGGCTGATTTTTTACAGGAATTCAGAGTCAAAGATGACAGAAGAAAGGAAAAATCACAGGTCTGGTCATTGTTTAAGAACAGAGCCTGAAAGCACAGAGGCTCTAGTCAAAGATAAGTCAGTCATGGAAGCTTTCAAGAAAACAGGGTGTTGGATATTTTGTGAAAAATTGTAGGGAGGACACAGTCAAGTGTCAAAGGAATTTTCTCTTCATTTCACTAGTTCAAATACAAAAGTTGGAATTCTAAATTTGCCAGTAACCCCTGAGATCATAGTTTTGGTGACAGATATTCCTAGGAGGCAAGATAGATGGTTCAAAAATTTCAAATTTGATATGGAACCATGTAAGGTATTTCTAAAGCCAAAGTTTGCAGAAACAGACTTAACCAAGGCAACTCCAAGGAATTACATCAAAGACATCTATGCCAACTTGCTCTTCAACATTCAAAGGTATTTTACCTGTGAATGAAGATATCATAAAGTATATTCATATCATTTTAAACTCCTGTTGCATTTCACTGGCATGATTTCTTTATATTTTCCTTTCTTCCTGTATCGAAGTATAGCTAAGATGGTAGATAAAGAGAAAATGAAAACTCAAGGATGTGAAACTTCCCTTTTCCATCATGGCCTAATTAAACTGATAATTTTACATGAACTTCGAAATATCCACAGAGAATGGTCTTCATTTTTGTTTTTATTTGGTTTTGGAGTGGAAAACCAAGGTGCAGGCATTAGCCCCAAGGCTAAAGAAACCCCACCAGTAGAAACTAGTAAGCCTGTAGTGACCAGGTCAAAAATATTTTTCAAGCTAAAACCAAGAAAGCAAGTGAAAGAGAAAGTGAGTAAAGCATCAGTGGTTAGTCTTGAGACTCCTTAACCTACAAAAGAGAAGACAGCTGAAGTTAGAGAAATGACACAAGAGTCAGCTGATAAATCAGTTCAAAGGAGATTGACTATAAGTCAAATTGCAAAGGAGAAAGGTAAATCAGTGATCTCAAAAGAAAGTCCAAGCTTAAAGGGTAACTTAAATGATATTTTAGAAGCCATTGATATTGAAGAATCCCCTTTGGTACAGGCAAATTTTATAAAATTTGATGAAGGAAAACCTAAGAAGATGGAATTTGAAGATGAGGTTGCAACATTTGTGTTTAAGCTAAGAAATCCTTTAACCAGGAAATCTAAAAAGATGCAAGAGTCCAAAGTGGAATTAGGAGAAACAGAGGAAGCTTCCACTGTTTAGGAAGAATTCATAGACCTTTCATCACCAATACCTGAAGGTGACAAAGACAGAGTAATTTCCACTCAGATAGAAAAAACTAGCTATGAAGAATGGAACAAAAGTTGAAATCAGCAAATTATGAAATTGCTAGACTAAGGAAGAGGGCAAGAAGGCATGCCATTGAAAAGACAAATTTTAAGAGGACAAAGGCTCTATGGGAAAATGAGAAGGTTTCCAATCCAGAAACAATAACTAGTGAAGCTCAATACTTTACTTGGAATGTTCCTGCAATTAAAGAGGCTAGATATGTGAGAATGATGAATGCTCAGTTAAGGGCCAACAACAGGAAATTGAGGAGGCAGATTGAAGACCTAGAAATACAATTGCAGCAAAAATGAAACAGGGCAAAAATGTTAAATCCTTGAATCAGTTTTGTCATGAAGATAAAGGTCTTTTTGAAGAAGAACATCTCCATTAAAGCTTTTTTTGGTTGATATAAATCCTTAGAAATATCTTAAATATCTCCAAAACTATTCATTTTTAAAAAAACTGTGTTAAAGGAGTACACACAGCAGTTTCGTAGCGCGCTACGAAACTGCTAAAGGTGAAGTTTTGGCGTTTTTGCATGAAATTGGGAGGTAAGAAATGCTAGTCTTCAGAGTTTAGTATTGTAAATGGAAAGAGCAAGGTCATAAATGAAGTTCTAGGTTGAAAAGCAAGAGAAATAATGGTCAAAGGAATGTTTTTTTACAGTGGTGTAAAAGGTTGCGCTATGAAAATAGGTTGTTTTCATAGCGCAGTCATATTCCCTCTCCTTTTCATTTTTTCGAAGGCTTCTTTTTGCACAGGTGGAAGGATTGAAGATTTTATGGAATGTAAACACATGTTACATATACAAGATATTCATCAAGGCTAGCAAAGATGTTCGAAGACAAGCATAGAGGTAAGGGCTAAAATTCAGGAAACTCTGTCTCCTGGTTTCTAGGGCAGTTAAGTCATGAATCAACAGGGTTCACCACAAAGCTAGAGGCATCATAAAGGTCGAAGACATGGATTAGAAACTATCAAAGAGGGTATTTAAATTTTGGATAAGGTTGTTTGAGATATGTTAAGGAGTTTCACTCCTATTTGTATTAGAACTCCTAGAAGACAGTTAGCTGTCAGTTTGTAATTAAGAGTTTGTTTTAGGAGTAGATAGGTGTCAATTTTAGAAATTTGAATTCTCCCAATGATGGATCATGGAATCCAAGAAATCTAAAGACTCTATATGAAGCATGAGGTCAAATTTCTCAGGTTAGTATTTTCATTAGCAAAGCAGTTGTGTTATTTTATGTTACTAGATATTTTTCAACTTAATACAGAGATCAGTTTGACTACTCAAGATTCACAAGGGGTTTATGTGTTTGATGTTACTATGGCCTTTTTCAAATATCTATTTGCAGTGGTATGAGCATGTGTTACTTATAATTCATTGAATAATGTTGTAACTTCCTTCACATGCTTGTAAACTGTGCTTATTCACTGTGTTACTGTTTTCACTTATAAACCTAGACTCCAAGTGCCTTGATTTCCATGTTTGATAGATCGTGATGTTTTGTTGAAAAATACTCTGACTCCATAGCCCAATAGATGTTTGCTAATATTTGATTCAACCAATTATACATTTTATCCTTTTATTCCTATAATTAGCCATCTAATCATTAATCAAAATTCTTAAACCTATTGAGAGAGCCCTCTCAGGTTGAGGAGTCTAAGCCTTAGCCAAAAGATTGGTTTGAAAGAGTTACTCAGAGTATACTTGATGAGCAGCCTATTAGGGTCATATTTTGTGATAACAGCATATATAAGTTGTCCAAAGTTGCAGAATTTCATGAGAAGCATCAAACAGATCATGTCTTCTTTGATCCTATAGCTGACTACATGGAAGAGTTCTACAGTCGAGATTTATAGTTATGTTTTCATTATGAGGATCAGATACATTTTATGTTGCCTTGGTCATTTCAGTATCATGCTTACTTTTGGTTCGAGTGCAGTCAACAGGTTCAAATATTAGATCAGATCAATGACTGGCTTCACTCCAAGTTTCATGTTGCTTGAGTTAAAAATGGAGATTGCAGCTGATAGGGTAGGTAGGAGAATGTGAATAAGCTCAAAGTTGACTGAGCATATTTTCAGTAGGTACAGATTTGGTTCTTCTGTAGTGATCATCAAGCTTGAGCCCGAGGTGAAGGCTATAAGAGTTTGAAGAAGACTTGGTAAAATTTCAAAGTTTTTATTCCAAGAAGGTGGATAGCAGCACTGGAACTACTGGTTCTTAGTGTACCACAGGGGCACACTATCCCAAGTGGAGCCACTATTATCACTCAAAAAAATTTCAAACATCATTGTGTCAAGTTTTTTTATGATCATGGGTCAAAATATGGTCGTAGGAGTCATTTCTTGAATTTGACCAAAAGGGAGTATTAGATTTTTAGGTTTGAACCTTCCTTAGTGTTAAATAAATTCATTTTAAAGGTTTTTCATGTTAAGTCATTCATCATTTCATCATTCATTTCATTTACCTAAGTTTTTTCATCAAAACTGTCCAATTAGCGAAGAAACCTTACTTTCGTAGCACCACTAGTTCAAAAAAGTCATTTTGCGCTACGAAAGCGTTGTCTTTTTGTAGCGCAATATGAAGCAAAACTATGTTTTCTAGTTTTGAGAAGTAAAGTTAAAAGGAGGTTTCTAAGCGAACAGAGAGGTATTTTAAGAAACCGAGAGAGGTTATTTTCAAAATAATAACAGATAATAATAAACTCTCTCACTTTTCTCACCGGTATTATCAGTTAGGAGATACAAGGCTTTCTCTGAAGCCCTATTTTCAGAAACAGAGTTTTCATGTTTTACACATGTTTTTCAAAGGCAGTTTCTGGACAGTAGGAGATGTGTTTCAAAAAACCAAGAGAGTTTTTTATTCAAGACATAATAGCCTATAAAAACTCCTTCAGTTTCTTAAAATATATCATGGATTAGGAGATATAGGCTCTGTCCCAAGACCTATTTTTCAAGAAAAAACAGGAAAATCAATAGGCCAACCTATTGCAGATGAAGAAGAAATGCCTCAAAAAAGCTAAAATGAAGTTAGTATATGGTTGTTGTGGTTTTTAGATGATGATATAAGTAATATTTTGAGTTTTTGGGCAATAATACTTTTCACTAGGAAATTTTTTTGACAAAACTGCATACTCAACAGTTTCGTGGCGCATTTAGTGTAAAAAAGTAGAAAAGCACTACAAAACTGTCGTAGCTGCCTTTTCTGCTCCTTTTGGTCAGTTTTCAAGGGGTTAAAGGATGAGTTAAGAGATGTAATTGTTATGGAATATGTATTGAAGGATGATTAAAATGTTTCATAAGGAAAGAACCAAGTTTTTGAAGAAAAAAGGTTGAAATGGCAATGCTACAAAGGGCGCTACGAAACTGTTGTGTTTTCATAGCGCCATAAATTACAGCCTTTTGAACAAGTTTTGCAGTGGTTTTTGGATAGCTGGAGGCTAGGGATGAGTGATGAGAAATGTTAATATAATCTCCAACAACCAAGGACCACGAAATAAATTTTAAATGGTGGTCATAATGTTCAAAGAAGGAAAAGAATCTTATGCCTAAAAAATAGGGTTTGGTTTCCTGCTTTTGTGGAGGTCAGCAAAGTGGTCATGTAGAACTGAAGCCCATCATCCAAATTCGACCATGTGATGATACACTTGGAAAATGATGTAATTTAAAATAGATAAGGTTTTTAGGATAAGGTTGTTAAAGATAGTAATGAAGAGTTTGAGTCCTAGTTGAAATAGGACTGTCAAGTAAGATAGGTGTCTGTTTGTCATAAATTTGATGTTTTATGGTTATGAAAAGTGTCAAGAGTTAGAAATTCGATGTATCTAGCCTAAGATGAGATGGTCTCATGTGTTAAATGGTCTATTAAAGGCCATTGGGTCGAATTAGCAAAGGGTTGGACATTTTTAGCAAAGGACTGTGTTTATTGTAAGTAACTAGTTTTCAACTTAATACAGAGATTTCTACTTAGCCAACTTGAGATTCATAAAGAGCTCTAGTGTGTTCTTGTTATAATTGCATCTTTTATTATCCTATTGCAGTGGTGTTTGTCTATGTTACTCAAAGATTCATCTTTGATGCTTTGACTTCCTATATGGATAAATTGACTGTGTTTCTTACAGTTTCACATGTGTATCTCTTGACTAGAACTCTGATATGCCTCAACTCCCATGTTAATTAGGTTTATCGGTTTATTGAAACTATTTTGACTCCATAAGCCCAATTTGTACTTGCTGATGTGATTTTCAACCTATATTTATCATCTATCTGATTATTACCCCACATAGAGTTATCCATCTATATTTTTATCAAAAATCATTAACCCTTTGAGAGAGCCCTCTCAGGTTGAGGAGGCTAAGCCTCAATCAAAATATTGGTTTGAAATAGTTACATGAGATTGATTTGATTAGCAGCATATCAGGTCCAATTTTGTGATAACTCGTCCATTCCTTGATGAATTTGTGATTGTGTACTTAGATGACATAATGATTTTTAGCAAAACAAGAGAAGAACATGTCTTGCATGTGAATAGAGTACTTGATGTTTTGAAGAAAGAGAAATTGTTTCTTAAGATGTAAAACTGTGAATTTGGAAAGAATTCTTTGGTTTATTTGGGACACATTGTAGGAGGAGGCGAATTAAGAATTGATCCCTCTAAAGTGGAAGCCATTGTGAATTGGCCCACACCCAAAACAGTAACCGAGGTAAGAAGTTTTTTAGGTGCAACTCAATATTGGAGAAAGCTTATTGCTAACTTTTCTACCATTGTAGCTCCTATGCATGTAGTGAAAAGTGTGATGAAAGGCTTCCAATGGCGAGGAAAAAAACAGAAATATTTTGAAGCTTTAAAAGACAAGATCAGTTCAACTCCAGTCCTTGCATTACTGAATTTGAGACAACCATTCAAGATACAAATTGATGCTAGTGATTATGCCATGGGCACAGTTCTTTTGCAGCCTGCTAAGCTTATAAATTTTCATTCTGAAACATTCTATTGTGCTGTAACTAATTATTCTACATATGAAAAATATTTTTATGCATTGGTACAAAGCGTCAAGAAGTGGAAACACTACTTGATGGGTAAAGAGACAATTGTGCATACCGATCACTAACCATTACAGTACTTGCAGTCACAAACAAAATTGCAGCAATCAAGACATTTCAGGTGGATGAGATTTCTTCAACAGTTTCACTTGGTTATAAGGTACAAGAAAGGTATTTTCAATAAAGTTGTTGATATGCTTTCAAGACCGATTATTAGTGCATCTACTTTACTCAAAAATGATTCTACTATACATGAGAGTTACATAGAACAATATGCACATGATGTTGATTTTCAAGATGTGTATGCTAGTTTGAGTGAAGGGAATCAAGTTGAAGAAAAATATTATCACATGCATAAAAATTTGTTGTTTCATTTGGGTAAGCTGTGTATACCACAAGGAGAGAGGCTAAGTGTCATGAGAGAAGCTTATTCATCTCTTATTGTTGGACACTTTGGGGTAAGAAAAACAGTGGCACATCTATAGACGTATTTCTATTAGCCTCGCATGATATATAGTGTGTCACGTTTTATAAGAGGTTGTTCTATGTGTGTAACAAGAAATCCTAGTAATAGGAAGCTTGGGTTGTACACGCCACTATCGGTACCATCAAGCCCATGGCAGAGAGTCTCCATGGAATTTTTTGGAGGTCTACCTATGTCAAGAAAAAAACATGATTATATTTATGTAGTTGTGGATAGATTCAGTAAAATATGTATACTTATGCCATGTAAGAAAATCATTATTGTTGAACAAACTGCTAAACTTTATTTTCAACATGTATGGGTTCATTATGGATTTACAATTTCTATTGTTAGTGACAGGGATTCCAAGTTCATTGGGAATTTTTGGTCCAATATTTGGAGTATGATGGACACAAAGTTGAAAACGAGTACTTCTTTTCATCCGCAAATTGGTGGACAAACTGTTGTGAAACCAGCTCCAAAAATAGAAGAAAAGAGATATCAACACCTTAGAAATAAGACACTTTGAGGAGGCAACCTCCAATACTTTACATGAATGAACAATTCTGGGATGATACAAATTACAAAACCTCGTTTCTATATATAGGATTCCATGGGGCCACAATGTAATCCTAGCTGACCTAACAATAATAATTTAAGGGCACAATAAATATAACAATATGGGGGTTACAAGGGTATAATAATAACAATAAGGGGTTTACACAAACAACACTAAGGGACTATACTAGTAATATAGGGACCTAACATGCCCCTCTCCAAAAAAGTGTTGTCCTCAATGCTTGAGTAGCTCTGGGTGCTTCTGTATAAAATTCTCATCCTCCCATGTAGAATCTTCAGTGGGTAAGTTCTTCCACTTGATGAGATACTCCGAAATTGATCGATTTCGTAGTTGTCGAGTTCTTGTTTCCGTGACCGCTTCAGGTTACAATATGATTTTTCCTTCCTCATCAAGTTCTGGCAATATTGTTTGAACTGGAAGATTTTCACCTATAACCTTCTTTAAGCATGAAACATGGAAAATTGGATGCACTCATGAAGAAGCAGGAAGCTCCAATTTGTATGCCATAGTACCAATATTTTGAAACACCTTGTAAGGACCATAGTACTTTGGCGATAATTTATTATCCTTCTTAGCTTGCTTGAGGGACATTTGTTTGTATGGTTGTAGCCGTAAAAATATCCAGTCTCCTACATCAAAACTTCTCTCGCTGTGATGTTGATCTGCCTGTTGTTTCATTCGATTTTGTGCCAAATTCAGGTTATCCTTTAAGAGTTGGAGAACTTCTTGTTGATGCTCGATGTGATCTTCCACTGCTTTAACCTTCAAATTTTCTCTTAAAGATGATGTGATGGATGGTGGATGATATCCATAAAGTGCCATAAATGGGGTCATTTTTGCTGCAGTATGGAAGGAAGTGTTATACCACCATTCAGCGAGAGGTCACCACTTGAACCATTGTGTTTGTTTATCAGATACAAAAAAAATAAGATATCCTTCCAAACATTTATTTATTATCTCAGTTTGACCGTCGGATTGAGGATGATAAGATGAGTTATGACCTAATTGAGTACCCAAACAAGAAAATAACTCCGTCCAAAAATTTCCAGTAAAAATGGGATCTTTGTCGCTCACAATAACCCTTGAGTTTCCATGTAGCTTTTGAATTGTGTCCATAAATGTAGTAGCAATTGTACTTTCTTTAAATGGATGAGATAATGCACAAAAGTGTGCATACTTGGTAAGTCTATTAGCTACCACCATGATGACATGCTTTCATTCAGACTTAGGTAAACCTGTGATAAAATCCATTGAAATCTCCTCCCAACGTTGACTTGGAATGGATAAAGGTTGTAGAAGACCCGGGGTCTTAATTGTCTCAACTTTATTCTACTGGCAAACCAAACATTCCGCCACAAACTTTTCAATATCAGATTTAAGGCCATCCCAAAAAAATTATTTCTTCACCCTGTGGTAAGTTTTTAAAAATCCCGAGTGTCCTCCTAAAGGAGAAGTGTGCAATTCCAAAATAATCTTTTGTTTTAGTTGGGAATTATTAAAAAGACATAAGCGATCTTTGTACCATAAGGAATCATTTTTCCAACTAAATGTATCATATGTACTAGGATCTTGCTGCAACTTTTCAATGAGTGTCCGCACTTCTTCGTCCTTCTTCCATTTATCTCTTGCTTCGGTTATCCAATCTGGTTGGATAATAGAAATGGCACAAAGCAATGCTTCCACCTCTTCATTCTTTCTTGAGAGTGCATATGCAACAACATTTAGCTTCCTTTTTTTGTATATTATTTAAAAGTCATAACCCAACATCTTTGTGACCCATTTTTGCTGCTCTTCTGAAGATAGTCTTTGTTCCAAAAAGTGTTTAAGACTATCATGATCAATTTTTACCTTGAAGTGTCTTCCCATTAGGTAAGTTCTCTATTTCTTTAGTGCATGCAGTATTGCTAACATTTCCTTCTCATAAATAGGTTTCTGTAAATACTTTCCTTTGATTGGACGACTTTCAAAAGCAATGGGTCTTCCTTCCTGCATTAAAACTGCACTAATTCCATTTCCCGAGGCATCACATTCCACAATAAAGGTTTTTGTGAAGTCTGGCGTAGCTAAGACCGGTGCTAGGCACATTGCCTCTTTAAGATGTTCAAAGGCCTTAGTTGCTTCATGAGTCCATGAAAATGCATCTTTCTTCAATAATTTTGTTAGAGGTGCTGCTATTCTCCCATAATTCTTAACAAACTTGTGATAATACCCTGTTAACCTGAGAAATCCTCGCAACTGCTTTATGGTTGTGGGGACTTTCCATTCCTTAATGGCTTTAATTTTGTTAGGTCTACCTTAACACCCTCGTGAGATACAATATGACCCAGATATTCCACCTCTTGTACTCCAAAGAAACATTTGGATGTTTTTGCATATAATTGTTTCTCCTGCAATAGTTTGAGCACCCTGTCAACATGTTCAACATGATCCTTCCAAGGCCTGCTGTAGATTAGTATATTATCAAAAAATACTAGCACAAATTTTCTAAGGAAGGGTTTGAAAATGGAATTCATCAACCCTTGAAATGTAGAAGGTGCATTGGTAAGGCCAAAAGGCATGACCAAAAATTCATAATGACCCTCATGAGTTCGAAATGTTGTTTTCGGAATATCTTCAGTCTTCATTCTAATTTGATGATATCATGAACGAAGATCCAACTTGGTAAAATAAATTGCTCCATGTAATTCATTCAATAATTCATCAATCACAGGAATGGGAAATTTATCTTTAATGGTGAGCTTATTGATCTCCCTATAATCCGGACACATGCGCCATGATCCATCCTTCTTGTGTACCAATACTACAGGAGCAAAGAAAGAACTTTGACTAGGTTGAATTATACCTGCCTCTAACATTTCTGCAATAAGACGTTCAATTTCACGCTTTTGGACATAAGGATATCTATAAGGCCTGATGTTTGGAGGAACACTTCTTGGAATAAAATGAATAGCATGATCATGATCAAGAATAGGTGGGAGTCCTTTGGGAGTTTCAAACACCTTGGAATGATTGTCCAAGAATTTTTGGAGATCTGCAGAAATAGATGATTTTGATGTTTGAACTTCTATTGAGCATAATTGTGCAATTATGCCTCTTTTTTCTTTCTTTAGAAGCTTTGTCATGACATTATAGCTTATTATATTTCCCGGCTTCCTTGCAATACCCCGTAATTCGACTTCCTTTCCTTCTAAAAAAAAATTCAAGAAAAGTTCTTGAAAATTAAAAGCTATCGTCCCCAAAGATTGTAACCATTGTACTCCCAGTACAACATCAGCACCTCCCATAGGAATGGAAAGCATTGGACTATTCAATACATATTCCCCCATGTTTAGCTTGATATTATGGCATTTTCTAGAGAAATCTATGGTTCCTCCATTTGCAACCAGCACTTGACATTCTGGTGCTGGGTATAGGAAACAATTCAATTCCTTGGCTACCTTACAATGAATAAAATTATGGGTACTACCTGAATCAATCAACACTATTACCTTTTTCTTCTTAATATGTCCTTCTATCTTGAGAGTTTGAGGAGTGGTAATTCCTGCCAATGCATTACATGATATGGTTGGACTCACTTCTTCCTCTTCTAGGGCTGGTTCCTGGTGTATATCCTCTTCTTTTGAAGATTCTTGTTCATTTTCTTCTTCCTCTTCACAATCTATGTAAAACAATTTCTTATCAGCACACTTATGACCTTTAGTGTATTTTCTATCACAACTGTAGCAAAGCCCTTTTTCTCCTTTTTCTTCCAATTGTTGTGGTGTCAACCTTGTAGGTTGTGGAAATCTAGGAGTAGCAACACTTCCATCTTTATAGAAGTGAGTGGTCGGCTTCCTTATCGCCATAATTTTACATTCAATTTTTCTTGCCAACCTGAATGCCTTCTCTGATGAATCAGGTTCCAAAACACGAACTTCATGTTGGATTTTATCCTTTAAAGTACCTATGAAGAGATCAATCCTTTGATCCTCTAGAATTTCAATTACCCTTATATTCAATTTTTGGAAGTCCTCAATGTGCTCCCCTACTGAACACTTGTGTTTGATATTTATCAATTGGCTAAAGAAAGTGTTGCTCTTTGTATCCTCATAATGTGCTATCATTTCCTCTATAAATATTGACCAAGTGACAATTTTTTTATGGGAGCAAAGCCATCGATACCATATAAATGTATTTTTTTCTAAATGTAAAGTTGCAATGCGTACCTTTTGTGTGTTTTGCACATTATTGAGATCAAAATATTGCTCCATCTGTAGTATCCATGTTACAGGATCCTTTCCATCAAACTTCCTCATATCCATTTTTGGAATATGGTGGTTCTTCCCTCCAAAATTAGAGTTTATGAAATCATGATTATCATTTATTTTGTTCTCATCACGAGTTTCCTCTACTATCTTTTCACCATTAGGAAAAATTTCTTGTATCAAATTTGTCAAACCTTCCATGTCTGCTTTTAGATCATTCTTCATGTTTTCCATCTTAGCTTCCATGTCATCCATCTTAGATTCCATGTCAGCTTCCATGACATTCTTCAAGCCATCCATCTTTTTCCACGCCTTTCAAAACTTCCATAAAAGTCATTTTTTGTTGCTCTTTGTGAGATCAAATTGCTCAGCTAAGCCTTGATTTTGATATGTCATGTTTCCATTCTTCATCTTCATGAGTCATAGTAGATCATTATAAAGGCTTAATGGGTGTTGAATTATTTTTAGGGGCCATTTTAGAATCCAATACTGATATATATTCTACAATATTCCCTTGGAATCAATTCAACTTGATTCTTCAAACAAGACTTATGCAATTCGGAAAAAAAATATACATACCTTTTACTTTCTTTTGAGGAACTCGATATTGAAATTTACTTATCTCTATACTTGCAGTTACTCAATATCTCAAATTCGGCCCTGTAGTAGTCCTTTGAAGCTTCTTTCAAATTACATAGGTCTGACTTGATTTGGATTCTTCAAGACAAAGTTATGTCCAATCTCCCATAATGACCTAATTATGGACTGGTTCAATAGAGCGAACTTGTATGACTTGCGACGTGTCATTGTTTGCTCCTTTGGCTCTAAAATTTATAGATAGGAAACTAAAGTCCGTGTAATTCGAGTTTGTTTTTACAGAATTCCAATCCAATGCTCAGAGAGAGAGTTATGAAGATTTTCCCACGATCACCTCTTTGAGATGAAATTCGGGAGCCTGAAAAAGACCTAATTTACAAAAATCATATCTCCGAAAATATTGCGAACCAAGCTCTGAAATTTTGTGACAATGTTCCTCCGGATTTCGACTTCAGGCTCTAAAATTTTTATCTTCTGAACCTGCATAGAAAAAACGTTATAGTGAAACTTCCGTGATGACATTTTTAAGTGAAATTCAAGAGCCTGCAAAAAGCGCCAATTGCCAAAAATCATATCTCCGAAACTATTGTGAACCAAGCTCTGAAATTTTGTGATGATGTTCCTCAGGATTTGGGCTTCGCACTCTACAAATTTCAGCTTCTAAAACTTCGTAGAAAAAATTTATAGTGAAAATTCCACGATGACCTGTTTGGAGTAGAAAAACCCTTGAATCCAAAGCTCTGATACCAAATGTTGTGAAACCAGCTACAAAAATAGAAGAAAAGAGATATCAACGCCTTAGAAATAAGACACTTCAAGGGGGCAACCTCCAATACATTACATGACTGAACAATTATTGGATGATACAAAATACAAAACCTCCTTTCTATATATAGGAGTCCATGGGGCCACAATGTAATCCTAGCTGACCTAAAAATAATAATTTAAGGGCACAACAATAACAATATAGGGGTTACAGGGGTACAATAATAAAAATAAGGGGGTTACACTAACAACAATAAGGGAATATACTAGTAATATAGGGACCTAACACAAACTGAGGTGGTGAACAAAACCGTTGTGCATCTATTGAGAGGATATTGCAGCAAACATCCCAAGTTGTGGGATGAGCAACTGCATTACATTCAGCATGCTTACAACTGGGCAAAGCACTCTTCTACAAATTCATCACCTTTTGAAGTATGCTTTGGGTATTTTCCAAAATCGCCATTAGAATTCATCTTTGGTAAGGATGTTGCAATTGATGGCCATAGTGATATTGACAAGGCTCTAAAGTTCATTGAGAAAATTCAGATTATACATCAATAAGTTCAAGAAAAACTTGAGAAAAGTCAAAGAAAATACAAGGAGAGGCATGAAAAACATAGATTTGATCACAAGTTTCAAGAGGGAGATGAGGTATGGTTGCACATTAGCAAAGAAAAGATGCAAGGGGGAGGTAAAAAGCTCAAACCCATTTGCTATGGTCCATTCAAGATCATCAAGCAAGTTGGTAACAATGCATTTCAACTTGACTTGCCTTCATATATGCAAATGTATTCAGTTTTTAATGTTGAAAACTTACGTTTGTATGAGCCACCTTTGATTGATGATCAAGGAAGTAATATTCAGCTGCCTTCTATTGAAGATTTCTCACTAGAATTTCTGGATGAGCTCAAGGAAGATACAATTCTTGACAAGAGGACAAGAGCATCCAAGAGGGGAAGTGTTGACTACCTTCGATTTGGGTTTAAAGTCACTAAACCAAGCAAGGAAAAGTGGATGGAGGTTGAAAAGGTGAGGGATTTGTACCCTCATCTACTGAACATGTAATCAAGTCTTTTGGGGTCCAAAAGCTTCCCAATGGGGAGGAATGATCAGGAGTTCATAAATTTTTCTCAAAATTGAAAGTTACAGGATTGGGTTGAAACTGGAATGGTTACGTAGATCTTGTCTTCCTGATTCCGGCACCGTGAACGGTTCAAAAAATCGATGTCGTATGAGGGAGATATCGCGTTCTGATCGAATTCCCAAACAACTAAATTTTGCGACAGGGTTGACTGGGATGCCCAGTCAGCATGGAGGATGCATAGTCAACAAAAGGGAATATTCCAAAGAATATTCCTTTTCTCTGAGGAAACCAATGCATGAAAAGTGGCACTATATGGTTTGTTTAAGGGTTCCACGTGTTTTTTTAAGAGCCAAATGGAGGGTGACATGTGGCCAACCCTGAGGCCACCACGTGTCACCTTAGTGTTGTAATAAAATTTTATGGAGGTCCACAGGGTTCGACCCTACGACCTTCGATAGAGCATGCACCCTCCACACTGCATGAGCTACAAGAATATCTTAACCTCTAAGAGTCTAAGGTTATATTTAAGTTTCAATAGAATTCGCATTGGGGTTGGAACCGCCGACAGTCCAACCCACCAATGGTTCCATCGGAGGAGCGTTCACATAAAAATGTAACCATGACATAAAACATTAACGTCAATATCATTTTCCGCAACTATTTCGTATTTAAACCTTGTCACATGCAAATTTTACCTAAATTTCTCTGCGCAGTTTAACTCCGGCCGTTAAGCATTAACACCACTCCAACAGGAGTTTCCGCCTTAATCGTGGTATGTGCCATGAGTTCCGCCGACCTTCAACGGTCAGGCAGCGGTTTGGTTGGAATGTGGCCACCCAACCACTAACATTAAATACCACGGTTAGCGCTGGTGGATTTTTAAAGCACGCCCTAAAATAACTCCAGTTAAGTGGAGTTATCCACAATTAGTGGAGCTTTTCTAGGTGTTACTGGGAAAATGAGTTGGAGACTCAATTTTCGCCCATTCTGAGTGAATGAAGAGTCATTCTAGACTAACTGGAGCATTCTCGAGCCATTGGTGCAGAGAAAACAACCATTAGAGGCCTGTAACTACATTTATTTGCAAAATTTTGAGCATAATGAAAGATGGACATGCCATTGGGAGCTGGATCAGCAGATGTATCCCAGGAGGGGTGAACTGCTTCATCATGTCTGCTGTGTAAATGTTACGTGGTGTTTTATTTCTCTGTTTTTCAATGTTTCTCAGTGTATTTTGTGCTTATTTCATGCTTCTAATTCACTAAAATCATCTACAATTCATGGTTAAAATCCTCAATCCTTAAGCAAACTCAAGAGACAAGTATGCACATGTTTTATAACTGAAAAGACACTTAGCACAGAAATACTAATACATTCCTTTCAGATCATGAAGTTCGAAGTTCCACAAAAAATGACTCATATAGTCGCATAAACGAATTGGTTTCCATAGAGGAAGTTGACCATGTACCTTATGCCCCCTGTCATCAGATTTCAATCAGTAGTTATAGGTTAAGAGTGGATCGCCAACTTGCATTAACCCCCCAAATTTGGCACATTATGATGGAGTACCCCTATTTTTTTCATTATTTCATATGGCAATTGGAACTAGCTCCATGCGGGCGCAAGTAGAAATTAAGTTTATCATATCAAGGTGGTTTATAGCATATACAAGAGAGGGAGCCTCGAATTTGAAATTTAAATTAATCCTCAATAATATGAAGTTAATATCACTCCTATGTATTAGCTGGTTGTCATTCCAAAGAATTCACTATGATCTAAGCATGGATTCGAAGGCCTTGTAATTTAATGCTCCAGGGTGGTGGATCAGAGGGAGACTTATTTAGGGTGGTGGATCATGATTTGCACTATGTAAACATATCCATGAGAATATATGGTTGTCATTTCTTGGATTTAGTTGTGAGGAGCTACAAATCCCGACTATGGATACACAAGGGGAATCATCTTGTGAAGGAAAATTGGAAAAAATGAAATGTATTCTGGAAATATTGTTGGAGTTGGTTGAAGGGCTTCTGAAAAATATGATTCATAGGCAATTTGTGGAGTAAAGGGAACATATGACATTCCAGTTTCTATTGAATACCAAATATGAATTATTACAAAGCAAGTTGAAAAAGATGCAATTAGAGATGCGTACTGAGTTGGAATTCATGAATACCAGGGTGGTGGAGATAGCATAAAATTCCAACATCGGAGTTAAGTCAAAATTAGAAGCGAATGGGACTAGAAAAGGCCAAATGTAGAAAAAGGCTGAGTATTCTTGATGGACAGAAATAACAAGATGAGGATGGTAACACAATTGTGTGGATACACTGATGATGAAAAGCCACTCTCTTTCAGATAATCTATTAAATTTTGAAGACTTCTAATGTTATATATATACATACTGATGTTAGGAGTTTTTTGGAGTCTATAACAAGTTACTATTTAGAATTTTTGGAAAATATCTAAATAGAAGCGACTGAGACTAACAAGGAAAAAATGCAGAAAATGGCTGAGAATTATTAATGGACATAAATAATAAGATGAGGATGGTAACACAATTGTGTGGATACATTGATGATGAAAATATACTCTCTTTCAGATAATTTATTAAATTTTGAAGTCTTCTAATGTTATATATATACATACTAATGTTAGGATTTTTTGTAGAGTCTATAACAAGATACTCTATCCTTTGGGCTTCTGAATACAATGTAGTTCTGGAACATGAATCCTTTTGTAAGGTTTCTAGCCTAGAATCCAAATTTTTATTATAATACCAAAGCCCTACCCGTTTATTTGAAAAAAAAAATTATGATTAGATTGTGTTACTACTATCAGATATCAGGTTCTGAGGTGATGCATCAATGTTTTGCTAAAGAATAACCTGATGCCTTAGATGTCAATGCCCAAGTTACCTCATCATGCTGTCATATCTAGTGACATGGAAGAACCATGTAAGTGATGCATGACAAGTAAAAGGGAACATTTGACCAGTTGATATGTGTAAAAGTAAGTGACATGTGTCTGAGTCCATGTCATCAAAGCACCACATGGAAATTTTTGGTTGGTTGTAGGATGTATATGTGGAGGTCTAATCTAGCAGGTGATGTGGCGTAACAAATTAGGGAAATAGGAGATCAAGACTTTACTGTATCTAGGAAATCACCTAATACCCAATAATATATAAATTGATTTAAGGATAATGGGATATTAGGCTCTGTATTATCATGATAACTAAACCATGAATTATAATCCTCAATGCCTGATAAGAAATAATGAAGAAAACTATGTGAATTTTCATTTAGGTAGCCATCAACTAACGGATATAAACCTTAGGTGATTGGGTTGAAGATAAAAATTTAGAGAATATCCCAGGGATCGAGATTGCAATAACGAGTGTGTTACGAAGGAAGGGTGCAACTTAATATGAGAATTGCGACATGACTTGCAGAAGAGGATGTGGATCTCATGATTAAAGATAAAAAATGTTTTTCTAGTATGGCTTGATATGGTAATATAATGTTAGGGTTTTATCAAAAAATTTGAGGTTTTATTATATATCTAAGTTTATTAATATTTACAATTCAGGGATCTTGGAAATTCTCCAGTGAACCATGACTATGAGCATGGAACAAATGAAAATGGGTGAAATTCATACTTAGATAATTAAAATTTTAGAATAAGTGGGAGGATACCCTAAAGTTTTTAAAACAAAATTTTAAAGGGGTATTTTTTTCTATGTCAACACCTTCCAAACATTTTCTCCAAAAAAACAACTTTAATGGTCCAAAGAATTCTCAAATAGAGTTCATATTTAAAAGTTATGACCACAAGATGTTAACATCCCAATTAGGATCCCCATGGCCCACCTTCACTTTTTCATCTTGATTCGTAGATTAATTTTTTTTTACTTTTAGAGTTTTCCCTCTTAGTGTTTTGGCACTATGATAATACGTAGTTTCAACCTCTTATGATGGGCTTTTTGGAATGAGCATAGTTATCACAACTCTTCCTAGAGATAGGCTACCACCATTTTAAATACCTTGTATTGTTATGTACATTGTAGTGTTTTTCATTGTTTGACTCATTAATAAGTTAGCTTTTCAACGTACAATTCTTCATTTAATATTGTGTCCTGTGGTTTGACTTCATGCTCTATCCTTTCTTTTCATTCTCAATCCAATCTAAATCATCTTTCTATCTAAATTATCTATAAATTGCTTCCAAATTTGACCACAATTCGCAATTTCCCTCTTTATCTACTAAAGCAATACTATGTATAGAAAATTCTACTTCGAATTAATCCAAACACACATGCATTATTATTTATTTGAAATTCCAAAACATTATACTTAATGTTATTTTACATGCATCATCCTTTTCAAGTTATTAAATATAACCACTCCATAGTATCCACATTATTTCTCTCCTTTTATTTTTGAAATCTACATAAGATCATTTCTCTAATATTTTTACTTAGATGTCACCATTAATAACATGGAATCCCAAGGGTAAGTGGAAATTTATAATTTTATGTTAATATATGTAAAACATTATTCTTTTTTCAAAAAATTGTAGACCATCATAGTATATATATATATATATATATATATATATATATATATATATATATATATATATATATATATATATATATATCATCTTCTCTAAAAACATTGTAATTGAAAAAATTATATATAAATTACCTTATTCATTAGTGTTGGTTTTTCATCTTTTGTCATTATGTATAAGTGTTTCATATCAAAATTTGACCCCGATAAATCATCTCTATTTGCAGTTTTTGAATTTCGTAACTATGGTTTGTCTTCATAATATATATTTGGCCACTTGATATATGTATATTGATTATTGTAAAGCATATTTAAAAGCTAGAGTCAAAAGAAAAATATATTTTGAAACAAAGTCCCATTGCAATTTTAAAAGAAGAGAATTTGAATTTTGAAATTGAAATTTTTGGCTCTAATTATGTCAAGTTGGCCTCCCTCTAATTCAAGTTAGCCTAGGGCAAAGGAAACACCCCTTCAACCCAACATATCACTATATAAAGGTAGCTCGACCTCATTTTTCCACCACCAATTCTCACTTCCTGAAGAAGACAGTTTCTAAGCATCTTATTGAAGATCAAGAAGGATAAGGAGGATGGAAAAGAAGATGAATTTCATATATATCTCTCTCATAAGCTCGCACGTGTGGATATTTTCTCTCTCTTTTAGTTCGCAAATTTTCAGGGAAGTTCTATTGCAAGGGGGTGAAATTTAGGGGTAACTGGCAGTTGCAAGAGGGCCAAAATTTTGGAACATATCAATCAAAGTGAAGTGCTAAATCAAATTCAGAGGCTTGACTTGGAGGGGTTGACAAGGTTTGACCTATGTCTAGGTGTGTCTCTTGTTGAACAAAAGAATTTCTCTATTGAAAAGGTTGTTGGGTTTTTCCCCTTGGTGGGTTTTCCCACTGTAAATCTTGTCTTCTCTTTATGCATTGTGATCTCTATTGTTCTATTATTCTTGTATGGTTGAATTTTTGAAGTATAACTATTGAATGATATATTGGAATAATTTAAAAGAAGATCAACATCAAAAGTGATTATCAATATTTTAAAAATATTATGCTAGTCTATATTGCTCTTAAAAAATCAATAGCAGCATCTATTTTATGTTTCACTGCTCCCTAACTTTGATCCATTGGGAGCATTACCTTTATGTAACCTTTTTAAAGTTAAATACTTCCTTACTAGAGCATATAATTCTTCTGATAACATATATCCAAGGCACCAAAAACAATACCTAATAAGCTTCTTAAGGAATTTTTGCATTTCAAATGTGTCAAAAGACTTAATCTCATTATAATATTTCTTAATGATATAAATTTACCCATGGGTTTGTAAGTAACATGGTTGGCCACTTTTATAGAGATATTGTCAACTTGTGTTTATTTATAACATTTCTTCCTAATAAATTGAGGAATTCATTTTTAGCCGCTTCTTGCCAGGGACTATAGCATTCGCCTGGCATCAAAGTGTGTTGAATTTCAATATTTTTCTGTGTTTATTGCAATTTTAACCAAAGTTTGGAGGAAATGATTAATATTCCTATTTTCCCATAAATTGAAATATAATTTTCTAATTTTTTGGTAATTTATTTCTATTTTTTTATTAGCTACGCAAGTTTTGATGGGACTGAGTTCGAGGGAATTTTATTTTTGTATTTTTGAGTGCCTGAAAATTCATTTTAAAATAATAATAATAATAATAAACTAATTTTGTGAGTGGTCATTTTGTCAGTGATTTCTCTAACAATGACATTGTTATGATAGTGCCCTACCTAATGACACCATAAATGACATTGCTACAGGCACTTTACTTAGATAGGGTTGGGGAAATTTGATTCGGATTTATGCAGGAACATAATAGAATACACATATAACCATAAATACAAAGATGCAGTGGAAATAACACTTCATTTCATTAATATCAAAGAACTAAAATTTGCTTACACACATAATGGAAATAAACTAGCTAGGGCACTCGTAGCTTATCTTTGAGAAGAGATGTGGTGGCTACAGGCCTCTGAACTATGTTAAAATGAGGCTCGAGGGCATATTTATTATTTAGAAACAATGGAAAACCCTAAACATCCAAAACCATAACCCTAGGAGACAAAGCGCCAAAACTATGGGCCCCGTTTAGGTAAATTGGTGTTTTAACTTCTCGGGGACGTAACTTTGGCATACGATCTTCGTTTGACGTGCACCATACCTTATTAGAAAGATCTATCCGAGTAATAAAACTTTTGATGTGAGAAGCATTGGTCCATGGATCCATGTTGCTCCTGGTTTTCCCAAAAAGCGTCATTTAGGGCCTTAAAACGGCTCCGGAAGTTCAGGACCCGAAAAACTGCTAAAATAGTAAGTCATGTCAAAACTAAAAAACTGAAAGAGACTATGGTGGGGCCCCAAGTGGAATAGGCAGGTGGCCACCAATATCCACGTGGATCATTCCTCCCCCCTTAGGAAGCAATGGTCCCCATTACGTTGAGTTCCTCCATGAGATGAGGAAACTTCTGTTGAACTTGGTCGCTGGTGAACCATTTGCCTTAGTGCAGGAGTTAGCCAGCTTTGAAAACCTGATATAGTTGGATCTTCTATTGGCGAGTGTTCTTGATTTGCATGTCCATGATACAATCTGTGGTGGCCTATTCCATGCATTCTAGGTTTAACTCTGTTGGTGTGAGTTGTTCTGCAATGTCAGAGGTGTCCAGTAGAGGTGGGAAGTAGGGATGAAAGCAGTCCACATTGAATACTGGGTGTAGACCAAGGAATGGTGGAATACTGAGCTTAAAGGCATTGTTCCCTATAACCTTGGTGATGGTGTATGGCCCATATCAGAGTGGGAAAATATTGCGGTGGGGTCCAATGAGGTGCTCCTTCTGCAAATGTAGCCACACTTTGTCGCCCACCTGGAAGTTTTGTGGCACTCGATGTTGATCATGTCATTGCTTGTACTTAGCATTGGTTCTGTCCAATATGTCATGAACGCGTTGGCGAATGTGCTGAATGCGCTCGATGAAGTTGTTCGCTTTGTCAGCTTCAAACTGGACATGAGCCGAATTGGCTTGAGTATCCGCAAATGGCATGGCTATGTTAATGGGACATAGTGGCTGGAATCCAAAGCCCACCTAAAAGGGGATGTGGTCGGTTGAGTTGTGGAGAGCCCGATTATAATTGTGTTGTACATAGGGGAGGCTCTCATCCCATGTGCACAGATGCTTTGAATTGTACATGCGCAGAATGTGTACAATAATCCTTTGACGACCTCTGTCTGGCCATCAATTTGGGGATGGAAAAATGTGGACTTGGTGAGCTTGGTGTCCAACATTGACCAGAGGCTGGACCAAAATGTGATGAAGAACCTGCTATCCCGATCTGATATGATAGACTGTGGGATCCCAAAGTGCACCCACACTCATTCAAAGAAGAGTATATCAGTGGTTTCTATTGTGGAACTCTTCTTGTAAGCCGCCATAATTTCCATCTTCGAGAATCTATCGAGGACCATGAAAACACAGTTGTTTCCATGCTTAGTAGAAGGAATGCCCGACATGTAATCCTTGGAGATGGATTCCCAAGGTAGACTAGGGGAAGGTAGCGGAGTATAGAGGCCTTCCTTCTTGATGGTGGGTTTGGTAATGATGCAAGTAGTGCAGAATCTGATGTACTTCCTGACACCCTGTCGAAGGTTCGACCAATAGAAATACTTTTGCAGTACTGCCATTATTTTCTCAACCCCAAAATGACCAGCGACTCGACTGTAGTGTGCTTCCCATACCATCTTGGCACGCTCACTTAAAGGAACACAAAGGTGTCCCAGGTGACATAACAATGCATCTTGGAGGTGAAAATTTGGAACTTGTGTACCCCCCAAGTGTGCCCTGTATGTGTGCTCGAATTCTGGATCACTCTCGTAGAGAAGCAGCCAATCAAAAGTCTCGTGCCCACAAGAGTTGAGAATGGTGGTTAGCGCGACAATTGGTGGTCGGCTGAGGCACACTGCAACATTATTGGTGCTACCCTTCTTGTACTTAATGTTCAAATGAAACTGTTGTAGATATGTGGACCACTTATGATGGCAATCATTCTACAACTTCCCTTGTGTATGTATGAACTGCAGGGGCCGATGGTCTATTTGGATTATTGTTTCCTTCCCCAAAATGTAATGCTTCCATTATCGACAAGCCTACACATTGGAATACATTTATTTGTCATAAGTGGCATACTTTCAAACTGTGTCGGACAATGTTTCACTATGATATGCCACCGGATGCCCCTGTTGAGTAAGAACTGCCCCAATAGCATAGTCAGAGGCATCTGTCTCGATCTCAAATGGTTGTTGCAAGTCTGGCAATGTGAGAACTGGGGCAGAACGGAGGCGATGTTTCAATTCTATCAATGCCTTCTGTTGAGAATCCAACCAAAAGAATTTTTCTTTCACTCCTCCCTTGGTGACTTGACTCAAGGGCCAAGTGATATGAGAGAATCCCAACATGACCACAAGGTAAGGAATTTCTCCAGAGAGCAGAAAGAGCTGCAGCTGTTATAGTGGTTGGGGCTGGCCAATCCCGAATGACTTGGATCTTGGCTGGATCCACATGCACCCCCCTTTCATCAATAATGTATCCCAGATATTGAACCTGGGTCATGCCCAAAGTGCACTTCTCCAAATTGGCACACAACTTGTGTTGCCGCAGTGTTTGGAGGACTTGTCGGATGTGGTGAAGGTGCTCTTCCCAAGTCTGGCTAAAGATCATAATGTCATCCAAGTACACCACTACAAATGAGTTGGTGAATGACCGCAAGATGTCGTCCATCATCCTCATGAAGGTTGAACGTTAAAGTATCAAAAACATATTCATTTGAAAAAACCCTCATGGCACTGAAGGCAATCTTCCACATTGGAAGGTTAACTTAGTGGGTCTCAAACTTCAAGTCGATCTTACAAAATATTTCACCCTTTAAATTCGGTCTAGAATATCATTCGGTACGACGGGATAGGGTACCTATTGGACAAGTGATCTTCTGGCAGGTAATTGACAAAATCTCAATTCATCCTTCTTGTGTACCAACACGATCAAGCTCCCATAGGGTGATGAACTTAAGTGGATCATGACACTTTCTAAGGGCAACATGCCCAGATCTGCCAGCTACAGTTTCATCATTCTCTAGAACAGACTGCCGATAAATCAGTCCATTGGGTAGCGGCGCACCTGGGGTCAGATCAATGGGGTACTTGACCTGAAAATGTAGAGGAACCCCTGTGGATGAAGTGAAGATGTCCCCATACTCCTCCACAACCTCGTCCATTTGTTGTTGTCATGAAGAGGAGCCCTATCTGGAGGTCGTGGCCACAGTCTTCTTCTTTCCCTGGGGGCGTATCATCAGGAAAACAAATTTCCTAGTTTGGGAAATGAGCTTACTACATTGTTTTTTAGTAACCAAAGAGATAGCGGCGGGCGGTGGTACCTCTGGTATCCTGTACAACTTATTTCCAAAATAACAATAACAACGCGAGGCCAGTTTTCATACACATTATGTCGCTTCCACAAGTATGGTTTGCCTAATAATACATCAAAAACATCAAGAGGATCAGTGTCAAATAATACCTCATCCGTGAAGGGCTTGATGTTATAGGGAAGGCGGCATTGCTGGCTGAAGTGGAGATGTCGTCCTTGGTGAAGCCACCTGATGGTGTATGGTTGTGGGTGTGTTGTGGTCGGCAAGCCCAATCACTTCACGACGACTGCTGAAATGAGGTTTTTTTGGCTACCATTATCGACAATGAACTATAGCGGGGAACCCTTTACCCACATCTAGGAGTGGAAGAGATGCTCCTCCTCCTTTGGATCTTCCGGTTCCTCCTTCTGGATCTTCGCAATGGCAACAGTGGCATTGGGCTCCGCATCAATAATATGTTTCCCTTTTTCATTCCCCTTGTCAGATTCAGATTCAGATTCGGAGCATGCATCTGACTCAGAAACCCTCATCTCGGCCACCAGCGACTGCTTGGCCTGATACTCACTTATGTTATGAGTGGAGCTCTTATGGAACTCACACCACTTTCCCATGTCCTTCTTTGGCTTCATGGTGTTGTTATTTGCTTGTGGCTTTGAAAGGTTGTCTTGGGCCACCATGCCTTGGCTTTGTCCTTTGTTTTGTGGGTGGGGGCACCTTTCCCTTGCTTTTTATTCGCAGATCCAAAGTATCTCTTCTTCTGTTTGAATTTATGCTCAATCTTGGCAGCACACTGGTATGTCGTACCAAGCGAGGAGATGTCGAGGAACTCCATTTCCTCCTGAATGTATCTGTGCAGAAAACTACGATACTTTAGCACCAAATGTTTCTCTGAATCTTTGATACCAAGCTTTGTGCGTAGGGTATGGAATAGATTCGTCAGCTCATGCACATCTTGATCCCTTTGTTACCGCAACGTGGTCCATTTTATTTACTTGTCCTCATAGCTCCCCACAAGATAGTATTGCTCCTTGATGGCATCTCGGAAAGAATTCCAAGTGGGTATGGCTCAGAAAAGAGAGGGTTTTGTCTCATCCTTTTTCTCATAGTAGGTTTCCCACCAGTCCTTGACATTGCGGGTAGCTTTGAGGAGTGCAAAAACAATCTTCTCCCGATAGGAAAAGTCATGAACCAAGAAATATCCTTCTAATATATTCAACCATCTATCTATAGCATCTGCATCTATTTGACCCTCAAATATGGGAATGTCAAAGTTTACTTGTACCTTAAAGGGAGTCGTGCTTCCAGAGTGGCTTCTGGATGCAGATGCGCCGCCGGTGGGCAGTTGTTGAAGGATCTGGGCAAAGTTATCCATCATCGCGTTCCTTTGTTTTTCAAGGGCCTCCTCGAGCAATATTTTGATAGGATCTCCTGCTCCCTCATCTTTCTTTTCATCCCCCATGGGCGGTCGTCGGGGTTTACGAGGCTAATCTTGCAAAGGTTCCACAAGATCGAGCCCTAACTCCTTATACACCGACCTTTTTGGGGACATGCAAATAAGGATCGAGAAAAAGAAAACCGCTCTGATATCACTGATCTGAATTTATGCAGGAACATAAAAGAATACACAGATAACCATAAATATAAAGATGCAGTGGAAATAACACTTCATTTCATTAATATCAAAGAACTGAAATTTTCTTACAGACAGAATGAAAATAAACTAGCTAGGGCGCTGGTAGCTTATCTTTGAGAAGAGATGTGGCGGCTACAAGCCTCTGAACTGTGTCACAATGAGGCTTGAGGGCCTATTTATTATTTAGAAACAATGCAAAATCCTAAACATCCAAAACCCTAACCCTAGGAGATGAAGCACCAAAACTATGGGCCCCATTTGGGTAAATTGGTGTTTCAACTTCCCAGGGACGTAACTTCTCGTGGACCTACATAGAATCGTTAGCCGCTGCCTATGCTATTTTGAATCCCCGTTTGACGTGCACCATACCTCGTTAGAAATGTCTATCCAAGGACCACAACTTTTGATGTGAGCATCAATTGATTTTGCTACCGTTTTTCCCAAAAAACGCCATTTAGGTCCTCAAAACAGCTCTGAAAGTTCAGGACCCGAAAAACTACTAAAAATAGTAAGTCGTGCCGAAACTAAAAAATTGAAAGAGGCAATGGCGGGGCCCCAAGTGGAATAGGCAGGTGGCCACCAATATCCACCTAGATCAAGAGTGTTGAACAAATTTGCAATTAATATTATTACATTTCATCATTATGATCACTACTTGTTGTTCTCTTAATTATTAAATCACAATGTTTTACCAATTAAAATGTATTTTAGATAAATGTCTTTCGGATTAATCACATCATTAGGATTAGGTCGACGTTTCGAACCATCTAATGTAGTTCATCCTCAGGACAAGGTGAAAAATCACGATTGATCTCAATGAATAAATAGTTAGGATGCAACATTTCTCGGAGATAGCCGTTGAGACTAGCCATTAAAAACTAGACATTGCAAACTAGCTGTTAATTAGTTTAAAAAAAAATTATTAATTAAAAATATTTATACATTTATTATAAAAGGGTTAATAGTTGAATGTTTTTAAATGTAAAAACTGATTTCATAATAAAATATAAAAATTAAAACATAAGTTAAAACATAATTTAATTAATAAATGATTATTATCCATTAAAATATTTATACACTATAATAGAGTTAATAGGATTAATAGTTACAATATTTTGAAATGTAAAAAAACGATTTCATAAGAAAATATAAAAGTTAAAACATAATTTAATAATATATTAAATAGAATAGGGTGTTTTAGTATTATAATAGGTTAATATAGATTATTATAATAGGTAAATCAAAATTTATAATAAAAGCATATAACAACCAATTATTTATAAATCAAGAATAATAATCATAAAAAGAAAAGAAACTAAGAGAAAAAAGGGGGGCAGGACAACAAAAAAAAGATAAAGAAAAACTAAAAAGAAGAAAAGAGGACCTAAAAAAATAAAATTAATAATAATAATAATAATAGGGAACAAATCAAAAATGCAAGAGGGTGAAATTATTTAGAGAGAGCTGGATTCCAGCTCTTACTCAATTTCCACCCATCATCCCTATTAAGATTCTTAGCATGCCTTTCAATCTCAATGGCTTCCCTAAGTTTCCTATGGTGGAAGTGACCCACCCTAGCAAGGACTTTGGAATCCTCAATGCAAACATGGTGGCCCGATTTTTCTGCATGTTCGGCAAGAGTAGAAGTGCGGGAGAGATTATGTCTGATGTCTGCCGCATGCTCCTGGATTCTTTATCTAATAGACCGACCTGTTTCCCCAATATAGGGAGTGCCACAGGAACAAGGAACCAACTAAACACCCTTCATGTCCTTAGGGTCAATAGGGTCTTTTATGGAACCAAACGAGTTTCTAATAGTACAGAGAGGCTTGAAAGAAGAAGAGACATTATTTTGTTTGAGGATGTGAGCAATTTTGTCCGAAGTCCACTAGATAAACAGAAGATGAACTTTGGAGATAGGATCATCTCGAGAGGATTTACCTTTTAACCGTTTATAGGTTTTTTAAAAGGCTTTAAGGCCCTGATATCTACTATAACCATTATTCTCAAACACTTCAAGAAGATAGGATTTCTCCGCCTCTAAGTGGCTATCATCAGAGATTCTTAGAGCACGGGCAACAAGAGTGCAAAGAACACCAAATTTCTGAGCAGGAAAATGATGAGAACCATCATGGAGATACTGTTTTGTGTGAGTTTTCTTGTGAAAAACTTGGTGGGAAATGGAACCATCCTCCCTTCTAGACAGAAGAATATCCAAGAAGGGTAGGCAACCATCCACCTCCACTTCCATCATGAATTTAATGGATTCAGATAGGGAGTTCAGGTGCTTAAAAAATTGATCTAACTTTTCGCTACCATGGGACCAGATGACATAAGTGTCATCCATGAATCAGTTCCATTTCCTAGCATGAAATTGAGTTGAGGCTAAGGCCTTAGATTCAAAATATCCCATAAATAAGTTAGCAATGATAGGGGAAAGAGGGGAACCCATACAACACGACAAGTTTGCTCATACAACTCACCTTTGAAACTGAAAAAGTTCGAGGTGAGGCAAAGACCCACTAATTTAGAGGTGTCATGATCAAAGACACGACTAATGACATCAATGGCTTCATGGATGGGAATTTTGGTAAACAATGATACAATGTCAAAGCGTACTAATAACTCCCCAGGCTCCAACTTAACATCTTTCCGTTCTTTGATGAAGGAAGTTGAGTCCTTAACAAAGGATTATATGAACCCCACGAGGGGTTTAAGCTTCTGAGCTATGAATTTAGCAAGATGATAAGAGGGACCACCTATTGTGTTAACAATAGTTCTTAAAGGGGCACCAGGTTTATGAATCTTGGGAAGACCATAAATCTTGGGGGTGAGGGGATTACTCTCAATAAGCTTTCTAGAGAGAGGATTAAGGGTGGAATCAGACTTAATGACGAGGGCAACCTCCCTAGAAATTTCTTTAAGGGGATTCTTTTTAAGCTTGACATAACAACCACTATTGGATAAATGGTCAATCATTTTACTGTCATAGTTAGATTTATTCATAATGACTATGGCACCACCCTTGTCTTCTTTAAGGATAGCAATATCATGGTTATCCCTAAGGGATTTAAGGGAAAGAAACTCAAGCTTACTCAAATTTATTTTGGGAGGCTTAGCCTTCCTCAGAATAACAGAAAAATCCTGTCTAATTGTCTCCTTAATGCTATCTAGAAGATCCTTGATGCCATACTCAATGATGAAGATAATGTCATCAATGGAAATCTTCCTAGGGCCAAGGGCAAAATTAAGACCCTTATTAAGGAGATTAAAAACAAAAGAATCAAAATTGAAACTAGAAAGATTAATAACATTATTCCTATCCGAAGGGATATTATTATCATTATCATTATTATTATTATTATGAATATTGTTTCGATTAAATGAATTAATATGTTTAATATTAGAATTATTAATGTTCATTCTATTATTATTAAAGGAATTAATATTGTTAATATTAGAGTTGTTAATGTTATTTATGTTATTATTATTATAAATCCTATTATGAAGCTTCCTTCAATTATATCCCTTAGTATTGTAATCGTTATTAATATTATTTAGGTTAATAGGAATAATCACTGTATTAATATTATTATAATTCTTATCCATGTGATTATTATTCTTCATATTTAGAGGCGGAGAAATCCCATCTTCTTCAAGTGTTTGAGAATAATGGTTATAGTAGATCTGAGGGACTTAAAGCCTTTCAAAGAGCCTATAAAGGGTTAAAAGGTAAATCCTCTCAAGATGATCCTATCCCCAAAGTTCATCATCCTTTTATCCAGGGGACTTCGGACAAAATTGCTCACGTCCTCAAACGGAATAATGTCTCTTCTTCTTTCATGTCTCTCTGTACTATTAAAAACTCGCTTGGTTCCGTAAAAGACCCTATTGACAATAAGGACATGAAGGGTGTTTATTTGGTTCCTTGTTCCTGTGGCACTCCCTATATTGGGGAAACAAGTCAGTCTATTAGACATAGATTCCAAGAGCATGCAGCAGACATCAGACATAATCGATCTCACACTTCTTCTCTTGCCAAACATGCGGAAAAATCAGGTCACCGTGTTTGTATTGAGGATTCCAAAGTCCTTGCTAGGGTGGGTCACTTCCACCATAGGAAGCTTAGGGAAGCCATTGAGATTGAAAGGCATGTTAAGAATCTCAATAGGGATGATGGGTGGAAATTGAGTAAGAGTTGGACTCCAACTCTCTCTAAATAATTTCGGCCTCTTGCATTTCTTCTTTTTAGTTTTTCTTTATCGTTTTTTTTTTGTTATCTTGCCCCCTTTTTTCTCTTAGTTTCTTTTCTTTTTATGATTATTATTCTTGATTTATAAATAATTGGTTGATTTATCTATTATAATAATCTATATTAACCTATTATAATACTAAAACACCCAGTTCTATTTAATATATTATTAAATTATGTTTTTAATTTTTATATTTTTTTATGAAATCCATTTTTTACATTTCAAAAGATTTTAACTATTAACCCTATTAACCCTATTATAATAAGTGTATAAATATTTTAATTGATAATAATCATTTATTAATTGAATGATGTATTAACTTATGTTTTAATGAAATTATGTTTTAATTTTTATATTTTATTATGAAATCGGTTTTTACATTTCAATGACTATGCATCTAACTATTTATTCATTGAGATCAATCATTTTTTTCACCTTGTATTGAGGATGAACCACATTAAATGGTTTGAAATGTCAACCTAATCCTAATGATGTGATTAATCCAAAAGACATTTATCTAAATTATAAATCACAAAAATCTTAGATCTAAAATTAAAATATATTTAAAAACATCTCATTATTTTTTCAAAATGTTAAAACAAGCTAATATTATTACATTTCATCAATATCATCACTACTTGTTTTCTTAATTATCAAATCACAATTTTTTTTGGCCTATCTATAAATATATTCAAACACTATTTGTTTAATAATTCATTATGATACCTCTTGTGCAAAGCTTTCCGTGTACCAAAAAAAAAAAAAAAACTCCACACAATCAATTCTATTCACACTGCTCACTCATTTCTCTGAACTTTCAGTTTCAAATTGTGCTCCTGCATTTCTTTGCCTCCATTTAGTTTTATCAGTCTTTTTCAATTTGTGAGGGATTTCCTCACAAATTTTGTTTTTCTCATCGTTAGATGATCTGTGTTATCGTCCTTTTATCTTTATCCATTTTAATCATGATTTAATAATTGAATACATCTATTTTTTTCATTTTCTACGATGGCGATGGCTAGAAAAGTGGTTATGCTGAACCTTAATTTGTTTACGGTTTCTCTTCTAATTTGTATTCGGTAGCAGCAAGGCCTCAAGATACTTGTCATGCACACCGTCACTCTTCTGACACGTTGAGCAAACTTTATTTACGTATTTCTGAGGGAGTCTCTTCCCTAAAATTGTTGAAGACGAGGAGAATGCCGGCAGAGTTCTGGCAGATTCGCCTTCTAAATCAACTAACTGCAGCCTTAACGTTCTAATATGTGCTCGAAGATTCTTCATGTGTGACTTCCAACCATGGCATCCATCCAGCAAAACGTTTCTCGGTGGTCGACTTCCCTTCCTTAATGGTATGAATACATGAACATTCGGTTGTTTGCAGCTTTTCAAGCAAAAATGAATTCCATCAATATATTTGTCGAAATTATTACCTTCATGTACTGGCAATCTGGGATCCCCACTCAATCCATTGAGCAAGGGGCTGATGCACGATTTCTTCTCTTTTCTCACTAATTTCTATGATACTATGTGTGCTATTTTGAATTCAATGCCAACCCTAGAGTGATGGTAGTTGGCTCTGTACGATTATTTTAAAAACATTTTATTTATTAAGTACGTTAGATCACCATCTTCCATAATCACTCTTATTTCGCTATTCTGCGGAAGATGGTTCATACCTGCCCCCCACAACCCATTTTCACACAAACCATTTTATGCACCTTTACACAAACCATCTTCCGCACCGCCCCCCACAACCCATACTCCACACACTTGCGGAGGATGGTGCATTTTTCACACAAACCATTCTATGCACCTTCACACAAACCATATTTCGCATCTCTCCACAACCCATCCTCCACACACTTATGGATTGCAAAACATTCTTATTGTGCTGAGAATTGTTCATTCTTCACACAAACCATCTTTCGCACCTCCCCACAACCCATACTCCACACACTTGTGAAGAATGGTTCATTTTTCACACAAACCATTCTATGCACCTCCACACAACTCATCTTCCACACAAACCATCTTCCACATCTCCCCACAACCCATCCTCCACACATTTATGGGTTGCAAAACATTACTCATTACGTGTAGCGACTTCCCTTAAGTATTAATGCCATCTAGAACTACATCTTTAATGAATATCCTCCTAATGAAAGCAAATACCAAAGCAATGAGTATACTCGCTTAAAGGAATAAAAACACTAATCCCTTATTTTCACACTGCCACCAACCCACTATTATCTTTGTCCATTGATCCTTCTCTCATTTATGATGGAATTAATGCTTATATTGGTTAAGTGATGGCACTTATTATTATGGAAGTCATTTTTCTAGATGCTTATTTTTGTTTACAATGATGTGGGTCTTTATTTCTGTGTTACTTTATTGTTGTTTAAGAGAGTTTATTATGTTTTCTTGAGCATAGATGCAAACCTTAATGTGAATATACCCATATAATAAATTGATGTCGAATAAATTAATTACTTTATATGAACACTATTTTTTAATATAAATACAATAAATTTAAAGATACCTTGAATAAATTAATTATTTTATATGAACGTGATTAAAAAATGATATAGGAGTTGCACGCATGATCAAAGGAGTCGTAGATGATAGAGTAACGACCATAAGAGGAGCGATATTTTAGGATGTCATGTAGAGAATCATTTGGTGGTTCTGCCAACTTGAATATCAAGCTATTCAAATTAACCCCGTACATGAAAGCCTCGTAACATGGACAATTTGTCTACAAAAAAAATAGCTTTTCAACCGAATTATGCAGAAGTGTAGAGAACGGTTCATCCTCTGCAAAATAGTTTCATAGAAACCACTCATTATGATGTGTCGTGCTCTAAAGGATTGTGGGACAACCCCGCCCCCCCCCCCCCTTCTATCCATTTTCACCCACTGCTATCACCTCCACCAACTTAACACTTCTGCCACCACAACCGCCAAATTGACCCCCACCATTTTCTGATAAATTTAGCAAATTAACTGTTGTTGTTATTTATTCCTTCCCACCAACATCCTGATACTTAATTGGTGGCATGCCAAACAATAATATCTACAACGGTTATTTCAAATCATTTGATAAACCATTTATCCTCCATTCACCTATATTTTTCCTCCATTTCACCAATGTTGCATAGGTGCTCAACGATAGAAGACATCATAATCCCACAATAAAACACTTCAATTACTAGCAGAATACCGAGTATTTGTAATCCTTTATTCTCTTTTAATCTAAAATAGCTAGCCAGAAGGGAAAATCCAAGATCTATGTTTAAAACCCTCTTCTTCCTAATGTTCCTAATTTAGATGAATTTCCTCTGGTAGATACCGATTTTAAAATCATTGAAACCAAATGTGAATTCGACTTATATGAACTCCATAATTGGGAATTTCATAAATTCAAAGATGCCAGTGATGAACTAAGCTTTTGGGAATCCATGTTACCACAATTTGTTTTCTCCCAAAATTATCACTTCCCTGAGTTTATTAACTGGTGTGAGAATCATTATCTACCTAGTCAGAGAGAAATTGTAGCCATAAATGGTGAATCTTTGTTCTCCATAATCCCAAAATCCATTTTTGAAGCCCTGCAGGTCAATCCTCCAAGTTCACATCACCCATTTTTAGTAGATACACTGATGGAATTATACCAGAAGCATACCTTTTAGAGCAAGCCATAATTTTTTAGTCTTTCATGCCAGAGAGTTCTGAATTCCCTCATGACAATTCACCTTATTATTCAGCGACCTTTCTAGAAATGTCAAGACGAGTAATTTCTATGGCTTATTTCCTTTTAGGGTACCATAGTGATGAGTGGGTTAATGAGGTAATTTTAGGGTTTTTGTCAGTATTTTCTCCTAGTAAAAAACCCTATGTTCTTTTCAACTTTGATCAGTTTATTTCATACATCATCCATGAACAGTTTTTGAAGTTTAGTACAAAAGGGTATTTTAATAATCAATTTGTCTTGGTATATTTATTTTTATATCATCAGTCTGAAAGGTTCAAAATGCCACTTCAAAATCTTGACTCACAGGGAATACCACAGTCTGTTATTCACTGGACCTATTTAGTTAGAAGAAATTCAGAAAAATACTCTTTTAGTGATTTTTTAGATCAATTCGTATATTGTTCATCATGTATTCTCAGAAGTGATGTTTACTTAGGATATTAATAGAAATTAAAATGATTTTGCATCTGAGTGAACAATCAAAGGTAGAATACTGGTAATGTATCATAATTTCACAGAGATTAGAGTTTATGGTTATGAGTTGAAACCATACAAACTACCAGTTTTTCTTCTCATGAGGATTTTTTCTCTATAATTTTGTAAGACACTGTTCGAACATGCCAATGAGATTCATTTTTTTTCCAGAAAGAGGAAGGTCCAATTCAAATGAAAGGCATAAATTTTTCCATTCGTAGTAAATACCAGAGTGGCTGACAAGGGTGTTGAAAGTTTATTGATCCAAATGAAGTTTAAGTAAAGCTTCCATTGAACTTATCATCCTCTAAGGGTGGTTTCATCTACCAGAGTTGAACAAAAATCTACTCCTTATACTCATATCTCAAAACTAGAAATTAAACAATATTCCAATCAGGAGGTATGGCAGGAAAATATTTTGCAGGAGGTTGAAGAACCGATTTCTAGTCAAACAACTCTAGAAACTCCAAGGCTTCAAGAGAAAGAGTTAAAGAGACCAAGTGAAAGTATGTCTCTTGTAGGTTCAGGTTCCAAATCAATAGAATTTATAGTTTTCAAAAGGAGAAATACAATGAATACAAAGGAAGAATCATCACAGGTCAGAAATCTAGAAATGTCTACTATAGTTGTGTTATCAAGCGAGCATGTGTTTTATCTGCAACAATATGAGAAAACAATTCCTAATCCATCTGCTTCCCCTTCTTTTGGTCAGCAAATTATTTTTTCCAAGTTCATAGAAATGAAGAAGAATAATGAAATATTAAATATTGCTACATATTATAAGTTTTGGGAGCAGACCTATACTACTTAAACTAGTTTATTGTCTGCATTGGACCCTAACAGAGGGCAATTTCAATTTGAATTTCTTGAGCCAAAGGTCCCAAGTCTAAGAAAAGAATAAGATTACAAAACTTCATTGTTCTCTTTTGACAAAAAACATATTCTTCCCATAGATCGTATTGATCTACACAATCATACTGGTGAGATAATTTATTCTTCCTTGAAAATATCTGTCATGGAAGCTTCAAAGTTGCAAGCTTCTTTGAATAATGTTCATTCTCAGCTTAAATTAGAAAACAATGTCATATTTAGCAAAGGATATAAGTATAAAATCCTCGAAATATCTTGTGATCAAATTAGGATTAGATCCTAATTATGTCAATGTTTCTCAAGAAATAACTAAGAAAGGAAACACATATATTCAAGCATTAAGAAAACAACTGAAATTACATACAATAGAGCATCCTCAAGCTCAGTAAGTAGGTAAATTAGATAAGGAAAAGAATAATATGATGTGTATGATTGTAGATAAGAATATCCAAATTCAGAAAATGGAAGCAGATATGGAAAAGCTTCTAAAGGAAAAAGAGAAGCAAATATTACAGGGATTTCTACAGCAGAAATATGGTCAACCGGACAGGACTCAACTAAACAGCTATCCAAAGTTGTGGTAGATATTTCAGTAAAGAACATTAAAATTGAGAAAATGAAGGCATCATTATAGAGGGAAGAAGATAATAAAATCAAGGCAGATAACGCATATGTTGCAGAATTACAAAAGAATTTGAGGCTCACTAAACATCTTGAAAAGTATATGGATCAATTAGTTAGTACACAAAATCTAGCAAAAGATAAACATAATATATATGTATACTTAAATTCAGTTATTTCAGATATCTGGACATTAATAGAAATAATTTTTGAACTGGAGAAGCTAGTACAAAAATCAAAATTAGTTATTGTTTAGATCAAAGAGGAGCTAGACAACAAACCTAGAGAAGCAACAAGAATCATCAAAGTTTTGTATTCAAAAACAAAAGAACTTGAATAAATGGGCATTGAATATAAGACAGATGCAATCCTTGAAGTCAAAAAACTATTAACAAAGATAAATTTAATGCTACAGCTAGAAAACAAGTGTCATAATATAGAAGTTTAGATCAAGAGGTTTCATAACAAGTTTTATGTTTTGCAGCAAAAAGGATCAATTCCATCACTAAGATATTCTCATGGCCAGTTGATCGAGCAAGAAAATTATTTGAAGAAGCTTCATGATATAGAAATATACAACTCCATGTTTTCTAGAGTAAAAGGAAATGTTGGTGGTAAAACTTTTCTCTAGGGGTTAGAAAATGATTTATTCATTTCATATGAAATTCACCATCTCTTTGTAAACAAGCCCACTTTTGAAAAATAAACTGAAGTAGATGAAACATTCAGGAAAGTAATAAAGTTTTCTTGTCCATATGATGATAAGTGGCACAAGTTCCATGAACTTATTGAATTAACATAAAGTGGATTTAAAGGCGGGATTTGGGAAAAGAAGCAGGAGCAGAATCAGTAAAATCAACAAAATCAGGTTTAAAGGAAGCAGTTAGAGACTAAATGCTCGAATGGTGTACAAATTCCACTAAAACAACACCTAAATTTATATTTTGAGTTGTATTTATTAGGATTATCCAAATCATTTTGGATAAAATTTATTTTATTGTAAAAGATTGTAATAGATTAGATATTTTTGAATTACACTCTATAAACACATTATTATTCAAAGTAATAAGGGTTGATAGCTTGATAAACCAGAGAAATTATTAAATTTTTGGAAATATTGAAGCTAATCAAAGGATTTTGGCTTCAGTTTCTAGCGCCATTTGTGTTCATGTGAGTCTCCTTTGTGTAAGCATTACTTTTATTATCCATATGTTTGAGGTAATATAGAAGTATTGGTAAGGCTAGATTGAGTTTTGATCTCCCTAACAATCCCTGTAAAGTTATTATCATCACTGAGATTAGCTAATTAAACAATTTGTTTATATTAGTAACTCTGCATCATTAAATTATTTCCTTCTAGCGTCTCTCAAATGTATAAGTGTAATAGTATAGAAACATTTCTATACGTATTTTCTTTATTTGATAATCAAAATATTCAAGAAGGATATTTAACTATCAGATGTCTCCTTTTTCATCTATCATAAACATTTAAATATAACATGTCGTTAGTACCGGAATCAAGGCTTTGAGAAGCCTTTAAGATATTGAGTTATGTATATGTAAATGATTTGATTCATTTATCATCCATTTAAATAAATCCTCATTTAGATTCTTTGGCACAATTCTCGAGCCTAGAACTATCTACAAAGAAACAACATCATATTGGCGTTTTTTTGGGGAACGAAGTTTGAAGTTCATTTCCTTGGGAAAATGATAAGACTTACCTCTAAATGGTGAATAAGAGGCTATCAGGCTAAAATTATTTACCTAGCCACTTCATAAATTAAATTTGGCTTCATGCAAGCATACTAGGTCACATTCTAATCCTCAACTCTATACTCCATTATTAGATCCAAATATACTTGTACGAGTTGATTCCCTCATACATAGACTTGAAGCTTCTACTTCCACTTCCATTCCACCTAAATCAGTTGAACAATATGAACAGTCTAGATCAATTCCTATCTATGTTGATTTATCTTATTTACCACCTAAAGTATTAGAGCTTCTTTATAAGGGACTAGATATACAATTCGCCTTTCTTGTTCATCAACTTGAATCCTTTGAACTTCCAGTCTCCCTTTCAGAGTCATATGATACAGAAGAAGAGCTTGAACCAAAGTTACCTAAGATTAAACCTGGAGACTTTATATCCTTTGTTATCCACACTTATCCTTCTACTTTTGATAAGCCTAAAGAGGAGCTTAAAATCTACATAAATCCTTTAGCCTTTGAAGATCAAGAAAAATTTGTTCATGAAGTTCAAAAATTGGTTGTTCATCCTCAATTCTGAAAGAAACCTATAGTTTCAGAATAGTCATCTCCTATAGAAAATCTATCAACGAGACTCAATCTAATCTTGTAATGTAATAAAACAAAATATTGAATCCTTATACAATTTGTGGAAACCAAATACGATCACACATTCACATGACAAGTAAGAGAAAGAAATAATCAATCACATAACACAAGAGGTATTTGGGGAAAGAAACTGCTCAAAACCCCACTAGCTATCTATTGTATAAAGTCAAGACCATGAAACAATACAATTTTTTTCTCTCACTGAGAAACCCCTGCACTCTACTAATTATCTCACTCTGATCTAGGATAAATCAGTCAAATACTTAACCAATTCTCAGCCTTTGTCTGACCAGCCTTGTTCCCACATTCCTAGAGGAATTGTCACCCTATTAAATAGGAAATTCCCAAGAATTGATTTCACAATTGATCCAAGGATTCCTAATGATTCTATACATGACCTGTACAATTTTCTAATTATACAACTGATAGTTGTCTTCCCTTTAACCTTGCTCTCAACTGGGCCTTCCTTAGAACTGGCATGCAAAAACTATTTATAATGAATTATCAGTTAACTAATTGATCACTACTTGTGAATTAAATTAGATTTAATTCACTAGACCTCTCATTAGCTCATCTCTAAGTTAGAACTAGTTAAATTTATTAACTCAATTAATTGAGTTAACTAATTACAACTCACAAATAACTGTAACTAGACCCCCTAAAATCATGGGAGAACTCTACATGCCTCCTCTCTGACCCTCAAATCAAATTTCCTAAGCTAAATAACTCTTCCTGACTTAGTTAACTAATACAAGTTGTAATGAGATGAAATTACAACTTCTCTTCCAATTTAATTAACGGAAAACTAAATCAGAAGCCCCCTTTGGGTTCCATTTAACCACTCCCTCTTAACAAGAAAGGGATTATCTGCTACCCTGCTCTTGTCTCTGTGGAATTCAATTTTTCTTCTTTCCAGCGCCTTCGTCAATATGTTTGCATCTTTCTCCTCTATGGGAATGTACTCTAATGACATAATCTACATCCGCGCACAATCTCTGAGATGGTGATATCAGATATCAATATGCTTGGACCTGTCATGAAAAACTGGATTAACTGAGAGTTTGATGCAACTCTGGTTATCAAAATGTATCACTGTCAGATCCATCTGTCGACCAAACAAACCAACAAGTATCTTCCTCATCCAGATGGCCTCACATGTTTCCTGACTGGCCACCATGTACTATGCCTCTGATGAAATAAGTGCAACTAATATTTGTTTCTTGTTGTACCAGAAAACTATTGTTGATTCTATGTTGAAGATGCCCCCTAATGTGCTCTTTTTGTCGAACTGACTCCCTTCCCAATCTGCATCAGTGAAGCCTTGAAGCTTCACTCCCTCTGTCTATATGTACCATATCCCATACTTTGTAGTGCCTCTGAGGTATCTCAACACATGCTTGTCTTCCTTCCAAAAGAGCTTGGTAGGCTTAACCATAGCTTAACTAAGTTGGTTAATTGTGTATCATATGTATGGTCCTATGTTCACCAAATACATGAGTGAACCCAAAAGCTTCATGTAAACAATAGCATCCACTACTTCACCCAAAGTAGCATCCTCCTTCCTCCAATTTCATACTAGAGGAGTCTCCATGGGTTTGTTGCCCTCCATATGGAACTTCCTGAGGATCTTGTTGGAATACTTTCCCTGAGATACAAATAGATCCCCATCTCTTTGCCATATTTCCAATCCTATGAAATATTGCAAGAGCGTCACATCCTTCATCTCAAATTCTCTTACAAGATCCTCTTTGCAAGACCCTATGAGCTACTCATCACCTGTCAGTATCAGATCATCGACATAAAGTACAATAATCAAAATCTTACCATATACCATAATATGATAAAGGTTCACATTTGCTTCACTCTTGGTGAAGCCCAACCTGGTGAAATATTTTTCAATCCTAGTGTACCAAGCACAAGGTGCTTACTTCAGCCCATACAGTGCTCTCTTGAGTTTGCACACATGTGACTCCCTATCGAAGATCTCAAAACCTTATAGTTGCTCAATGTACACCTCTTCCTCAATAACTCCATTGAGAAAGGTGTTCTATACATCCATATGATGTATCTTCCATCCCATATGCACTGCGAGTGAAAGGATGGACATGATAGATGAGTACCTTGCGAATGGTACTCAATCCCCTCCACCTAAGATAACCCTCTGGCCACAAATCTGGCCTTGTTCTTCTCCACACTCCCATAAGATGCATGCTTCACCTTGTAGACCCATGTGGATCCTACAACTGACTTCCCCACTGGTCTTGGGACAACTTCCCATGATATTTTTCTGATAATGGAGTCATACTCCTCAATCATGGCATCAACCCACACTGAATGTTACACTGCTTCCTCAAAAGAGGATGGTTATATCTCAATACCTTCGATCATATGAGCCATGTATCCAATGTAGCACTCTGGGGACCTTCTCTACCTGCACTATGACGTAGGTTCTCCCACATTCTCTCTTGCATCTAGCAAAAAAATTTCAGCCTCTCTGGTGCGCTTCCTTCCATCTCTGGTGGATGGCTCTGCATGAGTGGTTTTTGCCACTCTCTGTTCCTCTTCTTGTGGCTTCTCCACATCCTAAGGTTCTTCTTTTGGATCCAAGAACTCCTCAACTACATGCAACTCAAGCTCCCTCTAAAGGGAAGTTTGCATGGTTTTCTCTTCATTGAATTTCACATCTCTTCTGGCTACTGTCATCCTGTGTGTTGGAAAGTACACCCAATAGTTGTGAGGTGTATCATTTTACCCCATAAATATCCCCAACTATGTTGTTAGCTCTAGCTTCTTCCTGGAATCTTTAGTTACATGTCAATAAAAAAATGAACCAAAAATTTTAAAATACGACACATCCGATCTCTTCCCTGAAAAATCTTCCTCCAGTGTACTCATCCCAAGTATCTGATGAGGACTTATGTTATGCACAAATATTGTTGTATTGCATGCTTCCTCCCACATATGCAACAATAGGCCTTGATCATGTAACATAGCTCATGTTACTCCCACAATAGTTCTGTTATCTTTCTGCTATGGGTTATGAGATGTTATCAATTATATTTGAATTCCTTCTGAGGCACAAAAGTTCTTGAATTTGTTAGAGATATATTCCCCACCATTGTTTCTCCTCAGAGCCTTCACCTTCTTCCCTGTATATTTCTCGAAAAGTGCCTTGAACTCAAAAAACTTGGACAGTGTTTGATATTTCTTCTGCATGAAGAAAATCCAACACTTTCTTGAAAAAAACATCAACAAAAATCACATAATACCTATGTTTTGTTGTGGAATCTCTTGAGAATATCCACACACATCTGAGTGAACTCTCTCAAGAATCACATTGGCTTGTCTTTCCTTATCGTGAAATGTGGCTTTGGTATACTTCCCTAATTTACACCCTTTGCATGTAACTTTCTGCGCAAGTGCACCCTTTAGAATTTATGTATAAATATGTTTCATTGTCTTCAAAGCGTTGTGGTGTAGATGGCCCAATCTCATGTGCCATAAATCACCGATGTCTTGGCTCTCCACCTTATTTTATTTTGTGCTCAAGTAAACACAACCTTCTACATCCAATTTGTAGAGGTTTTTTACCCGAACCCCAATATTTTTCACTTGTCGCGTGGCTTTATGATGAAGGAATGCCTTTCCTTCACTAAATATCACATCATAGCCACAATATTCCAGCATAGAAACAAAAACCAAATTCTTCTTTGAACCAGGAACATACATGACATATTTTAATGTGAATAGATTACCTTACTCCCTTTGAAAGGTAATTATACCTACACTGGTAGTGTTATACCTCCCATCATCACCCATATCGATGTGCATCTATATATCCTTCTCCTCCAAGCTACTAAATAACTATTTGTTGACGATCATATGGAATGAAGCTCCACTATCCAAGTACCACACAGAACCCATCATGGATGACACCATGCATGCGATGAGAGTGAAATCCAACTCAAAATCTGAATTAACTACTTCACTAGCTGCTTCTCCTGAGGCCTTCTTTTTAGTCTTATTTTCTGGACCATTTGTGGCATAATGTCCATGCTCATGGCAATGAAAACATTTCACCTTTGACAAGTCTCGCTTCTTTCCTGCCTTGCCAGACTTAGATTTGGAATGGGATGCCTTCCCTTTTCCCTTATTTGCATTTCCAGCCAAGGCACATTTCTCCTCATCATCATTCTTTGATGAGGATCCATCTCTAGTGCTCCGTCGAATCTCTTCTTGTACCAATTCGGACCATAAACGCTCCTAATCTAGTAGCTTCTCCCTCCCATTCACAGAGTCCTGGTAACTATGCCAGCTCTTGGGAAGGCCTAGAAGAGATAGGGTCACAAAATCATCCTAGGAAATTGTTATCCCAAAACTTCCAAGATCATCTCTACATTGAGTGAACTTCTTCAAGTATTTTTGGATCATGTCACCCTTCTCCATCTTGATATTTATGAGCATGTCTTTCAGCACCAACTTCCTGAGGTCACTACTATTCTGAAATAGATCTGTCAAGGCCTTCCACATATCATATGGAGTCCCCTTTCCATGGATACTTGAGACAATATTATCTCAAACTCCCTCTAATAAGATCCTTCTCACCTTTGCTACATTCTTCTTCCATGCATCAAGTTGTTGATCATTTGTTGTTGCAGGCTGAGGAATATCACTTTCTATGAAAGCCTTCAGTCTATTGTCCTAGAGCACTACCTCCATCCTATCCTTCCATGCTATGTAATTTGAATTTTCCTCAAGGGAATATTCGAGTCTCAAGCCATTGAAATACATCTTGATCAGTTATTGTTCCTGAATAATAAATATGTAAATTTGATGTACCTATTCAAAAAAAACTTTGGTTCTTGCCTTCTATTGTGTTTCTTGCTCAGATACCATGAATAAAACCTATCGATGAGATACAATATGATCTTGTAATGTACTAAAACAAAATATTTAATCCTTCTACAATTTGTAGAAACCAAATACAATCACAAAACAAGTAAGAGAAAGAAATAATTGATAACACAACACAAGATGTATATGGGGAAAGAAACTGATCAAAACCCCACTATCTATATATTGTATAATGTCAAGACCATGAAACAATACAATGATTTTCTCTCATTGAGAAACCCCTAGACTCTGCTGACTGTCTCACGCTGATCTAGGAAAAATCAGTCAAATACTTAACCAAATCTCAGCCTTTGTCTGAATGGCCTTGCTCACACATTCCCGATGGAATTTTCACCCCATTAAATAGGAAATTCCCAATAATTGATTGCGCAATTGATCCAAGACTTCCTTATGACTCTATACATGACCTATACAATTTTCTAAATATATAACTGATAGTTATCTTCCCTTTAAACTCACTCTCAACTGGGCCTTCCTTTATAGTGAATTATCAGTTAACTAATTGATCACTACTTTTGAATTAAACCATATTTAATTCACTGGACCTATCACTAGCCCATCTCTCACTTAGAACTAGTTAAACTAATTTTAACTCAATTAATTGAGTTAACTAATTACAACCCACAAATAATTGTAAATGGACCCCCTAAAATCATGGGATTACTCTACCTGCCTCCTCTCTAACCCTCAACTTGAATTTCCTAAGATAACTAAGTCTTCCTGACTCAATTAACTAATACAAGTTGTCATGAGATGAAATTACAATTTCTCTACCAATTTAATTAAGGGAAAAATAAATTAGAAGCCCCCTTTGGGTGTCATTTCAACATCTTCTAGTAAATCTTTATCTCCTAAACAACTAATTTTACAACAACAACAAATGGTTTGATTTGGACCAATTGTGACAATTGGATATGCAGCACTAGTACTACCACCAGCAAATCAAATTCTTGATTTCCTAGAAGGATATATGAAACATCTGCATAGATTTAATGGAGAAATAGGACCATCAACAGAAGATCATTTATCTACATTTATGTATTTCACAGATAATATGAACATAAAACATGAAGATGTTTATATGAAATTATTTGTGTAACCATTAGAAGGAAATGTTAGAATTTGGTTCAAATAATTACGAGAAAATTTTATTCATACATGGACAGGATTAACCAATATCTCCATAAATCAATGGGGAATAAAGAAATTTCTTGTTTATTATATGCAAAACTTGAAGACCTCAAAAGAAATCTCACTGTGTTGGGAAAAATACTAAGAGGGGGGGTGAATCAGTATTTAGACCTTATATCTATAAATTTAAATTTTTATTTTGCAGAATTCCATACGCAGCTTTTATGAACTAAACTCGCGTATATACGCACTTTTCTGCACATCAACCTGCGTATAGATCTGTAAAAATAAATTTTGCAGAACAGACCAGATCTATAAAACTTACCCAGATTTATTCATTTTCTTCAGTAGACTTGTGCCAGTTCTTCATCATTCCTTCAGTAGGTCATTCTAGAGATTCATCATCATCAGATCTAGAGATCTTGAACCATCATTATATCCATGGGTGCATTATTAATTCATATCTATCCATAAACTATAACCCATTCCATGCAGATATACTTCAGAGTGAAGTATTCATTCAATACCTAGACACGTGCACACCCTTTCACTATGATCCTCTTCTCCTTATATATTTTTAGCCTTTATCAATACCATGAGCCAAAACCACACAACTTCCGATGGTATTCTTGGATGGAATCAAATAGACAATACAACGCTCAATATTGTGGGCTAATACCATGGTAATGCCCCTTGGTATCATAATTTTAGAGTGCAAAAGGCATACGCGACTTGGAGCGTTCGTTTTCGCGTATACATGCAACTTTTCTTCATAAAAAATGCATATATGCTAACCCTGAATGTATACGCGGGTTTCCTTCACAAAAGTAGCGTATACATTGCATCCATACATGGGTTGCCTTCACAAAAGTAGCGTATACATTGTGACAATTATATTTATCATTTCTCTGGCACTTACTGGAATTATTTTCTCTGTCATATCTGAACTGATCTGTAGATACATCATTCTTACATCTTTAACAAATAGGTTGATATCAAAAGGAAATTCAGCAAGTAGGTTTCCATCAAGAACAACTTCATCAAGTAGGTTGCCATCAAGGACAACTCATTACATCATATTGCCAACAATCTCCCCCTTTGGACTTGATGGCAACCACGATGGTGTTTGATCACCACAATAGATAGATACATTAATCATAACCATTATTCAAACACCATGATACTCTCCCTTTTTGACATCAAGGGAAAAGGACAGATCAAAACCAAAACAAGGTTTCTCTTCCCTTGTAGAGAGATGAGCTCTATAGATCTGAAGTGCACTGAATTTACCATGCTCCCCCTGAGTTCATGCTAAATATTTACACAGATTTTTCAATGAAGTACATGACTCTATAACTCAACCAAGTATGACCATTCCTATCACCAAGGACTCATACTTACATCAATGATCCAACCAAGTCGAATTACATATTTGACTAAACTAACCAAGGTTTACTGACTATCCTATATGACTGAATATAACAATTTTACAGCATAGGTCTCAACATGACCTTTTCATCAACTGAATTTTTATAAACAAGACCAATGAATCTCAATCATGAGAGCAGACCACAAAAAACACTTAGAATGCCAACAATGCATCCTTTCCCACAAGACAAGTGCTCCCCCTTAGCTTGTGCATCCTGAACACTTTCAACAACAAATCATCAAGGCATCTTCATCAAAAATATTAGAGATTGAAACAGAAATGTAAGAACTAGAACATCACCAGATATATCCAACAGCACCGCAACTGTTCTGAAAATGCTAACCCATAAAACTGTGCCAGCAAAAAGCCATACGCGGTTTTCTGTATATAAAATCGCGTATATACGCGACTGTCCTTTATGAAATCCACGTATCCAATTTAATATTCTGAATTTAAGCAGATCTGATCTTCTAAGCAACAAAGACAATTCCCAGCTTTTTTCTGAGATATTCGAAGGCTTCCCTGGGAAGAGGTTTAGTTAATATATCAGCAACTTGTTCTTTGGAGGGTACATACTCCAATTTCACCTTTTGTTCAAGCACTTGTTCATGTAAGAAGTGATACTTGATAGGGATGTGCTTGGTCTTGGAATGCATAACAGGATTCTTTGAGATACTGATGGAACTTGTATTATCACACATAATGGATATGGGAGGTGAACATGTGATTTGAATGTCTTGTAAGGTCTGCATCATCCAAAGAAGTTGTGTGCAACATGATGCGGCAGCAACATATTCTGCTTCTGCTATAGATAAGGCAATAGAGCTTTGCTTCTTGCTAAACCAAGATACTAATCGGGGCCCCATATAGAATGCACCACCACTAGTGCTCTTCCGATCATCAACATTTCCAGCCCAATATGCATCTGTGTAAGCACGAAGAGTGAGATCAGCATTATTTGGATACCATAGTCCAAAGTATTGAGTTCCTTGTAGATATTTGAATATTCTTTTGACAGCCTGAAGGTGAGACTCTTTTGGATTATCTTGGAATCATCCAAAAATCCCAACTGCATGCATAATATCTGGTCTTGTCCCGATTAGATAAAGTAGACTTCAAATCATGGATCTGTATTCTAGTTGATTCACTGCGGGAGAATCATCATGAGAACTGAGGTTACACCCAGTTATCATTAGTATACTTACAGGTTTGAAATCTTCCATCCCATACTTCTTCAAAATTTGCTTGAGGTATTTTTCTTGAGATAAAAATATGCCATCGGTTGCTTGTTGCACTTGTAAGCCAAGAAAAAATGTTAGTTCCCCAAGTAAAGACATTTCAAATTATTGTTGCATAACAGAAGAAAATTTCTAACTCATGGACTCTTCATTACTTCCAAAAATGATATCATCAACATATACAACCACAATCAATAATTTAGCATTTTCAGTTTTTGTGTATAAGTTGCTATCAGCAGAACCCTTTGAAAATCCTTGTTGATGAAGATATTTGTCAAGACGATAATACCATGCCCTTGGAGCTTGCTTGAGACCATATAAAGCCTTTTTAAGTTTACAAACAAGTTTTTCATCATTGCCCAAAATGAATCCTTCTGGTTGTTCTATACAAACTTCTTCTTCTAGATCACCATTGAGGAAAGCAGATTTAACATCCATTTGATAAACTTGGATTTGTTGAAAGCTTGAAAAAGCAAGAAACATTCTGATGGCTTCAAGTCTAGCTACAGGAGAAAATGTTTCTTCAAAATATATACCTTCTTGTTGAGCATACCCTTTACAAACAAGTCTAGCCTTGTTTCTAATAACATCTCCATTTTCATTTAACTTGTTCTTGAATATCCATTTTGTTCCAATAACATTTTTATCATGAGGTCTTGGAACTAGTTCCCAAGTATGATTCTTTTCAATTTGATCAAGTTCTTCATTCATGGCTTGAATCCAACATTCATCTTTGCTAGCTTGATTGACATTATGTGGTTCAATAGTGGATAAAAATGCTAGATAGCTAGTAGACCCTACAAGAGTTCTTCTTGTTTGGACACCTGGTCCCTTTTCTCCCAAAATTTGAGATTCTGGATGATTATTTTGAACATACCTGGATGGAGCCTTTTCAGATAGATCTTCTTCTACTGCTTCATTTGGTTCACCTTCTATATTATCTCTATTAGATGCAGGAATATATACATCATCATCATCTTCATTTGTTGTTTGAATTTACCCTTTTAGAGCTGAGAGGGATTCATCAATTACAATGTCAATGCATTCAACAATCTTCCGAAGTCTTTTATTGTAACATTTATATGCTTTACTTCTAGAAGAGTAGCTGAGAAATATTCCTTCATCTGCTCTAGGTTCAAACTTGCCAAGCTTTTCATCATTGTTCTTGATAAAATATTTTCTTCCAAAAATTTTAAAATGCTTTGCATTGGGAAGATTACCATACCAGAGCTCATATGGAGTTTTATCACTGTTTACATGAACATGTGCTTTGTTAAGAATATTTACCGCAGTATGTGTTGCTTCTCCCCAAAATGTGTTAGGTTTTCTTGAATCATCAAGCATAGCCCGAGCCATTTGTTGAACTATTCTATTCATTCTTTCTGCTACTCCATTTTTTTGTGGGGTACCAGCTACAGAAAACTATATTTTTTATGCCATGTTGTTCACAAAAATCAAAGAATTCATCTAATATATATTCACCTCCTCGATCAGATCTAAGACACTTGATTTTTAGATCTAATTCATTTTCAACCAGTGCTTTGAAGATCTGAAATTTTTTGAATGCTTCATGTTTGTGTTTTAGCAACCCAATCCAACACATTCTAGAGAAATCATCAATAAACAGAATATAGTATTGTTCTCCACGGGGTGACCTTTTTCTCATAGGTCCACATATATCAGTATGAATAATTTCAAGAGGCTTACTTGCTGATCCTTCTTTGGCATTAAATTGCACTCTGGTTTGCTTACCGAATTGGCAAGTTTTGCATATGGTACTCTCAGGCAGAGTAATATTGGGAAGATCACAAACAACTTTGAGTCTGCTAGATTTGTTGATTTAAGAGAAGCTCAAATGCCCCAATCTTCTATGCCATAACCAATTTTTTGAATATTTACCCAAGTAACATTGTTCTTTATAGCTTTTCAATACATACAAATTTCTTGGTGTTATATTTCCTTTTATGATAGTTTTTCCTGTATCCAGATCACGTACCACACATTCTTTTGAACTAAAGACAACTTCAGTTCCTTGATCGCACATTTGACTTACACTTAACAGGTTATGCTTTAATCCATCCACATACACAACATTGTTAGCTTTCACCTTTTCTTTTAGAAAAACATAACCTTTTCCATTAATGACAGCAGGAGTATCATTCCCAAAAGTAACATTCTTTTCTCTTTATAGAGCATTGTATGCAAGAAGTTTATTTCTGTCACCTGTCATGTGTTTTGAGCATCCACTATCAATGTACCATTGATTTTCTTCTCCTTCTGCAAATAAAGCTATGCCACAGTTCTCAACCTGTAATTCCTTCTTTCTCCACACTTTGGAAGTTGATGGTATATGCTCTTTTGGCTGAAGTTTGCTCCTGCATTCAGATTCTTCATGACCAAAGTTATTGCAATAAGCACATTCAATTTCATTTTGAAGAGGTGAAAAGTTGTTATATGTATTCTTCTTTATTCCAGTATCAATTCTTTTCTTTCTTGCTTCTCTAGTCATGATGGTTTTGTATGCAACACATTGAACAGCTTTATGACCAAAATTATGACATGAGAAACATTGTCCATTGAAGAAGAATTTTTTGCGATCATTGAACCTTCTATTTGTGTTTACCTGTTGGTTGGTATTTCTCTGAAAGGTATTCCTGTTAGTGTTCTTTCTATTGAGGTGGTCATGATTTACCTGTAAAGTTTCTTTGTTTCCTTGCTGAGTGGCAGAATGTTGTAGGCTCGTTGTAGTTGCTTTTAGATAGTTTGGTGCTGAAGACTGAGAAGATTCTCCGACATATCCAAGACCTTTCTTTATAAGAGGAGAACGTTGTACCTTGATAATTTCATCTAAGGTTTCAGATCCTTTAGAAAATCTAAGATTCAAAGTCTTTACTTTCTCAATTTCTTTTCTTAGACTTACTACTTCACATTCTAATTTCTCATTGTGTTTTTCCTTTTCTTCAAGCTGATTTTTTAGAGTTTCTATGGATATTTTGTTTTCTTCCAAACATATTTTAAGTTGATTGATTTCTTCAAGAAAATCATTGTCTTTTAGATCGTCCATAAAAGTATCCTTTTCTTCTTTAGACTCTTTTTCAAATGCCATGAGAAGTCTAAGATCTTGATCAGATTCTTCCTCACTATCTGATAACCCATCATTATCTTCATGAGTATAATAACCTTTTCTAGTGCTAAATCGATTCTTATTTCTTCTTGCTACTTCTTTTCCTTTTTCATTTGTTTCTTTATGTGGACACTTAGCAGCATAATGACCAACTCTTCCACAAGAAAAAATTTTGAAAGGAAGCTTACCTCTGAACCTTCCAGTGCCAAGTTGGAGCTTCTTTACAAAATTTACCTCATCTTCTTCTGAAATATACCCTGATCCTTCTGTTTCTTGTACTTATTTTCCTTTTGTAGAGGCTCTAAAGACGACTTCTTTGACTTCAAAAGATCCTCCTTTTCTCATTTCACATGCAGTTAGAATCCCATGAAGTTGGACAATAGTAAGATTTTGAAGATTCTGTTTCTCTTCAATAGCAGACACCTTTGACTCAAATTTTGAAGTTAGAGATCTTAAAAAAATTTCAACCAGAGTAGTGTCAGTTATGGTTTCACCCAAGTTTCTCATACGATTTACAATATCATCTAGACGTAAAAAGAAACTGGCAATGCTCTCCTCATTATGCATCCTTAGATTTTCATATTGAATTCTGAGAGTTTGGAGTTTAGCACTTTTTACCTTTGTATCACCTTCATAGATTAGAATGATTTTGTCCCATATTTCCTTTGTTGTATTCAACTGCATGACCTTGACAAATTCTGATTCAGTCAGACTCCCTAATAGTGCATTGACCGCCTTTGCATTTGTTTCATAGTTCTTTCTTGTCGTTGCATCTGTTGAAACTGAGGCTGGATATTGATAACCTCCTTCAACAATAGCCCATACATCTGCTCCAAGAGACTGAAGATAGGATCTTTTCCGTGTTTTCCAGAAGATTAAATTGTTTCCGTTGAAAAGTGGAGGCCTGATAGATGCTCTCCCATCTTGATTTCTCATCTTGGTTGATCTTCCTTCTAGCGGTTAAGCTTCTTCAGAAGGACCTGCTCCGATACCAATTGTTGGGAAAAATACTAAGAGGGGGGGGTGAATCAGTATTTAGAGCTCATATCTATAAATTTAACTTTTTCTTTTGCAGAATTCCATACGCGGCTTTTATGAACCGAACTCGCGTATATACGCGCTTTTCTGCACATCAACCCGCGTATAGATCTGTAAAAATAAATTTTGCAGAACAGACCAGATCTATAAAACTTACCTAGATTTATTCATTTTCTTCAGCATACTTGCACCAGTTCTTCATCATTCCTTCAGTAGGTCATTCTATAGATTCATCATCATCAGATCTAGAGATCTTGAACCATCATTATATCCATGGGTGCATTATTAATTCAGATCTATCAATAAAATGTAACCCATTCCATGCAGATATACTTCAGAGTGAAGTATTCATTCAATACCTAGACACGTGCACACCCTTTCACTATGATCTTCTTCTCCTTATATATTTTTAGCCTTTATCAATACCATGAGCCAAAACCACACAAATTCTGATGGGATTCTTGGATGGAATCAAATAGACAATACAACGCTCAATATTGTGGGCTAATACCATGGTAATGCCCCTTGGTATCATAATTTTAGAGTGCAAAAGGCATACGTGACTTGGAGACTTCATTTCCACGTATATACGCAACTTTTCTTCATAAAAAAATGCATATATGCTAACCCTGAATGTATACGCCGGTTGCCTTCACAAAAGTAACGTATACATTGCATCCATACGCGGGTTTCCTTCACAAAAGTAGCGTATACATTGTGACATATTATATTTATCATTTCTCTGGCACTTACTGGAATTATTTTCTCTGTCATATCTGAACTGATCTGTAGATACATCATTCTTACATCTTTAACAAATAGGTTGCTATCAAAAGGCAACTCATCAAGTAGGTTTCCATCAAGAACAACTTCATCAAGAAGTTTTCCATCAAGGACAAAAAATTACATCATATTTCCAACACACTGAACCTGTAGCATAGTTTATTAAGAGGTTTAATAAGATTTATAATAATATTCGAGCAGATTGTAAACCTCCGGTCACTACAGCTAAAGTTAGGTTTTCTAAAGCATCCGACGATGATTTCGCTTTAATGTTGATAGAAAGAAAATATGAAACCTTAGAAGACATCCAAACTAATGAAATTGGGGTAGAATATAACAGAGAAGCATCTCATAAATAGAGAGAAAAAAGGCAAAAAAAGTAGAAAGAAAATTGAAAGCTAAAGCAAAAGTTGGGTCATCTTCAAATATTAAGGAAGAGGAACATAAAATTGATGAAATCAATTCAATGTTGAGAAACATGTCTAATATAATGTCTAATATGGAAACACAATCTAGAAAAACACAACAAAATGTAAATAGACCACATGGAACCTAGAGAAGACCTTTCTAACCAAAAATTTTACAGAGGGAAAGACAGAATATTGATCAACAAATTCACCCTCCATTGATGATAGATGATCAGGTAGTGGAAGAAGTCATAAATGTGGTGGATGACATGAATTATTTTGGTGTTCAGCCTTTTTATAATGCTATTTTTCTTGTGAATCAAGTGCAGCCTTAGTTCAGAATATATAATCTTCAAAAGTTTATAAATATCAAGCTTTTTCTGAATTTTCAATCGCTGAATTAAATAAAATATGTGACCTTAGACCAAGGCAAGTTCCAGGTAGACCTGTAAATAAATTTACCTTTGATCTCTCTCAAGATAAAAATGTTGAAACACTTCCTTCATTGTCTCAAAATCAACAATCAAATGAATCAACAACAGAAAAACTTTTTCCTCATGTGTTCAATGTAGAAAAAGAGCTAGAAAAAAGTAAAAATTACAATTCCTTTATCTGGGCTATCAAGAAATCCTAGTTATAAGCAACAAGTGTCCAAATGGATTCAATATTTGAGTGTGGACGTTGAAGGAGATATAATTATTTTTAAATATGAAAAACCATATGTTATTTTTTGGCCAAGTTTGGGTGTTCAAGATGAAAGTGTTCCCCATTTATATTTTACTCTAAAGGTTCATGATTTTCTCCTCTAAAATTGCATGCTAGACTCAGGGGAATCTGATAATATTATGCCAAAACATATTATGGATCAACTTCAGTTACAAGTAACAAGGCCCTACCATGGTTTATATACATTTGATTCAAAAAAGGTGCAGTATTTGGGACTGATTAAATATCTGGTAGTAACCTTAGCACAGATTCTTGTTAAAAGTGTTGTGATGGATATAGTAGTTACAGATATTCCCCCAAAATTTGGTATGTTGTTATCAAGATCCTGATGTGATAAATTGGGAGGTAGTTTACAAATGGATATGTCATATGCTACCATCCCAGTTTATGGAGGGGAACATATATGGCTCTATAGAGAAGTGAGATTCATAAACACTATGTTTAATGTTATTCAAGTAGTAAATACCCCTATATATCTTGTGGACCAATATTTGGGGTGTTTCGTTTTAGTCGTAAATGATGAATGTAATGTACAAAATAGAATTGAAGACATTGTAGGCATTCCTCAGTCTTCAAATAATGATGTATGGAAGCTTTATTTTGATGGAGATTTTTCTAGAGAAGGATCTGGAGTTCACATTGTTTTAATTTCACCTGAAAATAAAATTATCACTCAATATTTTAAATCAGATTTTGAGGTCACAGAAAATGTAGCATAATATGAAGCTTTGATACTTATATTTGAACTGGCTAAGAAAATGAAAGTTCAGAGGTTTTCAGTATTTGGCTATTCATAATTAGTGGTGAGACAAGTTAGAAATATTCATCATACAAAACATCCCAGATTATAAGCTTACATAAATGAAACATGAAATTTTGTACATAATTATTTTCAATCTTTTAACATTGAAGATATACCAAGAGAAGAAAACACGCAAGCAAACTCTTTGGAAGTTTTTTCAAGCGCTTTTAAAGTTCCAGAATATTTTTAGTTGCAATACCAGATTCAGGTAAGGTACAGACCTTCAATCCTTGATAATTTGAAACATTGGCAAGTATTTGAATATGATGAACAATTTTTAAGGTGTATGCAAGATATTGAATAATTTTCTTGCCTACATATTGATGAAGAAAACAATGAAACAATTGCAGGAAGTATTGTTATTCAGTTATCCAAAAATCACATTCCTAAAGGATTAGTACCCCTTGAGAGATTGTTTGACCGGAATGATGTTATAAAACCTTCAATTTTGAATTCACAGCAAGATGATGTGCAAGACTACAATATTGGAATAAAATAAGAGGTTAGAAACATTAAAATTTCAGCAACACTGCCACAAGATATTAAAGACAAATATATTTAGCTATTTAATGAATATAAATATGTTTTTTCACGGAAGTATGAATATTTGAAGACTTATGATACATCCATTATTTAACATAAGATTCCTTCGAAACCAGCCAAACCATTTCAGTAGAAATTGAGGAGGATAAATTCAATTATTCTACCAATAATAGAAAAAGAAGTAAAGAAATTACTAGATGAAAAAATCATTGTTCCTTTAAGATATTCTGAATGGATAGTTAATATGGTTCTTGTCAGGAAAAAGAATGGAGAAATCATAATGTGTGGTGACTTTAGAAATCTGAACAAATTGTCATTGAAGGATAATTACCCACTTCCAAAGATGGATTAGTTACTTCAAAGGGTAAAAGGCTCTAACAAGATTTCAATGTTTTATGGATTGTGTGGATACAATCAGATATTGTTCAGTGAAGAATATAATGAAAATACAACTTTTACAACTCCATGGGGTACTTTCATGTATGTTAAGATGTCATTTGACTTAATCACTGCTTGTACAACCTTTCAGAGAGCCATGGACCTGGAATTTGTTGGTAAGGTAAATAAATTCATAGTAATTTACCTTGATAATTTGACTGTATTTTCTGAACCTGATGCAAAACATATAAAACATTTGAATAATTTTTTTCAAAGATGCAGAAAGATTGGGATTTCTCTTAATCCCAAGAAATCTATTTTTTCCTTGAAGGAAGGAAAATCACTTGGTCATATCATATCAAAGGAGAGAGTTACAATAGATCCCAAAAGATTATTAGTTATCTAGTTTATTTTTCCCAAAACAAAGAAATAAATTCAAGCATTTTTAGGGAAAATAAATTTCTTTAGAAGGTTTATACCTAATTATGCAGAAATTGTAAAAGACATTATTTATATGCTTAAGAAGAAGCATGAAGTAAAATGTAATGCACAGGATATATTTTCCTTCTCACAAATAAAAAAGGCACTTACATAAGTGTCAAAATTATTCAATATAGACTATTCTAAGCTTTTCAATATTTTCTCTTTTTCCTCAAACAATACAATAGCAGCAGTCTTGTTACAGAAAATGAAGATCATTATGAGAATTCAATTTCTTTCTTTAGAAAAGCTATGAGGGATGCAAAACTAAGTATGATATCATTTAAAAACAAGCTTATGCTTTAGTTCAAGCTTTGAAAGCTTTTATAATTTATGTGCTTCATTCTCCAGTAATATATTTTGTACCAAACAATGCAATAAAAATAGTGCTAACTCAACCAGATACAGATGGGAAAAGAGGTAGATGGATAGAAAAAAATTTGGAATTTGATTTGGATATCAGACCAAAAAGGCTAGTAAAAGGACAAGGATTGGATAATATGCTTGTAAAGTTCTAGACATACATTCAATAATGAAAATTTCAAGAGTTCCAAAGGAGAAGAAACCACAAGAACCTTCTCCCACTTCAGTGTCATCTCCACTCCCTTTTCCCATTGATGAAATGTTTTTACTATTAGACTAGTATAAATACATTGTACACTTTCTGAGATATTCTTAATATCCTCTTGAGTTCAAAAAAAATTATTGTAGATCTCTTAGGATTAGAGAAATGAAGTAGTGTATACTTAATGCAAATTTGTATTGAAAGGACCCATTAAAAATTATTTTGTTATGTTTGACTGAAAGTGAAACGGGAGGTGTGATTGAGAAATTTCATGAAGGAGTATGTCGAGTTCACTATGCTTGGAAAGAAACTACACAAAAAATATTGAGAGCAGGATTCTATGGCCTAAACTATTTTCTCAAGTTGGTATTAAAGTACGGAGTTGTATTCCTTGCAAAATATTTGTAGGTAAACAAAATTTAGTTGTTATGCCTCTTATTCCAGCTCTAGTTGAAGCTCCTTTCTAGTAGTCAACATAGATGGATACTAATAGCAACTAATTATTTCACAAAATGGGTAGAGGCTATTCATGTGAGAAATGCAAGTGATTCTGTGGTCATGAATTTTATTGAAGAAAACATTTTGGCCAGGTATGGTTGTCCGAGACAAATAGTTACAGATTATTCTCAAGCTTTTAGTTCCATTAAAATGATTGAGTTTTTTCAAAAATACCAAATTGAATTACATATTTCTATACCTTATTATCCACAAGGGAATGCACTAGCAAATTCATCAAGTAAAATTCTAATTAAAGTTATTAAGAAGGTGTTAGCAGATCATAAAAGAAATTGGGATAGTCATTTAAAATATGCAGTTTTGGAAAATAGAGTTTAACCTAAGAGAGCTACTAGTAAATCTCCTATCCAACTTGTTTATGGCACTGAATCTATTTTCCCTACATAGTTGGCCTCTCCATTTATGAAATTTTTGTAAGATTCTTATGAGGAAATTGATGGTTTCTCAAAAAGAATAAATCATATCATTGAACTTAATAAAGATAGGGAAGAAGTTCAACACACGCTGCTACAATACCAAGACAATATGAAGAGTCTATTTGAAAAAAGATCAAGAGAGAGAAGTTTCATAAAGGAAAGCATTGAAATTTTGATAATCTCTGGTTAGGACCTTTTAAATTTTCAGAAATCAAAGGAAATAATATATTCATTCTACATAAATTATAGGGAGAATATTTCCCATTTCCGGTCAAAGGGAAATATTTGAAACATTACATTTAGTACTGAAGTAAGTTATTTTCATTATCAATGCAAATATCTAGTGTGATTTATTTTTCAAAAGCAAGTGTGATTTTCTACAGCAATGACTCCATAGCCCGAGGAGAAGGCACATGGATCTGCATGTTCTCTGCATCCTGCAAGGGGAAGAAGTCCCCAGATGGAGCCAGTGTTGTAACTTATTTTTACCTATGCAATTTATTCCTAAATTGTATATTGTTCAAAACAAAAACAAAAAACAAAAAATTATTAGAACTTTGTAATAAAGTTGATCATATATTTAAAAAGGTCGCTTTAATTAAGTTTAGGCGCAAATAAATTTTATTTAAATATTGTTTTCCATCGAGCAGTTTCCAACGCTCTGAATGGTTTATCCTCAAATCAACGCATAACAAATTATTGCGGGACCTCCCCCCCCTCCCCCACGCATTCTCAACAATTAATGAAGGGGGGGGCGAGGGGTCTACAAAATGGTTTCGTAGAAACCTCCCACTATGACGTGTCGAGATCTAAAGGAAGGGACCCCCCCATCTCATATACCACATTTAGTAAATTAACCATTGTTGTTATTTATTCCTTCCCGCCAACATCCCAATACTTAATTGGTGGTGCGCAAAATGTAATATCTACAATGGTTATTTCAAATCATATGATAAACCATTTATCTTCCACACCTATATTTTTCCTCCATTTCTCCAATGTTTCACATGTACTCAGCGAAAAAAGACATCAAAATTCCACAGTAAACCACTTCAATTACCAACAGAATACCAAGTATTCTTAATCTATTTTTCTCTTTTAATCTGAAATGGCTAGCTAGAAGGGAAAAGCCAAGATCTCAGTTGAAAACCCTTTTCTTCCTTGTTTTCCTAATTTAGATGAATTTCCTCTGGTATATACCAATTTTATAATAATTGAAACCAAATGTGAATTCGAACTATATGAACTCCATAATTGGGAATTTCAGAAATTTGAATATGCCAGTGATGAAATAAGATTTTGGGAATCCACATTACCACAATTTATTTTCTCCCAAACTTATCATTTCCCTGAGTTTATTACCTTGTGTGAGAATCATTATTTACCTAGTCAGAGAGAAATTGTAGCCAAAAATGGTGAAGCTTTTTTCTCCATGACCATAGAATCCATTTTCTAAGCCCTATAGATCAATCCTCCAATTTCCCTTCAGCCATTTTCAGTAGATTCATTGATGGAATTGTACCATAAGCTTACCTTTCAGCAGCAAGCCATCATTTTTTAGTCTTTCATGCCAGAGGGTTATGAATTACCTCATCAAAACCAACCTTCTTCTTCAACAACCTTTCTATAAATGTCAAGAAAAGTAATTTATATGGTGTATTTCCTTTTAGGGTACCGAAGTGATGAGTGGTTTGATGAGGTCATTTTAGTGTCTTTGTCAGTATTTTCGCCTAGTAAAAAGCCCTATATTCTTTTCATATTTTCTCAGTGTATTTCAGACATCATCTATGAACAGTGCAGAAAGGTTTTTTAAGCATCAATCTATATTGGTGTATTTTTTTTATATCATTAGTATGAAAGTTTCAAAATTCCACTTCAAAATCTTCACTCACAGGGAATATTGCAGTATGTTATTCACTAGACCTCTTTAGTCATAAGGAATTTAGAAAATTACTCCTTTAGTGATTTTGTAGATTAATTCCTATATTTTTCATTATGTCTTATTAGTAGTGACATTATCCTTTAGATATCAATAGAAATTAAATTATTTTGCATCTCAGTGAACAAATAAAGGTAGGAGATTGGTACTTGTATTAGAATTTCATAGAGATTAGAGTTTATGGTTCTGAGTTGCAACCATACAAACTACCAGTTTTTCTTCCCATGAGGATTTTTTCTCTGGAATTCAGAAGACAGAGTTTCAAACATGGATGAGACTAATTTTGTTTCCAGAAAGCATAAGGCCCAATTCAAATTAAAGGTACGTGTTGATATTGCAACAAGAAACGGTGAAATTGGCATCCAGAAACAAAATCTAGAAAATGGCACCCAGAAAATGGTTACCATGTGAGGCTTTTGATTTAATTATCCTTAATTAAATTAAAAGTAAATTGTAATCTTATCTCATAACAACTTGTAATAGTTAACAAACTGTGATAAACTTAGTTAGCTCAAGAATTTTGAGTTGAGTGTCAAAGGATAGGCATGTAGAGTGATTATATTATTAAGAGGGTCCAGTTGCATTTGTAGCACTAGTGTGGTGTGAGTGGGATTAGTTAACTCACATTAATGGAGTTTAAATCAATTTAACTAGTTCTAACTAACTCATGAGCTAGTGGAAGATCAAGTGAATTAAAATAGATTTAATTCACCAGTATTGATCTACCAAGTAATTGATGATTCACTATTTATAGTTGCATGCTTACTAATTCTGGTGGAGACCCAGCTGAGACAATGTAGTATACCTAGGGGGGATAATATAGGGTATGGAGGGAGGTTCCCAAGGGAATAATATGCTGTAATAATATAAGAATGATAAATAATTGGGTCATAGTTAATAAATAAACTGGTTAACCCACATTATGTAAGGGACCACATGTAGCTAGGGAATAAAGTGATAAGCCCATTGTATTGGATGTATGGTATTGAGATACCCATGGTATTGCATGTATGAAACCTATATAGAGAATAGAGTCTCTCCATTGAGAGATGTCAAGGATTATTGTATTGGCAAACATATGGCTTGTGGAGTGATCTCCTTCCTTAAGGAGTGAATGTATGGTGTTGCCCTACCTCAAGGGTTTTGATAATAATGAAGATCTGAAGTTTTATCTTAAATGGTGTTATTTCTTGGGCATATTTTCCATTTCTATATATTTTCTTATCAGATCTACTACAAGTGGTATCAGAGCACTTTCTTGGGCAGAGTTTGGAGATTTGTTTTTTCATTTTTTTGCAGAAAATTTTTGGGCGGCGAGTTTGTAGAGTAGATCTAGAAAATTTGGCAAAAAAATTTCAGAAATAGATATCATATCTAGATTCCTTACGGAAAAATACCCAATTTCAAAAAAAAAATCAGTCGAATCGGAATCCGGATGAGGGTGATATCGCTGATTTAAATTCAGTTGTGTTGCAGAAATGTTTCTAACGATAATTTGTGTACGGCAGATCTCCTGAAATTTTTAGTAGATTTTGGTGCACAATATCAGAAAAAAAATCATAGATCTGAGCTCCCCTTGAAAAATCACCCGATTTCAAAAAAAAAATTGGTCAAATTGGAGTCTGGATGAGGGAGTTATCATTGATTTAAAATCAGCCATTTTTTCAGAAATTTTGTGACGGCAGGACAGTTGCAGCGCAAATCTGTGTTTCCAGAGTGCCTAGATCGGGATTTTAGTCACATGGTTAGATGCAGAATGATTATTCCATTTTCGAAAACAGGTTATATTAAATATTCTGAGTTATATTGACCGAGTAATGTCCATTTTAATTTTTTTCCAAAGTAAGTGATTTTCTTCAAAACCCTTACTTTATTTTTTGGATTCTCGCAAGATGAAGTTTACAGGAAAAGATGATGGCCCTACTATTGAATATTTTTTACAACATCTCAAGGCTCAATACCGAATTTTTTGGATATGCTCCATAGAGCTTCATCTGAAAGATGAGGCAAATAAATGGTGGACCTCACTTGACAGCGCAGTGAGGAAACTTCCCGAGAAAAAACTTAAAAAGGTCATTTTGGACAAGTGGTCTAAAGCCGAAAAGAAGGACACTAAGAGACATAAAGACTTTTTTTCTACTAATATTTTCATATTAAAGGTTAATGGAAGTATTCAGAAAGAGAACATCATTGTGTCTATCATTCCTAGTTGCAAGCATAATTGTATCAATGCTAATTTGGCTAAAAAATTGCAAGTTCTAGCGAAACATATTGAAAACACACAGGTTGATAACGAAGATGTTCAAATTTATAAAGATTTGAAGATTTCTATGGATAAGTATGTGTTGCATTCTAATTTTTATGCTTCAGATATGGCTGTTGTGGATGTTGTTTTGGGACACCCTTGGATGGAATCTGTTGGTACTGTCAATTTTAATGTGCAAAAGAAATTCATGAAGCTCTAGTATAAAAAGAAGAAAATTACATTACACGATATTTGCATTAGGAACCATGGAGAGACTAGGGAGGAAGAAGTGCAAATCTCTAACGACACAGACACATCAGATGATGAGCCTTTGATGGTAGATAGCTAAACACAGACATCAAAGCAAGTACTAACAAAAGAACCTGACACCACTCCATCACCAATAATGGAGGAATTAATGAAAGATGTTCCATCAGTTAAAGCTTCAACATATCACCACCCGCATCACCCAGCAAGACAACAACCAGGAAGGTGGAAACGAATTAGCAACAAGGACAACAACCCCTGGATGACACATAGAGAGGTGCGACGATCCACCCACAACACATCAACACAGAAGAACCACCAGAACCCACTTCCATCTCAAGCGAGCGAGACATCGACTAGATCGAGTGTTCACCTTTCTTTGGGATGGATGGATGCACGTGAATGGTACCAGTGGAATACTCTTTTGAGTAGATCTTATTATTTGTGTTCTTCTTATGTTTTGGGGACAAAACATGTTTAAGGGGGGTGTAATGTAGTATACCTATGGGGGATAATATAGGGTACAGAGGGAGGTACCCAAGGGAATAATATGATGTAATAATATAAGAATGATAAATAATTGGGCCATAGTTAATAAATAAAGTGGTTAACCCACATTATGTAAGGGACCACATGTAGCTAGGGAATAAAGTGATAAGCCCATTGTATTGGATGTATGGTGTTGAGATACCCATGGTAACTACCCATGGTATTGCATGTATGAAACCTATACAGAGGATAGAGTCTCTCCATTGAGAGATGTCAAGGATTATTGTATTGGCAAGCATATGGCTTGTGGAGTGATCTCCTTCCTTAAGGAGTGAATGTGTGGTGTTGCCCTACCTCAAGGTTTTTGATAATAATGAATATCTAAAGTTTTATCTTAAATGGTGTTATTTCTTGGGCATATTTTCCATTTCTATACATTTTCTTATCAGATCTACTACAGACAAGGGTTCAAGGCAAGTAACTATCAATTGTATTTTTAGCAAACTTCCCAGATGTAGTTATAAAACCACAGGAAGCCCATGACGAATTGCGCAATTAAAGAAGGTTGAATTTCCTATTTAATAGGGGTTTAATTCTATAGGGATTGCTAAGAAGGGTAGGTTGAGGGTAGGCTGATAATTGGCTATGCGTTTGTCCAATTTTGCCTAGATCAGTGTGAAGCAATTGGTAGAGTGTATGAGGTTGTGGTGATCACAAATACATTGTATTGTTTCATGATTCCTTGGTTGATTATACAATATCTGGTGTTGTGTATTGACTTACTTCTTTCTCTTACTTGAATGTGATTGAGAAATCATGTTTTATATTCCATAAATATTGTAGAAGGATTCAGTATCTTGTTTTAGTACATTACATGATATTATTGATTCCATTGATATAATTTCTACATGGTATTATAGTCTTGTTAGAGATTTTCTACAGTACAAATTGGTCCATTCATAATAAATACCAAAGCAACTGACAAGGAGGTTGAACGTTTATTGAGTCAAATGAAGTTTAAATCAAGTTTTAGTTAGACTTATTATCCTCTAGGAGTGATTTAATTTATTAGAGTTGAACAAAAAATTTCTCCTTATACTCATATCTCAAAACTTGAAAATGAAAAATATGCCAATCAAGAGGTATGGAAAGAAAATACTTTTTAGAAGGTTGACGAACATATTTCTTGTCAAACAGCTCTAGAAACTCCAAGATAAAGAGTTAAATATACCAAGTGAAAGTATGTCTCCTACAGGTTCAGCTTCTAAATTAGTATAATTTAAAATTTTCAAAAGGATAAAGGCAATGAATACATAGGAAGAATCACCAAATGTCAGAAATCTAGAAATGTCTACTACAATTTTGTTATCAAGTGAGCCTGTGTTTTCTCTACAGTAAATTGAGGAAACAATTTTTGATCCATCTACTTCCCCTTCTTTTGGTCAGCAAAGTAATTTTTCTAGGTTCATACAAAGGAAGAATAAGAATGAAATATTAAACACTGCTACATATTTTGAGTTTTAGAAGTAGGCCTATACTAGTCAAACTAGATTATTGCCTACATCAGACCCTAACAGAGGACAATTTCAATTGGAATTTCTTGGGCCAAATGTCCCAATTCCAAGAACAGCAGAAGATTACAAAACTTCAATGTTCTCTTTTGACACAAAACAAATTCATCCCATAGAACAAATTGGTCTACTCAAACATATTGGTGAGATGATTTATTCTTCCCTGACAAGTTTTGCCATGGCAGCTTCAAAGCTGCAAGCCTCTTTGAATAATGTTCATTCTCAGCTTAAATTTGAAAAAATGGCATCTTTAGCAAAGGATACAAGAATAAAATCTTTATAATATCTTGTGATAAAATTAGGATTATATCCTAATGATGTCAATGTTTCTCAAGAAATAATTAATAACAGAAACGCAGATATTCAAGCATTAAGAAAACAATTGAAATTACCTACAACAGAGCATCCTCAATCTCAGGAAGTAGGAAAATTAGAGAAGGAAAAGGAGGATATATTGCATATGAATGTAGATCAGAACATCCAAATTAGAAAATGGAAGCAAATATGGAAAATATTCACAAGGAAAAATAAAAGCAAATAATTACAGGGATTTCTACAACAGAAACTGGGCCAACTAGCCAAGACTCAACTGAATAGCTGTCCAAAGCTATGGAGTATCTATCAGTAAAGAACATTGAAATTGATAAACTGAAGGCATCATTATAGAGGGAAGAAGATTATAAAATCAAGGCAGATAATGCAGATCTTGTAGAAGTAAAAAATAATTTCAAGCTCACTAGAAAACTTTAAAAGTGTACAAATGAGTGAGTTAGTGCACAAAATCTTGCAGAAGCTAAAGAGAAGAACTCAATAGACAAAAATTCAACTATTTCAGATATTTTGACATCAATAGAAATCATTTTTGAATAGGAGCAGATGGTACAAAAATCAAAAGAAGCTATTGTTGAGATCAAAGAGGAATAAGACAACAAACCTGGAGAAGCAACAAGAATCATCAAAGTTTTGTATTAAAAAAATAATAATAAAAATAAAAAAAACTTGAAGAAATGGGCATTGAAGACATAACTGATGCAGTCCTTGAAGTCAGAAAATTATTAGCAAAGAGAAATTTAATGCTACAACTATAATACAAATGGTCATATTATAGAAGTTCAGATCAAGAGGTTTCATAAAATGTTTTATGTTTTAAAGCAAAAAGGACTTCCACCACTAAGATATTCTCATGGCCAATTGTTCCAGCGAAAAAATTATCGGAAGAAGCTTCATGACATAGAAATAGACAACTCCAAGTTTGCTAAAGTGAAAGGAAATGTTGGTGGTAAAACGTTTCTCGAGGGGTTAGAAAATAATTTATTCATTTCATATAAAAGTCACCATCTCTTTGTAAACAAGCCCACTTTTGAAAAATACATTGAGATAGATGAAATATTCAGGAAAGTAATAAATTTTTCATATCTAGATTATGATAAGTGGGATAAGTTCCATGAACTTATTGAATGAACAGAAAGCATATTTAGAGGAACAACTTGGGCAAATTAGGAGGTGCATAATTAGAAAAATCAACAAAATCAAGTTTAAAGGCGGCAGTTAGAGAATACTCAAATGGTGTACAAATTCCACTAGAATAGTGCTAGAATTTCTACTTTGAGTTGTGTTGATTAGGATTATCCATATCATTTTGGATAAAATTTATTTTATTATAAAATATTGTAACCAATTAGATATTTTTGAATTACACTCTATAAACACATTGTAATTCGAAGTAAGAAGGGTTGATACTTTGATAGAACTAGAGACATTACTGTATTTTTTGAAATCTTGAAGATAATCAAAGGCTTTTGGCTTTAGTTTCTAGTAGCATTTATTTTCATGTGAGTCTCCTTTGTGTAATAATTATTGTTCTTCTTCATATGTTTGAGGTAATATAGAAGTACTGGTAAGGCTAGATTGAGTTTTGATCTCCCTGACAACCCCTGCAAAGTTATTATCATCACTGAGATTAGCTAATTAAATAGTTTGTTTAAATTAGTACCTATGCATCATTAAATTATCTCCTTTGGTCATCTCTCAAATATATAATTGTTAGCTACAGAAATATTTCTATACGCCTCAGCTTTATTTGATAACGAAAATATTCAAGAAGGATATTTAATTACTGGATATCTCCTTTTTCATGTACCATAATCATTTAAAGATAGCATGTTATTAGTACTGGAATTAGCACTTTGAGAAGGCTTTAAGATATTGGGTTATGTATATGTAAATTATTTTATTCATTTATCATCCATTCAAATAAATCATTATTTAGATGCTTTGTCATAGTTCCCGAGCCTAGAACTATCTACAAAGAAACAACAAGAGGAACTAATGGAAGGTCAGTTGTGCAGTGGGACTTCAGTCTAACTGAGTGTTCATCTAGTTAACTGATAAACCAACCCAAAATAGATAATGCATGCATAAAATTTGAGCTCCCCAGTTGTGGTGGAGATTCCAAGGCAGTGTAGCATCATTTGTAGGCTAGTATTGAGTGTACATGTGTTGCATGCAGTCAAATGATCAACCTTAGGAATTGCGCAATCATTTTGGAGGAAATTTCTAAATAATAAGGGCCTAATTTCCTCAAGAATTGTCCAAGGAAATAGGGGCTCAAGCAGAGGCAGAAATTGAATAAGTCTAGGTTAGAGATTCTCATTGAGTAGAGAGATAGGTTATTCACTTGTAGGTTAAGCTCAGATTGACCTAGAAATTGTAATACATATCTATTCATCAGTATAATGCAAGCAGGAAAAGGGGTTTTTAGCAGATTACCTTCCCCTGGAAAAATATTGTGTGAATGTGTGTTATTTCTTATTTCATTTTTGTTAATGATGTTCTAAATTTTGAATTGAATTCCACAGAGCAGTAGAGTAGGATTGTGTCTTGTCATTTATGATTCGTCCCATTAATAGGTATCTTTTGAAGTTCATTGTGCTATCCTCCAGCCCTTAAAACACTCATTTTCTCACATTAATTCATATTTTTATACATAATATGCTTAATAGGAAGACTAAATGGTGTTTTTCATATTGTATGGCCTAATCTGATTAATATGTAGGTAAAAGAAGCACTTTTGGAGATATTTACCATGCAGGGGCTTGATGGAGACACCTAGAGAGAATATAAGGAGCTTTCCCACCTCATTAACTCCCTAACTCGACTTGCGATTACAGAATCCTCTCTAACAACTCGAATTCACTAAAATTTGAGGAACTCCAAGTGCATGACAAGGACAAAGGGAAACAGATCCACAAATCTCAAGATTTTATAGGGGAGCATTCCTCCTTTCAAGGAAGTTTCCCTTCAATTATTTTTGTATAAATAAACCAGCTGAAAGCCTCATTATGATTATAATTTTTGTTGACATTGTCATCCTTATTTTTAATGACTTATGTGACTATCATCAACCATCAAGCATGAGATAGGGAGTATGTTGGAGTATTTTAAGAGTGAAATGTTGCATACCTTTTCCCTGCAAATGGATATTATGAAAATCAAAAGGAATCAAGAGGAAGCATAAAGAGAACTATCTATATTTTACCTTAGATGTACTAAAAGACATCCTAGGAATGAATACCCACTAAATGTCATAGAATTATGCTTATTCTATGAAGAGAATTATGCAACATACAAATTTCCCTCTCTTCCACGCCTAAAAGTTGTATACCAGGGAGGATTAGAAGGTGGGTTAGAGCAGTTGTGCTTCATTAACCAAAGGAGACCCCCAAGCCCTCAGCCATATCAAATATGCATGCAAGATGTGCATTATCCTCACTATAATCCAAACCAGAATTAACCTTTCCAGCCTTGGTACCCTTCCTCTCATCCATCATGGTCCACACCTCCTCCTTGGCCTTATGCTCCTCAATATCCTCCTCATCCTATCAACCCTCCTTTCAACCATATCCACCCCAATCTTCCCAATGGGGAAACCCTGTAGAAAATACACATAGATTCAATAGATATTGTAATATGGTAAAACAAAATACTTGAATCTATTCTACAAATTGCAGAAACCAATTACGATCACACAATCATCGGGGAAAATTTTAAGAACCTCTATAGATTTATATGTATAATAAATGGGAGAATCCCCATTATACATAGGAAAAATGGAAGGCGGTTTTATTAATAATATAATATGTATATATAATTTTTTTGGCGAATCTCTCACGAGATTATATTATCTTGTAAAATCATGGCGAATCACCAGTACAAATGGCAAATCACTAGTAAAAAATGGTGAATCGTTATGTATTGGAGTTCTAGGTGTTGGTTCCAATGAAGATATGGTATTTGAACCAGGAGTTGAAGGAAGCGGACCACAGAGACCAAGCATGGCACATGGTGACTCGTGAGGGAAGTAGTTCTTGTGCAGTTTGGAAAATGTGTTCTAGTTCTGATGAGTGTAGTGTTGTTGCTCATGCTACTACTAGCATTGATATTGAGGTTGGAGAGGAGTTTGAGGAAGCATGGAAGGTAGAAGTGGTGGAGAATTACAAATGTAACCCCGTGATGGGCTCCATTTTTCCCTTTGGTATTTGGGCCTGCAAGATATTTTTTCCATTGAACCAACAATTAACCGTTCAACCAACAATCAACTTGACTGAGTTGATTAGGTACGAGTCAACTTAGACTAGTATTCAAAACTATGCTTTGCATTATCCCATATTTATCACACTAATGATACACAACATTGTGCATTTGCACCCAACTCTCATGCATGCACACAAAATTTTCATTAACATCTATAACCCTACCCAAGTGAGAATTGATCAACAATTTGCACCAAAGTTTGTTATAGTGTTGAAAGTTCATAAGAAATTTAGATCCATGGCGCCTTAAATAAATTTTGAGATAACCTCCACAAATTCGACCACAATAGAGAAAGCTTGTGATAAATTTTAAACCTACAAAAATTAGGATTCATGTTCCCAGGAACGATCATAAGAAGTAGTTGACATATAGGTCGATTTTTTAGCCTTGACACATTGATAATGCAATGGCTTAGGTCAAAACTCACACATTGAAAAGTCATCAATGAAGAGAAGACAAGATCATTATGAATTACACATACTCCAAACTTCCTACCAAAGTCTACTTAGTTGTCTGCAACTCAGCTATACATAATATTATAGTAAATACAAATTCCAAAAAGCCTTCTTCACATAGCTAATAAATGGCCATTGGAAGAACACCCCTTATATAATAGTAATAGTAGCAATCAATAGATTATTTCATATTGAACTCCGTAGCCATAGAAATCCTATGTATTGTATGATGTGTTCACCTTTCATTATAAAATATAGATAAAATCATACTTTTGATTGATACATGCAAATCATACGTGTGCACAATTTTGAATGCAATGCCAGTCAAGGAGTAAATTTGGTTTGACGTGTAATGATTTATAAAATAATGAAGAAACTTAGTAACGCATCACAACTTTCACGTTTGAAAAAATTATAAATCTTTCATGCAAATCCATTGTTGTTATAGTTCCTACTCTTGACCATGTTCCACATAAGCATGGAAAATCAAGTAATATTAAAATGAATTTAGAATACTTTGAAGCAATTAATGCTTATGGTGTCTTTTAATACCGAGTTATTACTCTGCCCCAATTGTATATGAAATTAGATTGTATTCAATCCTTACAAAGCAATTGAAGAGAGGATAGTTAGAAACTAGGGCTCAATATATTATAAGCATTCATGCCTTGACCGATGATATAGAATGCATATAAAACAAACAGGATCTAGGTAAAGCACAAATGTGGCAATCTTGTTGTACATGGTAAATGGCATTGAGTTTGACATAAGATATTGTCTTTTACCAGTGTTTTTTGATAGATTAGTTCAACTTAAAAGCTATAATATGTTATAACTTTAATGTATCTAAATTTTACCTAAAGAGATAGTTAGAAGTACATAGATTTTACAAACAATAATTCTGCAAAGAAATTTGAATGTTGAATTAACACACAAGTATGCCTCAAATAAAAGCATCTATAAAACCTTTTTCCTAAAAGAAATTCATCAGTTTGAAATTTTGAATATTTATCCATGATCTTTAGATTGTAGGAGTATATATAGTATATATACCAGATTTCTTAAATTAGATATTATCTTATTGTGTGAATTACAGTGCCTAGATAGAAACAGAGATGGTTTCCAACATAAAGCACCCAAAAAGGCATCAAAATTCAGAGGAGACACTTATTTCGCTTCTTCAAAATTGGTCTTTAATGACCACCATCATCATCACTTCCACATTCATCCTCCTGCGCCTCAAGAGTTGCAGGTACCACTATGCCCCTGCAAATAGATCAATGCAGTGAAAATTACAATTAAAATATTCTATATTTTTACAAAGAGTTACAATGTGCATTCACAAGAACGACACCAAGCCTTCTCCATTAATCATTTCCATGCTAGTGAAAAATGTCTACATAGGGCATAAAACACTATTATGAGAATTCAATCCTATATAAAGAGGATAAACACTGAACCCAACTAAACATTTCCATTTATTGGAACTACCCATCATCAAAATTAAGTAAAACCAATCTACAAATTTATGATTAACTTACAAGCATGATATGTCACAGAGGAAAATTTTATTAATAGAAGGTGCCTTTCCACTCGAAGGATCACAAAAAATTAAGTAGAATATGAGACTAAATAATTATTTTAATAGTTTTTCATTGACAAAGATTTTATTTAACTTCCACATTATTGTCTAATAAAGTTTATTATTTAACAACGCAGTAGTATCAATATGTAAATATCACATTTTAGAATACTATTCTACTAACATCTAATTATGTTACATATAATTATGATGTTTTTGAGTCTCACAACCAGCCAAGAATTCCAACCCACCTTCTTGTCCAAATTTTAGGGGATGCCAACTTTTACAGGAAAAATAGAGTCTTTACAAACAATACTGAAATATCACTGGAACATCATACAAGAGTCTTGACACTTGTGTGCATAATCAATAATGTTAAAATAAATAATCTTTACAATCAAAACCAATTCAGTGCCCCTGCATCCCAATCTAATCTTAAAACAATTTCCACAATTTAAAAATATGTGAAGGTTCAATGCCAGTTATAAAACGTGTTTGACTGCAATATTGTTTCCAAATCAAAGTTCCCATCAGAGAACCTCTCTCTATATTCCTCTAGTTCCCACAGCGTCCTCCACTCCAGATATCCTTCATGTATCAATGTGTCAAACTCTGATTTTATTGGCATAGAATTGGGGTTGTTTTGTAACCAGTCAAACATAATTGCTACCAAAGAAATACAAGCACTCTCCCCTACAGCACGTTCACTTCGTTGGTCAATTGAAGAAAAAAAAACTTCAATTGATAGCTTCATTTATCCATCTCTGTTAACCAGTACTTTATGTTCCCAACTACTAATGGTAAAGTTTTCATCTCCAAAGTCTACCCATACATGTTCAGAGATACACTGGAATCAATCTCATTGACCTACAACAGATAAACAAATATTGACATCAATATCTACCAAATATTTCAAGAGATAATTAAACACAAATGAAGCAACAAACAACAGGGTTCTATTAGTTTCTAAATTGATGTTGAAGTAAATTCAATACTTGAAAATAATCCATATCTAGAAGCATCGAACTGTAATCAAAAGTATTCAATCCAAAAAACATATCTCAAACATTCATGATTCGTGCCAAACTAAGTAACACACATCAAAACTTATTTGTAGCACCAAATGAAGCACTCAAAAATGCAAAAAACAATACAAGCACCCATCAGTATTACACCAGTACTTTTCTCTATGGTATGAATAATGTGAAATAGTTATAAGGGAAGAAAACATCAAGAGACGAGTTGTATATCACTAGGTAAGGCCATATGGTGAAGCCCGATTAAAAGGAAACCAAGTCACCAATCATCTCCAATGAATCAAAAATAAACATAATTCATAAAAACAACAAAATGTTTGATCTTTTTTTACTTAAAAATGTGAAGATCCCAAATTGTAATCACAAGCATTCAGGCCAAACACATTACCATACATGATACACAATCATTGAATGTATCACCACAATAATGCAATCAAATATGCCAAAAATAGTACAATAATGCATCAATATTCCATTGATTTTATTTTGGAGATCCTGCAGAAATCATGTGAACAATAGCAAGGGATATTGGGCTGCTTATAACCCTTATCTCCAAGCATTATTAATTCCTTCTCTTGTTTATAAGAAGAAGATAGTATATTTAAGGGTTAGTAAAATGGGCCAAATAAGCAAGGGAACCCACTAAGGGTGCATTAATGTAGGTGGAAGGTTCAAATTGATCATAATTGTTTCTCACATCAGTAAACCTATCCATGTTGTCTAGGCCTCCCACCACAGCTCCCACCAAGATGTTGGGATTGGGTGCACTATCGTACAGAGATTAGAAACCTACTTTGTAGGGAATGGGTTGAGGATGATTGGCCTTGGAGGGTAGAGAAGAGGCTCTCTGATGAATATGTTTTGGATAGAGGGAACCATATCCAACCATGTATGACATCCTCATAGGATTATCTCCTAGTATGTAATCAACCTTCATCAACACAAAATTGATTTAGATCCCACATGCATTAGTAACTTTTTGAAATAATAGGAAAATTAAGCATTGGGCTCTTATGAATCTATACCTAGCGTTTTGAAAGTGCTCTTAGCCTGTGAGGAGTGACTGTCACTGTCCCACCACAAGTTACTACCTTTTTGGAGGAGCTCAAGTATTTTTCATATGTCAAGAGCAAGAAGGAAGAAGATGTAACGTATTGCAAATTAGTATCCTGCAATGTGTAAAGAATACCTCCTTCTTACACAACAACATATAGTGTTAAGTTTAGAAGAGAAGGGAGCAAGTGTACTATATTTCAATGCCAATAAAATCTAAGAGATCACTTGGAGTATATTGAGCATGTGAATAGGGAGTTCCAGGCAGAAGATAGAAAATAAAATTGTCTCCATGCCCTTTGTATTCCTGAAGAAAGTGCACATTTTGTATCAAGAAATCCTGCACACAAACGACATGAATACAATCAGTCATTTACATAGAAAACCCAGTAGACAATCAAACTGCCCAAAAAAATCTCTTTGTGGTTAATTACAATAATAAAGATTTATTTGAATATTAAAATCTATTAAGGAATAAATATGTGAATTTAGGAATGGGTATTCAATGCTTTTGGATTTAAACATGTTACCTCTTAAAACTAAACACATGTTATTGTACTGATTGTTGAACTTATGAGGATTGCAGATTCCAAGAATATCTAGGAATCTGACTGTCACTAGAAAGGTCAAACAATTGACCCTCTTGTAACCATCAGATTTCAAGTTATTATGGGAATTTGCAATCAACATAAGAATACCTTGCTACTAAATGTTAGGCAAGCCTTGCTACTACTGACTATTAGACCCACTGAAACTATATATACCTTTGATAAAAGTAGTCGAGCTCCTGCATGTTTTTTGTCCCACCCAAATACATTATCTGATTGGTCAACTCCTAAGGATGGGCCATTTACTTGAATGTAGTTTAGATGTGTTGGATTCTGTGTTTCCTTATACATCCAAGCTACTCCCCAAAGTAGTTCGTCCTATAATGATCCCACAAGGAAGTCATTTGTAAATCTTTCAATTCGAACCACAGGATAAGTAGCTAGGAATTGAACTTATTTAAGCTTGCCTAATATCAACTATTTAATTTCAAAATGGAGGAGCCTTAGAATAACTCCCATCAACCCACACAACATGATGATCACCTCCCTCCTTTGTAGTGGTCACACGCAAAAACAATAATTTACAGGCAAAGAGCAGTGCCACCTTAGTATGCAAATTCATGATATCTCGAGGAGAGCCCTGACCTCCACCCATGAGACCCTTGCAATAGTGTCTCTGTCTAGGCCCTTTTTAAAATCACATAAGACACCCTCCTTCCCATTGATCCATTTCTCTGCAAAAAGAATCCTTGTTGTGTAGTTTTCTGTTGGTCATAAGACAGATATGTGTTTGGTGTTCATACAGGCATCATGAATATACATTATTTTTTGGCTATGCACATCCAAATAGTGTAGGGGACAGTTGGATTATATTATATTTTGATGTTTGTATATGATTTTTCCCTTCTAGTCTCATCCCCAGACAAATTGCAAATAAATATCGATGCCCTAGCCCTTTTCTGTGATCTTCATTAGTTGACAGTCAACCTAGGTAAAGACCAAAGTTACCATCTTCAACGTGTTGAAGAAAATCCTCCTTGATCACCATTTCTTTCTCAAAGGAGAGGAGATCGAGATCACAAACTTATACACTTATCTAGGGGTACTATTCACAAGACCTTGCTTTAGTTTGCAACATTCACTTCAGCCCTAACATTCTCCAACATTCTCCAAAATATCCTAAAGGAGAAATTGTTGTTGGCTTCTTCTCACTAAAATTGAAATAGAATTTCTTCATATTTGTTGTCCTCGATATACCTTTGATTCTCAAAATAAGGAAAACTAAAATGTACACCTCAAAACACACAAAGATAACTATTTGCTTTCTTTGTCTTCAACAGCGCCCTGAGATAAGGTCAAAACAATCAATTTTGGACCTGAATTACAAGCAAGTAATATCCCAAAATCATTGAAGCCTAAAGTAAAGCTAAAATTATGATAATGTGTATTTACCACAGGCGAGCTCTTTTGATTCTTGGTAGTTGAGAAGCCCACACGTAGCCAGCACAGATCATATCGAGACAAAATGTTTCTTCATATTCACTACCATCAATACACCTTCCACACTCGTCACAATTACGTGCAATAAAAAATGTACAATCCCGACACTAATGAACAAGAGAACAACCTACAAGAAGTACCTTCCATGCAACATAATTTTCACATAGATGCATTACCTTCCCATGTTTCCAGATATCTAGTGAAAATTAAGATATGTCAGGCAAGTTGAGGAGCAGCCACCAGTGTGTGCAATAATAGAAGACAAATAAAGAAATGAGAGAAATTTCAAACACATAAGAACATGGAATACCAAATGGAAGAGTTGCACCAGTGCCTCCCTTTAAGGTTTCAACATTTTGGGGAAAATTCTACCTACATTTCCTTCAAAAAATAATCTTCTAATATTTTAAGTTTATATCCTTTTATCATAATATTTAAAGGAGACTAGGGGTTAAATTCACATGCAAACACATCCATTTAGTAACCCGGTTTGAAAATATTTTACAGGAAGCACAATTCCATTTCACGAAACCCATGTAATTACATTAACTGAATCTAACTGTTTGACATTGCTAATCATGCCAAAATGCAGAAAATCTATATTCGGAAAGTAAATATATTGTTGTCTTCAAAATGTCAAGTGCAACAACAAATTCATATTTCTATAATTTCTCAAAATCAAAAACCAACAAAGACAGATACCAACCTTTGTAAGCTTTGGAATGATGTCGAATACTTGCTTCAATACATCATTTTTAATTTTCAGACACTCCACTAAAGTCAATTTTCGTAACTGACCTTGAGACCTTTCAGCAAGTTTTAAGAGGACATCATCAGTGAACCTTTCACTTAGAGGATACTCCACATGTATAGGTTTCCATAGATAAGGATTATCTTTCACTGCAGCATGCAAAGACTTGCAAACTTTTTCAATGGAAAGAAGATCTTGCAGGCCCAAATACCAAATGGAAAAATGGAGCCCATCATGGGGTTCTCTTTGTAATTCTCCACCATTGCTACCTTCCATACTTCCCAAAGCAGCCTCAGTTTCACCCTGAGAAATCTGGAAAGAATCATAATAAGCTAATGTGTTTCCTTTGGTTCCACCAGCATTAGTGGCATGGTCAGCTATTGTTGAAACCAACATTCTAATCTCCTTAGCATTATGATCAACTGCCATTGTTCTTCCCAGGTCAACGAACTCAGCTCTTCCTTGGCATTAAAAGTGTAATTGCATAAAAGGAATGTCGGTCTCATGATAATAGGTCTCCTACGATGAATGCACAGGAACCTAGTACCTAAACCATTTTTCTTTTCCCTTAGCTACCCAGGGCTTATTTCCCTTTCCAAATATCAATAATTCTTTTCCAAGAAAAATCTATAATAAGAAAAATATTTTACTATATTCTAAAAGGTGAATATGTCAAAATAATGCCACAAAGTGAAAGGAAATAAAATATCTTTCCTTAAACCACCAAATATAGAAAGAAAACAATAATAATTATAATAATAAAACTAGATATATCGATCTATGCGTGATATGAGAACCATAAGCATTTAATGGACTAAAAAAAATTGATCAAAACAAACCAAAAATTTCAAACTCAACAAAATCCTCTAAACACAAGCAACAAACAAACCACTAAAATTTTCTAAGATATCAGAGCTAGACATCAACACAATTTCATGTACTTGAATAAGTCCATTGTTGCTTAGAGTTAGACTTCTTAAATTAGTTACTTATCATTTAATACTAGGACACTATCTATGTGAAAAGAAATAGGTCCCAACTTCATCAAATCCGACTTCATTTCCAATCAAAGATCAAAACCAGCTTCATTTCCAATACCAATATAAAATCACACTTTTTCCAAATATCAATAATTATTTTCCAAGAAAATATAAAACTCGAAACTCAACAAAATTCCCCAAAAACAAGCAACATATAAACCATTAAAATTTTCCAAGATGTCAGAGCTAGACATCAAGGTAGTTTCATGTACTTGAATGAGCCCATTGATGCTTTGTGTTAGTCTTGTTAAATTGGTTATTTATCATTTAATACTAGTCAAACACTATCTATGTGAAAATAAATAGGTCCCATCCTCATCAAATCCATATTCATTTCTTATCACAAATAAGAAACAAACAATGTAAGGATTAAATATGAAACATCAATCTTAAAATAACACGCATGAAAGAAATGTAGCCGTTGTAATGTTACAATGAAAAATACAAAATATAGAACCCATTTTTACCTAAATTTGACATATAGTAATCTTGCATAATCAACGAAACATGTATACCAAAATAAGAGTCCTAGGGTATTTCAATTTCCTAGTTCTCATCTTGGTCATCATTTTCTACATTGTGAACATGATCTTCTCCAGATGTACTATCATTATGAGCCTCCAAAACATTATGTTATGTATCAAGTTCATTAGATAAATTTGTTATATTGTTTTCTCCCCTTCTATCACAATCTGATCCCCAAAGCGCTAGTGCTCTTTCATATGGAAAATTTTTAATGTCATACTTTGTTGCATATAATCTTAAACATTTATCCACATGTTTATCAAGATTTTTCCTCAACTTTGACTTCAAGAATGATAGTGCACTAAACATTCTCTCATCCTCCACTGATCCCAAAATCATGGTTTGACATAAATCTACTAATTTGAAATATTTTGATATGTTTTCTTGCAGGTATTGGCTAGCACTTAAAGTAGTCCATAATCTTGTTATAGCATCTTTTTCATTAGGATTCTCCAAAAAAAGATATTGCTTCCACATTGTTTCAGCAAAGCGTCCACCTTGTTGATACAACTTTGATGAATCTAAAATACCTTCAATCTGTTCTCCATGTATCGAGAGTTTCTTGCAAAAGTGGTTGTAATATTCCCAAATTTTCACATTATATTTGGAATATTAGGGTCCTTGATTTTCTTAAGGAATTAAGTAAATAAAAGGGTGGAGGGACCCACAATCCTCAATAGGAATAAATATCCACTTTTTGTGTGTGAATGTGGATTAATGTAGCCTAGATCTGCAAAAAGAAGTAGTTGAGCAACTACTAATGTGAATGAGGTTGGAGATCATGTCTCATTTAATGAGAAAGATCATGGAGGGTTGATTCAATCAACTAAGATCTTGAAGATGTCAAACAAAGGATCATTGAGCATTAATGACCAAATGGTGGAGGATGAAGCACACATGATGGAGGAGGTGTACATTGCACCTAGACTGTTTGGTTGATTTGGTCAAACAGAGCAGTCCCAATTGGAGGATCTTGTCCACATGAGACTGCGCAGTTGAGATTAGGGCCAAGGCTTGGGATGGCTCAATAATTATAAAGGAGATGAAGGCAAAGGTGAGAGGCATCTTGGATTATTTGATGTATGATCTTTTATATTTGGAATTGTCAAGTGACATTCCACTGCATTCTTGGGCTATTTAGCAGAGATTGCAAGTGTTGTTTAGCACAGGGTGTTCCCAGGCGGGAATCCCCCCTCTTTCTTTGAGTGATCTCTAAGGAGGATATTTTTAATTCATTATACATTAGGCTTTAAGAGCCATTCCCCTTTTCTACTTTCTGCGGAACACTCATATTCAAAAAACTACAATTTTTTGAAGATCAGTTTGGAAGGTGGAAGTTGTCTTCAGTACTTCAGCTGGAGAACAAGGTGAGGGATTATTCCCATCACTTGGGCTTATAGATCAACACTCCCAGAGCCCCATTGCAGATCTGGCATCAGGCCAAATTTTATTGACCTCCTAGTAGTAGTATTCTCTCCAAGAATAACGCTGTCCATATTGCAGATCTGGAAGGAGGAAGGAAGTTGCTAGTACTTCAGCTAGCAATCCAGTGGAGGATCATTCCTCCACATTTCCATCAGTCTTACCATCAGCCTGGAGTTTATTGCAGCATATTTCAGCAGGAAGAAGGCCTCTCTTTCCCTCACAGCATAGTTTTCAGAGGTAGTTGTGTTGCAGCAGCTGCAATCATCTTTTGGAGGATTGAGAGCTAGATCTAGAGCTCCTAGCTCATAGATCTGAGGAAGGGATCAGCCCTTCAAGCATAGATCTGATATGAGCATACATTTCAGCCATATTTTCTTCAAATATAGCTTCAGATCTGTATTTCGTAGCAGATCAAGGATCAAACCCTAGGGAGGTGACTTTTCCAAAGTTGCAGATCTGGAAAATCCTTTCTGGGTTATCTTGGGAATCCATCACATTGGCCAGATCTTGAATCTTAGCATCATTAGAGCTCCAGTTTTGAGTAGATATGCATTTCTCTTTTCAGCCTGCAACTCCATATTTATGTCTTGCTAAAGAGACAGCGCAATATTTGCTACAGAGCCTCAACAGTTATGCTGTACCTGCTTTTCACATGTTCCCAGGGTGATCCTAGCTCATCTCTTTGGCTAGATCTACCTATATTTTGTACTTGTGTAACTGATTCTTCTCCAATATAATAAAATGGCTTAGCTCTTTCTGCATATTCTTATTTGTACTTAGATTTATTGTTTATCTTGCTGTAAGTTCTTATATTGTGTGAAGTATTGTTGCATTCTCTCTTTTGGGATATTACAGTGGTATCAGAGCATGATCTTTGGCTCAACTTGTGGACACTTCATCTTTTTACATTGAAAGAAGAACATATAGATGAGATCTATCATGGAGAATGAAAAATCTGTCACTCCTTTCTTTATATCCATGCAAGATCTCTCCAAGGAGATCTATCAAATGAAGGAGGAAGAACAGAGAGAAGATCCAAGAAGAAGATGTGATGATGAAAGTACTTCTTATTAGCAGCAAAGAAGACCGGAGAATCCTAGATCTCCTCATAGATCCACTATGCCCACTTTCTTTAAAGAAGGTGAGAGGTATAGAAGTGGAGAAAGGAATGAACCTAAGACTCATGAGACTCTCAGCCTATATCTTGAAGAGTAAAAAGCCCAGTCTAGAGCATTCAAGGAGAAGCTAACTCTCCAACAATTCTTCAAAATCAAAGAAGAAAGAGGATCCTATAGCAGCAATAGAAGAAAGTGGCGTAATAGATTCTATTTGCCTACATTTGATGGATGTTCCTCAAGTAATGTCAAGGCTTGGAGGAGGGAGTTAGATTCATTTTTCAAGCTACATTATGTGGCTGAAGAAGAGGTTGTTCAAATTGCATCACTTCATCTCTTCGATTAAGCAGAAGATTGGTGGTTTGGGCACCTAGAGCATGCAAAGGTGACTAAGTATTCAGATTTCTTTCACAAGTTGAGGAAGAGGTTTGATGTGGGGGGCTCACTACTTTCACCACCTGTTGCAAAAGTACTTGTATCTAGAGAAGAGGCACTTGCATCTTTGCAAGGCAGTCTTGAGCTCTTGACATATGGAGTCCCATGCATGAATCAGGAGGTGCATGAGGAGGAGGAGGAAGATACCAGCGTTGGTACACTTGAAGAAAAGAGACCATCACGCTTACCTACAGTTGAAGACACTATTGTCCCGGTTGGAGAAACTCTTGTGTTCTATCAAGAGGTTCCCACATATCATTTGATCCAAGGTATGCATAAAATTTCATCACATATGGTTTCAAGATCAATGCATAACCAAGGGTTAGAACAAAATGTTGATTTGAAGCAAAGACATTTCACAGCACAAAGGACCCTTGATCTAATCAAGGAGGAGATTGAAAACTATCCCTGTTCATCATTTTTGAGCTACAATCAACCCTTTGAGTTAAGATGTAGAGTTTCAGAAAATGGGATTAGCAGTATTCTATGTACAAGGACTGATTGTGAGATCAGTGTTGTAACTTGCTTGGAGGCAGTGCATGTATCACGCCGCAGATCTACAACGTTGTCACTTAGTAGTTGTGACAAAGAAAGGGCTTCATCATTATTGGAACACTCTGGAGGTAGCTTCATTCATGAAGTAATGGAAGCAAAGATGACAAATGGTAGACATCTTGAAATGAGAAATGTTTTCTCCCTTATAGATGACCCTTTCTCAATGAGCCTCTCATTGCTCAAAGAGAAACTTCTACTTGCATTAAATCTAAAACTTCTGTGGTTTTGGAGGGCCTTTTATGGAGAGAGAATCTCATTAGAGATGCATTTCAACATTTCATGGAATGCAAAGCTCTTCAACAGTTTGGGAAGGATGGCATTCTACAAAGGGAGGATGCCACGATTATGCAGTACCTCATTCATCATCCCCATGGGAGTGAATGGGTAAGGATGATAAGCAAGGGGTTGCAACACCACTTGCAGACTTTTATGGGCCAACATGCTTGGTTACGTTGGTTTCCATTGGGAGATTTCTGTCACTCTCCAAAGGCACCTATTCTTCTGATCCATGCCTTGAAAAACATGTATGAAATGAAGGAAGAGGCATGGCTGCGCTGGCTGCTCTTGGGTGAGTATGGATACCACCCAATAGCTCATCATTTTCTGAATCATGCCTTGTTTTTCAATAATAAATTGCAGCAAGGGGAGGCATGTTCATTTTGGTTTCACTTGAGAAAGTTTGGCCACCACATGACATCTCCTATGTCTATGTGTTTTGTATTGTTTAAAATTTGGCATAATGATCTCATGATGTGAAATGATGATGTTTCTTTGTATTGGGCTGATGTGACATCTCATATGTTCATTAGTATGTTTTTGCTTCATGATGCACATGAGGAGGAGAGAAGGCAACAAGATCTCTTGTTGCTTTGGTTGCTTATGGGGAAGTTTGGCTTGACCATCTTACATGGAGGAGATGGAGGGTGGCAGCAAAGGGCCTTACTCCGGTGGTTATTGTTAGGAGAATATGGTTTGACATCTTTGTCTACCCATATTACTTCTTCCCTTCTTCTTTTGCATAACTTTGAAATGATGAAGTTTGGATCCAACAAGGCTAAGTATGGGAGCATATCAATACTCAATCTAGTTCATGAAACATGGGATGAAGGAGTATATTGTATGATGAAGCTTTTTCTTTGTGGAGAGAGCTACTTTATTTTATGTCTCTCATGTATTGTTGATGATTTTGGACATCATATGGTTGTCACTTGGTATTTCATGATGAAAGGAGGACATCTAACTAAACAGTTGGAGGTCATTCTTTATGTTTCTAAAAGAAAACTTTGGAACCAAACATACATAACATATTGCAGCAAATGGAGGAATCCTTCCTTATGTGGATACCATATGGAGGGGAATAGATGGCCTTGCATCTACTTTTGGAGTTGCTTGAGGACAAGCAACATTTTTTCAGGGGGGGACTGTAATATTCCCAAATTTTCACATTATATTTGGAATATTAGAGTCCTTGATTTTCTTAATGAATTAAGTAAATAAAAGGGTGGAGGGACCCACAATCCTCAATAAAAATAAATATCCACTTTGTGTGTGTGAATGTGGATTAATTTAGCCTAGATCTGCAAAAAGAGGTAGTTGAGCAACTACTAATGTGAATGAGGTTGGAGATCATGTCTCATTTAATGAGAAAGATCAGGGAGGGTTGATTCAGTCAACTAAGATCTTGAAGATTTCAAACAAAGGATCATTGAGAATTAATGATCAAGTGGTGGAGGATGAAGCACACATGATGGAGGAGGTGTACATTGCACCTAGATTGTTTGGTTGATTTGGTCAAACAGCGCAGTCCCACTTGGAGGATCTTGTCCACATGAGACTGTGCAGTTGAGATTAGGGCCAAGGCTTAGGATGGCTCAATCATTATAAAGGAGATGAAGGCAAAGGTGAGAGGAATCTTGGATTATTTGATGTATGATCTTTTAGATTTGGAATTGTCAAGTGACATTCCACTGCATTCTTAGGATGTTTAGCAGAGATTGCAGGTGATGTTTAGCACAGGGTGTTCCCGGGCGGGAATCCCTCCTCTTTCTTTGAGTGATATCTAAGGAGGAGGTTTGTACTTCATTATACATCAGGCTTTAAGTTCCATTTCCTTTTTCTACTTTCTGCAAAACATTCATAATCAGAAAACTGCAGTTTTCTGAAGATAATTTTGGAAGGTGGAAGTTGTCTTTAGTACTTTAGCGGGAGAACAAGGTGAGAAATTATTCCCATCACTTGGGATCATAGATTAACACTCCCAGAGCCCCATTGCAGATCTAGAATCAAGCCAAATGTTATTGACCTCCTAGCAGCAGTATTCTCTCCAAGAATAACGTTGTCCATATTGCAGATCTAGAAGGAGGAAGGAAGTTGCTAGTACTTCAGCTAGCAATCCAATGGAAGATCATTCCTCCACATTTCCATCAGTCTTACCATCAGCCTGGAGTTTATTGCAGCATATTTTAGCAGGCAGAAGGCCTCTCTTTCCCTCACAGCGCAGTTTTAAGAGGTAGTTGTGTTGCAGCAGCTGCAATCATCTTTTAGAGGATTGAGAGCTAGATCTAGAGCTCCTAGCTCATAGATATGAGGAAGGGATCATACCTTCAAGCATAGATCTGATATGAGCATACATTTCAGCCATATTATCTTCAGATATAGCTTCAGATCTATATTTCGCAGCAGATCAAGGATCAAACCCTGGGGAGGTGATTTTTCCAAAGTTGCAGATCTGGAAAATCCTTTATGGGTTATCTTGGGAATCCATCACGTTGGCCGGATCTTGAATATTGGCATCATCAGAGCTCCAGTTTTGAGTAGATTTTCATTTCTCATTTCAGCCTGCAACTCCATGTTTATGTCTTGTTGAAGATACATCATAGTATTTGCTGCAGAGCCTCAACAGTTACGCTGTACCTACTTCACACATGTTCCCAGGGTGATCGTAGCTCATCTCTTTGGCTAGATCTACCTATATTGTGTACTTGTGTAACTTATTCTTCTCCAATATAATAAAATGGCTCAGCTCTTTCTGCATATTCTGATTTGTACTTATATTTATTGTTTATCTTGTTGTAAGTTCTTATATTCTGTGAAGTATTGTTGCATTCTCCCTTTTGGGATATTACAGTGGTCTACTAAACATTTTAATCTCTTTTGAAAATCGGCTTTTAAATTTCTTGTACATTGAAAATTGTTCCACTATTGAGGGTATACCACACACATGGCCTCCAACAATTCATCTCGAGGAAATCGTTCTCTTATCTCTGATGATAGTAATCTTGCAATTTCTATCAAATTTTGTCTCCCTGAAATCACAATATTATCAAATTGGTCTCTTGACACAGGGAAATATTTGGTGATTCGTCTCATCTTACTAATATAATGAAAGGGAACCATATACCCATGCATTGCGATACATAGTATCCCTTTTTCATCAAATGTCAAAATATTTTATGTATTTTCTATATTGATGATCTTAGTCCAACTTGTAAACTCTAGACCAGTAAAAGAGTCTGGCATCATATACAAATTATCTAAAGCAAGGCATGATGAATTTTTCACATTTTTGTATTTGGAATTATACATTCTACGATTCTAAGACATTTTCACGAGGACATTCATTTCATGTAGCATAGGAAGAATTCCAACCAATGTCAATAATGTCTCTATAACAGTTAGTTGAAAAAGAAGATCTTGAGCTTTGTCTACATTGTAGTGATTTTCATACATCAACCCTACCAAATATTTGAACTCACTAAATAGTCTTTGAGCTGGTCCATTTAATGAGATCCATCTTGTATCAACATGTTTCAGTAGTTTTTTTCCATCCGTAACACCATCTGCAAATTGTTGAAACTCTAAATATTGTTTGGGACTACGAGAAAAGTATGTGATGAGTCTCACATACAATACATTCAAATTTTGAAACTAATGGAAACTTGCTTACTATTTTAAATGCAAGATTCATCCTATGAGCCATACAATGAATATTAAACATATACGGTGAAGCTGATAGTTGTAGTCTAACACAAAGACCATCCCTTTTTCCTTGCATTACCGATGCTCCATCTGCTCCAACACATACCAAATTTTTTGCAATCATTAAATGATCCATACCACTTTCCTTCAAACTATTAAGAACAATTTCATAAATATTTCCAGCTGTAGAAGTCTCTCTCATCTTTTTAATCCCAAGTAGATAGGAATGCCTAATATGGTCATTAACCATATAAATGCTCATGCAGATCCATGAAGTATTATCTATAGCCATAACCTCATCCAAAGACAATACCAAAAACTTAGCATTTGAAATCTCCTGTTTCAAATCATCATTTTGTACTTGAGCTAGATATCTTGCCCATTCCCAACCACTAGTTACTGACCAATGAGAATATGGAAAGTTGGCATGTGAAGAAAAGATAGAAATTTCATGTGATCTGGATAATATGTCATAGGACGACCTTTACATAAGATGTGAAATATAGTTCTCAATTGTATCATCTTGGATAACAAACTTCTTTCCATCGTCTTTTCAAATTGAGATATGATGGTTCCTCCACTTGCCTCAAGTTTCCTCCTACTTATTAAATATTTTTTGTATTCTTCCACACATTGGATATGTCGACATTCCTCAAAATATTTCCATCTGACAATATATTTCGCTTTACCATTTACAATTTTCTTTTCATACACCTTTCCTGCATGCTTTTGTATTGTATCTAGCTTCATCTGAAATTTCACTACCTTGCAAATTTTTCAACTACACACAATACATAGAACTTCTCTTCATTCACATTTGTAGGAGTTATTTCTTCAATAAATGGAAAAATTGAGACGCAATCATCTTGGAATTGTCTCCCTATGGTCCATTGGTCTTTTTTCCTTTTCCGTGAATGGTTTTTGTCACCTTCCAAGGAAAAATATTTAACATTTTCATCACTAATTTCTGTTGAAACTGAATTTATCTCACCCTAATCACTTGAGGAACCTATTATTTCATCCATCATATGGATATCAGATGCATTTTCACGAGAGTTAACATCTCTCTCAGTAACATATTGTTGAAAGGAGCTTGAAGCATGATGAGAATGTGTATTCTTGGATTGAGCATTTTTAAAGTATGATAATACATCCATTTGCCTTGATATTTTCTTCCCATGATTAGATTTTGACATCTCACTGAATATCCTAGAAGTAAAATTTCAAATCGATCTAGAAACTTGCATCAATAGTTTCCAAGAGTTGATAATTACTAGATTTGTAAGTAGCATTCAAAGTAAAATAAGTATAATGTTCACAAAAACCATTAAGAAATTTTTTATTAAAATGTTGTGCCAAGGCACAAGCCCAAAAGAAAAAATAAATCATTATACACAAAATAATAACATCATGATTCATCATCTATAAAACAAAGAAAATCATTCAAATGTAAAATATATAAAAATTTCCACTAAATTAATTCATATCTCCAAATCACCTAATGAACACTTCAAAGTTTTAAACAAAACAACAAAGTATTACAATAACTTTAATCATCCTTTGCAAAACACCTCTCCATCCAAAGATTGTATATAAATATATATGGTGAGAATTTTCTCCAAGATCAAAGATTAATTAAAATAGGTTTTCTTGCACCTATAGTTTTCCACTATCTTTTTTTAAAGTTGATGTATTTATAAACCAAATTATACATACTCAAGCATAAATAGATATTTACTTATTGTATCCCCACCATACAGTGACTCAAAAGATCCACATTTCATACATTCATACCTATGGTTTTTGTTTCTGGTGCTAAAATACATGTGGTTTTTGTTTCATGCCTTGTGGGCCCTCTTTGGCTTGTGGTTATTATCTATGATATGGCCATAAGAATAAGAATTAATTCTACTCCAGAAGACTGAATTCATCCAAAATCCATAAGACTGAAGTTGGAAAAAATGGAAGGATGCATGGACACAGCCTAGGGATACATCGAGGGAGGGATGCTACATGGGGTTGTCACCCGGTATCTCATCTCTTTGAAGTTTGTAGCTCACGCAAGTACCTTCTGCACAAGCCTTGTGTCTAAGCATGCAGAAGTCACCCACATTTCACCTTAGAATATTTATTGATGTAACTTAGCCTAAGTTACTTAGGTAAAAGCGCATAATTATATGTTGGCTTATTGAGCTAAAATAAAAACTTCGATAAAGTAAATTATTTACTTTAGTGATTAATTTTTAATCTTAGTCATTGACCTCAAGTAAGGCGAGATCTAATATTGTATGTCCATCACTTTGAGGTTAGGATTAGGGTTTTGGCTCAATATAAAGTTATAAAGGTAAGGCTAAGTTGATCCATTATCCCAAGACAAAATCCCAAGTAAGTTCCATGATTAATTTATTAATGAAGAACTATTGATTGGGCATAAATTTGTTTGTGTATGTGATTCAAATCGAGTTTTTTGCTTCCGAAATATTTTTTGTGTTAAGAATGTAGTTGTGTATTCCTTCCATTAATAATTGTTGGGAACCAAATAATAAGTTTTGGGTATGATATAGTCTAACACACAGGACCAAGTAATTCCCATACAAGGCCCTAGGTTGGATGTCACAGGACAAACACACAGTGCAATGCAAGGAGATCTTAGAAATAAAGACAAGCCAGTGTCCATGCTTATGTCCATGCTTCAAGAAACCAATGATCAATTCAAATATTCATGTTTGCAGCCTTGATTGTTAGGAATGATGAGGGTCTTAAAATGGTCACACACACTAGGATCCCACCCATGATACATGCAATAGCCTTGGTTATTCTCCGAATGTCTTGATTAAACAATGCATTGCGCCCTTTACAATGATTGAGGATTTATTGGACCCCTCCTTTTTCTTTGGTTGCATCCTCTAGTGGAAATTCCACTAGATGTGTTCCTTTTTTTTGGTATTCTCACTCTTGGCTTCATTTCTTCTCATGTATTTGTCCTTGTCCTCTCTGAGAATAGTTTCTTAGCTTCGTGAAGCTTCACTAGTTGCTTATTTTTTAACATATTAAGAAAAATTCAAGTAGTTGGACATGTTGTTTTACTTATCTTTCCCTTGATGAATTGGTTATAATAATTTGAAACATATCCTCTATCATTTTCCATGATAAAAGTGAGGAGGAAGGCAAATAGTCAGTTACTAGTGACATTTACACCCTCCATAAAGAAGACAGAGGACTTGGGCTAATTAACAGCCATGCTCCAAGGACGGTTTTAGCGACTAAATGGCTTGCAAGGACAAATGAAGGAGAATATCCTTATGAGGTAGTTGTCAAGCATAGTCTAGAAACAGATTCACATATACACAACACCCAAGTCCCTAACGATCTATGATTTAATCATAGGTGAAAATTCATTTAATTTTCCTAGATGAACAATTCTCAAAACAATTTGGAATCATTGCAAGTAATATTTCATGAGCTTGACTAGGAGCTAAGTATTTTTAAGAGTTTTCTTATACAAAGACACCAAGTGGGCCACATTTCCAGGTGTGCAATAAAAAATCTATCAAATAAAGGCTTCAGGTGGGAAGCAATTTACATTCAAGCTTGAAAAACCATAGGTCAATTGACCACTTCTAAATTCATAATGCCTCTCAATTGTATAATGAATATTGATGTTGCAGATAAATTTATTTTATCTACAACTTCAGTCATTATGACATAATAGAGTTGGAACATCATTCTACAAAAGCTAACATGGTTAGGATTTATAATTTTCTCTTGTAAAGCAATCGGGGGCCTCTTTTCTAATGCCTCAACAAAAGTGTATTATATGTATATTTTATCTACTATTGTAATTTATTCAACTTAACTTGTGACTTTTAAGGGTGACTTGGTATAAATTGATCACTCATCTAAAAATGTATTTTATAGTCATATACCTAAGAAACCTGATCAAAGACGATTGTGTTCCACTAATTTCATACTACTATGTATCTAAAAACAATCTTGAGTGGGAAGCATGTGTACAATTCATCAATCTCCTCTTATGTTTTGCATGCTTCCTCCCTTGTTACCAGACTTGTATCCGAGTATTTTGCATTGTTGTCACAGTGTTCATATCAATTGGTATCAAATCCTAAATGATAGGTTTGTTTCACAATTCCTAGTGGTTCAGGTAATTTATATGCACATCCACACTTTCTTTTCCTGTTTTTAAAATACAATTTTGTGCACCATTCTTCAAGTTTCCCATAATCATGATCTATGTTTATTGACATCTCTTTGTACCACAAGTATACCGCAAGTATACCAACAGTCATGAGGAATATATATATATATATATATATATATATATATATATATATATATATATATATTTCCCCATCACTCACCAGGATTACTTGGAATAGCTAGAAAGATATAACAACAAAAACTATCAAGTATTTGAATTTTGGATTTTGGGCATTCCCTTTAGTATTCATATCTTTAACTTAAACAATAATGGTGGATGTTGAATAGATTTCATAATAACCTTCATAATTAGATGTATAGGAATCTACCACTATGCAATAAGATAACTATCTTCAATGGAATTTCACTTACTTGTATGGGAGTATTTGGCATTGTTAATATCATGCCCATATCAAGAAGAATGCCCATTTGTCGCATTTCTATATGTTATTGCAGCCAATGATGCTCTTGGATCTACAATCTAGTTTTGTATCTTAGATCTATTAGACTAGATATGCTTCTACTTTTAGCGAAGTGGTCATTCTTCTCCAACATTATATCGACACTAATGTACTTAACAATTCCATGGATGTATTTGTGGTAATTTGTTGCACATTAATAAACTTATCTTATCCCATTACCTTATCTGGAAAACTTCTACACATTTGACAATACCCTCTTCTACTTGCATACTTGCTCCTTTGCTTGCTTGCTTGTATTTGTGTATTTCACATTGTTTTTATTGAGTTCATATTAGATAGGAATTCCCACTTACCACATTTTTATATGTTCTACTTGTTACAGGAAAGGCAAATATTTAGACATTGCACAGCTACATGGGAAAGCAAAGGTATATTTCTTCATAGACAAACAATTACTAAATTTCTGTCTTGTTGATGACTTAAATACTTTGGAATTTTACTTGAAGTCAGTAACCAATAGATTTCACTCTACAATGTCTAGACATTTCAATTAAATGTTGCAATCAACACTTAATACATGATATTTGCACCCTTCGGAGATATAAGGGTGGAATTGTTTTAAGTGATATCTCTACTCAAAGGACAATTATGATAACTTCAAAGATTGTATGAATAATAAAAGCAAAAGCTTCAAAATTGGATGTACAAGGATCTTCTCAATAGGGTTACTATCTTAGATACCATGGTTTGCAACAAGCTGGAATATATCCTTCCTCAATTTATGTGGGGAAAAGAAAGGAGGAAAGAAAGGCTTCAATTGCTTGCTTAAAAGTTGGGATACTTGCACCCTCAATAGTGATAAGAGAGGACATTGGATGACTGATATACTCAAGGAACATGTTTAGAAAGTACATGGATTGTAAGGATGATAAAATAAGAATCCACCAAGTTTTTATCCAGGATATTGACCAGATATTGAACATTAGAGTTCAGTGCTAAGGCTGGAATGTTGCATTTCTAGAATATGTAGACAGTAAGATGTGGGGGATAATGTATGATCTTATTCCACCATTTTACTTCGTGTGATTCTTATTAATGAGTTAATATAGCACACATTTTCAACCAAAAAAAAGACTTCAAATGAGACACGAAATTAATTTATTTTCGTGTTTAGAGGTTATGTCATTAATATGTTTAATATTACATCTATATTTAAGGATGCAAGGTGTGAATACATGGGCCCATGTGATGACCATAGATTATTCATGAGCCTCATTGATCATATCTCTTCTTCCCACACTTTTGAATTGAGCCTCTCTTAAGGTCACCTCCTTTGATTGCAAGTTAAGAATCTTCAAGGAATAGTCACCTAACCATTATTTCTTGTAGTAACTCACTGCACTAAGTTTCTGTCACCTCTACCTTGCATAGCATATAGAGCATTGCTAGCTGATAGAAATAACTTCTTCTATCCCCTATCAAAATAAAAATGTGCAATGTGAAAGCCCTCCACCCGTCACAATGCAGTGAGAACCCTCCTAGGCAAAGTGACTTACCATTTGCTGCCTACTTCAATGAATTGTATAATATCCTCTCATAGACATCCCCTCTGGAAGAAAAATATGTTAACATAGGGCACATAGCACATCTCTAGTAGACAGTGGGCCGTTATTGAAGAAAACTACACTATCCTCTAGCCTCCCCCTCTATCTCGGTGCACTGCATAGACTTAAGGCACAATGAGGCCTCCTATCAATCACTGTAAAGTAAAACTACAATAGCATAAGGTGTAGATCACATTCCTAGTGTAAATTCAACAATTGTTGAGCTAAATTGTGTTGTTATAAAGCCTAGGCAAAGTGACTTACCATTTACTACCTAATTTAGTGAATTTCACAATATCCTCTCATAGACATCCCCTCTGGAAGAAAACTACGCTAACATAGGGCACATAGCACATATGTAGTAGACAGTGGGCCATTATTGAAGAAAAATACACTAGCATCTGGCCTATCCCTCTATCTCAGCGCACTGCATAGTCTTAAGGCACAATGAGGCCTCCTATCAATCATTTTCAAGTAAAACTACATTAGCATAAGGCATAGATCACATTCCTAGTGGAAATTCAACAATTTTTGAGTTAAATTGTGTTGTTATAAAGCCTAGGAAAAGTGACTAAACGTTTGTTGCCTACGTCAGTGAATTGCACAATATCCTCTCATAGACAGCCACTCTGGAAGCAAACTACGATAACATAGGGAACATAGCACATATCTAGTATACAATGGGCCATTATTGAAGAAAACTATACTAGCCTCTGGCCTCCCCCTCTATCTCAGTGCACTGCATAGTATTAAGGCACAATGAGGCCTCCTATCAATCCCTATCAATTAAAACTACATTAGCATAAAACGTGGATCACATTCCTAGTGGAAATTCAACAATTGTTGAGCTAAATTTTGTTGTTATAAAGCCTAGGCAAAGTTACTTACGATTTGCTACCTACTTAAGTGAATTGCACAATATCCTCTCATAAACAGCCCCTCTAGAAGAAAAATATGCTAACATAGGGCACATACAACATCTCTAGTACAAAGTGGGCCATTATTGAAGAAAACTACACAAGCCTATGGCCTCCCCCTCTATCTCAGTTCACTACATAGTCTTAAGGCACAATGAGGCCTCCTATCAATTGCTGTCAAGTAAAACTACAATCATTATCAAGTAAAACTACAATAGCATAAGGCATAGATCACATTCCTAGAGGAAATTCAACAATTGTTGAGCTAAATTCAACACATGGTGCAGTAAAAATTCTTAGTCTTGCTCCCATTGTTTACTTTGATCCATCTCTACGCCCAATCCCTATCATGCCTTCCCTTATCAGCATATAGCATAGTTTTAGTGATCAATGTGGTCATATCTTGCTCACTTTTGAACCCACCTGCACTGTCACTGTCCTCTGCTCCCTTTAGCTAAGCGCCAAAGATATTTTTACCTAAAAAATAAGACAAATACAAACAACACATTCTTCACTCTGTAATCGTTTGATATTCTCTTCACGGATCAGGAGCGAACCAGATCTTCATACCCCTAGGGGAACTTATGTGTCTACGAAACCAATATCATGGCTCTTTCTCTATGGATTTTCTTACACACCTATATGTTTCATACCACCTACTCACCATAGTAAAATGTTCACTATTCCTTCTGAAGGGACAGTGGATCCTATGATATCTGTATCTACAGCCTACCTACTACTAGCATTTTCTTTCACCTACCCATCAATTTTCATTGAACTGCTACTTTAGATACTACTGGTAGATCCACAATTGAATCTACTCAAATTGAGGATCATGCACGAAAAATAATCAGCTGCCCGCACTATTTCTAGGGGTGCCCTATTGATAGATAGAGTGAACGCAACTCACGGAGCCCCCACTTTGACCTGAAGACTTTCCGTTGTAATAAAGAATTAGCATCAAAGAAGGTTTTTGGCTCCACTAACCTACACCTAATTGAAAGAAACATTTGATCGTGTAGAATATATATTATGTGGAAAAGGGTGATCAATCAAATCCTAGTTGTGACGCAGAGACATGCGATGTCGAGAATTGGTTTCACTATCTCCTGTGTGAAATGGATTGGACCAATTATCCACTTCATCAGTCGTTGGATGGATTCATGCTTCGTTTTTTCCTACTTCATTCAAGGGTTTGTGTAACCAATTACTTTTCTCAGCCTAGCATTCTGCAGAGCGAATCAGAGCAATGGGGGCAGATTTTGAGCCATATCGTCTACGATGCGAGCTCCAAGGTCACGAAGAAGACGTTCATGGAATATGCATATGTGGGGATAGTAGCATTGTCACAGGTTCAAGAGACAAGACTATCCATTTTTGGTGTGTTGATGAAACAGAAAAGAGTAGATACACATTGTCAAAAACAATGGTGGGGCACAACAGTTTTGTGGGACCTTTGGCCTGGATACCTTCTAATATACAGTTTCCTAAAGGAAGTATACCCACACCCAAGAAAAACACTAAAAACACTATAAATAAAAAACAGATAAAAAACCACAATCCATAGCTTACCTCTTGCAAATCACCCACAGAGCACCCACATTCACCAGGAGTGTTAGACTCGCACACTTCGAAGAAATCACTCATAGAGCACCAGCATTCACCAGCACTGTTAGAATAGCACACTTGAAGCATTCGGACTAGAAAATTTATACAAAAAATTAATTACTAGTCGCAGTTGCAACACTGCTGTCCAAACTCCTCACGGGTTTAGCTCCATAGCACCGGGGAAATGGTACTTTAAATCCCTAGTTCACACCCTTTCCAAGCAGCTAGCGTCTCCTAAAATGATTAGTTGTGTGAGGTGGAGAGGCCAAGGGAAGTTTCGTATTTTAAATTTGGATCCTGCACCAGATCTTCTGAAACTGTGAGCCAAATCGTGAGCCTCCTGAGTTCCTGCACATAATCCAGCCTCCCTGCACATAATTCGGGCACATTTCATGATGCAAACCCTAGAATATTTGGGCAAATTTCAATCACCTCCAACTTCCAAGCCCCAACCAATAAAAAATGGGGGTGAATGTCACTCAAATCCCCCTTTGACCCAGTAAATCACGGTGAATGCCATTCAAATCCGCTCCAAACCAGAAAATTAGGAGGCGAATCCAACGTTTAATGTTTATGCGCATTTATTTTTTGGGGCTAAAAGCTAATAATTAATTAATTTTTAAATAATTATAGGGCTAACTATATAAAACTATACAAAATGGGTTTTATATAAAAGTATTTGCCCCTCCAAAATCTAAAACCCCTTAAAATTTGCCCTTGGGCTAAATTTTGCCCTTAAAATTTTCCCTGACAATCATATGAACAAGAAAGAGAAATAATTTCAATCGCACAACTCAAATATGTATCTGGGGAAATCCTCAGCTAAAAACCTCGTTATTTGTATATTGCATTAATTCAAGAATATGAAACAATACAATGCTTCTCTCAGGCTTGAGAGCTCTCTACACTATCTGTGATTGTCTCACTACCAACCTGTGCACAAGCTTATCTTGGCACACCTTTCTCTCACAAGATCCATGCACAAACTTTTGCTTCCTATTACTTGGTCTCACCAAATTTTTCTCACCAAAACAATGATTAAACTTGTGCCTTCATTCCTCCTTTTAAAGGCAATTTTCTCTAATTAAGAAATTATTTATTTTAGGCCTTCTTTTGATTGTTGCACCTCCTGCACAATTTGGATGATTATACAACTTATAGTACACGTCCCTTCAACTCCAATATCAAATGGGTATTTCTTAGAACTTGCATGCAACAGTTATTTATAGCGAATTATCAGCTATTTGATTGATCACTGCATGTGAATTGAATCATATTTAATTCACTGGACCTCTGACTAGATCCTCCATCAATTACAACTAGTTAAATTGATTTTAAGTCAAATAATTAAGTTAAATAATTACAACTCAAAATAAACTGCAACTCGACCCCCTTAAACTTAGAGTGAACTCTGCATGCCTCCAGTTTGACCCTCAGCTCAACTTAACTGAACTAACTAAGTCTTCCTGACTTAGTGAACTCGTACAAATTGTCATGTGATGTGGAATTACAATTTACTTCTAATTTAGTAAAGGGAGAATTAACTTATAATCCCTTTTGATGTCATTTTCAATATTTATTGTCGCCAATTTCAACACTCCCTCTCAACAAGAAAGGAATTCAACTCTATCCCAATCTGGCACCTTTGGAATGTTCTCCATGCAACACTTCTCTCCATTTTTGTTGCTACTATAACTTCTGAAACTAAAAAGAATCCAAACTGAATCAGTATGATGCATCTGTCACCAGATTTTATAACTATTACTAGCTACTGCATTTTCTACTGAAAACTTTGCGTTATTTTTTACTCTGCATTGTGTCATTTGCACTGCTTCCAACTCTGCTCTGCACTCCCCAGTATCTTATTATTTTTAGTCTGTGCATCTGTCACCCTGACATCTAACTACATCAACTGCCATTGATTCATCCTACTACTATGTATTGTGGGATTCCGTAGCAAGGTAAAGATCCATGAGATAAAACATTTCAATGGACCCTGCTCAAATTGCTACACTCTTGGGACCAGTGTTTTGCATCACCCCAACTCTCACCTAGAGATATGGAAGCATGTGCTCCATCTTCCCACTTCGCACGAAATTTCCCCTACTGGAGGTCACTGCTTGAGTGGATACCTCCACTTGGTCTCCTCTCTACTTCTCTAATTGTGGTTGCTCCACAACTTCCTGACGCTTCTTCTGAGGCTGCATGTTGAGAGGTAATTCATGCTCCCTCTCAACCACCAAGTCTATAACCTTATCCTTGCTCCTCAAGGCTTTGCATGCATCTTCAACCTTGAGATCATACAGGTTCTTGACTCACACATCGATATGTTTCATCTATCATGTGGCGATGTGTCTAAGGAAAACATTCTATTTGCTAAATACACATCGTCTGGGCACTCTAGAAACTCAAATCCACGTTGTAATTGTCTCGTTGTCACAATTTTTTTTGAAAATAAGATTTTATTTTAAATCGGTGATATCTACCTCATACAAACTCTGATTTGGTTGTTTTTTTTTTGGGTATTTTTTCCCAAGGAATACAGATCTGCTATTTTTTTTTTAATTTTGCGCAAACATTTCATATCTGCTCTGCAAACTCGCCGCCCAAAAAATTCCTACTCTGATACCATGTAAAAAATCCACATAGATTCAATTGATCTTGTCATATGGTAAAACAAAATACTTGAATCTATTCTACAAATTTCGAAAACCACTTACAATCGCACAATCACATGAACAAGAAAGAGAAAGAATTATAATCACACAATACAAAAATGTATCTAGGGAAATCCTCAGCTAAAAACCCCTTTTATTTGTATATTGCATTAAGTCAAGAAGATGAAACAATACAATGCTTTTCTTAGGCTTGAGAGCTCTCTACACTATCTCTAATTGTCTCACTACCAACCTGTGCACAAGCTTCTCTTGGCACACCTTTCTCTCACAAGCTCCATGCATAAACTTGTGTTTCCTATTTCTTGGTCTCACCAACTCGTGCTCACCAAAACAATGATTAAACTTGTGCCTTCATTCCTCCTTTTAAAGGAAATTTTCTCTAATTAAGGAATGATTTATCTTAGGAATTCTTCTGACTGCATGCACCACCTGTACAATATGGATGATTATACAAATTATAGTACACTTCCCTTTAACTCCAATCTCAACAGGGTCTTTCTTAGAACTGGCATGCAATGGTTATTTATAGATAATTATCAGTTATCTAATTGATCACTGCATGTGAATTAAATAAGATTTAATTCGTTGGACCTCTCACTAGTTCCTCCATCAATTAGAACTAATTAAACTGATTTTAACTCAAATAATTAAGTTAAATAATTACAACTAAAAATAAACTGCATATGTACCCCCTAAAACTTAGAGTGAACTCTACGTGCCTCCAGTTTGACCCTCAACTCGAATTAACTAAACTAACAAATTCTTCCTAACTTAGTTAACTTGTACAATTTGTCATGTGATGTGGAATTACAATTTACTTCTAATTTAATTAAGTGAAAATTAAATTAGAATCCCTTTTGATGCCAGTTTCAATATTTCTTGTTGTCAATTTCAACAAACCCCTCATTAAATTAGAATCCCTTTTTATGCCAGTTTCAATATTTCTTGTTGTCAATTTCAACAAACCCCTCACTAAATTAGAATCCCTTTTGATGTTAGTTTCAATATTTCTTGTTATCGATTTCAACAAACCCCTCAATAGGGTTGAGGCCTCAAACAAACCAACCTCATGCTTTATTGCCTCCACCTCAATATCAACCATAGATAACTCACAATACCCCACCTAAGAAACCTCAAATGCCTACTTAACCTAATTTTAACCCAAAAAATAAGAAGGCACAACAAGTCTATAGTGGAGAGACATCCTATCCTACTTATGTTGTGGAAATTCAAGAGATCAACCTTTTCTCTGGGAAGGTTCTCCTTGATAATAACCCACCTTGTCTACTTGAAGAGCTGGAGGAAGAGAAGGAAGAACGTGTCCCTCAAGTCAATACACCTCTCTATCCTAAAAGGGTCCACCCTAACTAGCACACCCCAAAAGAGGTTGAACTTTTGTGTGTCAATATACCCCTTCTCCAGTACATTAAATATGTTCCCATTTACAACAATCTTATTAAGTAGAAATGTTTCAAAAATCTTGGGAGAAGAAGAAGAGAGACCCATCATAAATGTTGTTGGACAACTATATGATATTATGCTTGGAATGGTGATTTCCCCAAAGTACCTAGATCCTGGTATCCCAGTAGTGGATGTGCACATCAATGGCATTATGGTCCCTAATACCTTGATTGATCTTGGGGCTGAAATCAATGTGACTACCAGGGAAACCATGTTGAATCTCAACCTCCAAGGGGCTTTGAGAAATACCACCATAGTGTTGCAGCATGCAGACAGATCCACAGTAGCTCCTGGGGGAATTATTGAGGATTTCATGGTCTCCATTGACTCCTGGGAATACCCCCCTGATTTCCTGGTCCTCTAGCCCAAAACCTAGTTTAATGGCTATCCTCTCATCTTAGGGAGACCTTGGTTGGCCACTCATGATGCCTACATTAGTTGTACGGTTGTGAACATTACTATTAAAAATGGACATTTATCAAAACAACTTGTGTTTTATCCTCTTGCTCATCCTTCTATTGAACATGATTTTCCCTTATGGTTAGAGGATGAGGAAGATGAAGAATTATATCAGACAACCCCATACCCATTCTGCAAATTTTACATTGTCATAGGGGAAGGGAAACTTGATGAAGATGACCTTATTGACCATATATTACAGAATCAACCTCCCACCGCCATACCAGTTGATGAACTGGTGAAATAATCTGGAGTAATCCTTGGATTAATTTGTTCTCTGTTGAATCTAGCCTAGAACATGCCAAGATTGTGGAGATTGGCCCATCCATAACACGAAAGATCAACGCCTTTCTTTCTAATGAGCAGGAGGAATAGTTATGCAGTGTGTTGAGGCAAAACCTAGATGCTTTTGTTTGGGATTATAAGGAAATGAAAGGTGTGAATCCCTTAGTCTGTACTCATCATGTTTACATCAAAGAGGGATGCAAGCATGTGGTCCAACCCTAGAGAAGGATGAACCCAGCTCTTAAGGACATTGTGAAAGAAGAATTGCAGAAGTTCATATACCCCAAGGTTCAAATACCCCATTTCATATAGTGAGTGGGTGTCACCTCTTGTTTTAGTCCCCAAGAATAATGGGAAGTGGAGGATATTTTTTTATTACCAAGAACTTAACAAGGCTACAAAGAAGGACCATTTTCCTTTTCCCTTCATTGACCAAGTCCTAGATGGCCTTGCAAGAAATAAATTATTCTCCTTCCTGGATTGATCTAGTGGATACAACCGAATTCAGATCAGCCCTGAAGACCAAGATAAGACCACATTTACATGTCCTTGGGGTACCTTTTCCTATAGATTCCTTCCATTCATTTTTTGCAATTCCCTTTCTACTTACTAGAGGATAGTTCTAAGTGTATTTGTTGAACTTGTTCATGACCCTATTAAGATACATAAGGATGATTTCACTCCTTATGGATGTGACTTCCAGGAAGCTATTTCTAATATGTGAAAAGTATTAAATAAATGTATTGAAATGAATCTTTCATTGAGTCCTAAGAAATGTGGTTTTTTTTATGAATGTGCAATTTTCCTTCGTCATTCTATATCTAAGGAATGGATACAGGTTGACCCAAAAAAAAAAATACATCATCAAAAGGGTCCCTATACCTCAAAAAAAAAAAGAGATTTCAGGAGTTTCCTTGGATTATTTGGGTATTATAGAAGTTTCATTAAAGATTTTTGTAGACTGGCTTCACCCTTGTTTGGATTTTTGGCTAAAGATTCATATTTTTGTTGGACAAACAATTGTCAAGAAACCTTCAAAGTACTAAAAGAAAATTTTATAAATCCACCCATCCTTAAGGGTCCCAACTAGGCATTACCTTTCCATATACACATAGATGCCTCAGACAAAGTTTTATGGCTTTCCTTAGGACCAGTGGAGGACAAATTGACTTATGTTATCTATTTCATCGGTAAGAACCTTTCTAAACCTGAGTTAAATTATATTGTCACTAAAATGAACTCTTGGTTGTGGTACATTATTTAAACAAGTTTAGGAATTATATCATTGGTTATCAAAATTTGGTTCACATTTATCATGCAGCCATTAATTATTTAATGGATAAAATTGATGTTAATGCTATGATAATTAGATGGTTGTTATTATTGCAACAATTTGAATTGACTATTGTTGATAAACCAGGGAAAGAGAATGTGGTTGCAGATTTATTTTTAAGGTAGATTTCTCTTCTAGCAATCCATTGAATTTTCACCCTCTTCACTCATCTCCCTACCTCCCTCCATCATTTAACCATTAATAGAATCATGTTTTTCCTCCTTTTTGAAGCGCTACAGGGCTATCCTGAAATGCTACAATAGTAACCTAAAATGCTACACGAGGAGCCTGAACTGCTACAGGAGGCAGATTCGATTGGAGTAAGGAGTCAAAAGGTCATGTATTCTTTAGGAAAGGTTGAGAGAGGTGCCCCAACATCACTTTCAGTAACCATCCACTCCACCTAACCAAAATTCATCTTCAATTCCCACTCTGAAGTTACATAAAAAAAAAAACACAGAAAAAATATTTGGTTTCAATTTTCCACCACGTACAACCACCTCCTGATGATTTTATTCATGTTATTGTACCTTTTCTAACTTGCCATCAATTCCACATGAAATATAAGGTCTCAAAGAAGAATTAAGTGGCTGCTATAGGAGGGAAATTCCTTCTGTAGTAGCCTATACAATCACATCAAATCCCATAATCAATTATTTTCACCTAAAGAGAAAAATATCCAACCACCTTGAGCATCATTAAGTCACTTAGAAAGTGAGAAGGGGCACACAATCAGATAATCCATTCACTCCACCAACAGCATATTGGACACTCAGAAGAAATTTTCACATACACGAAAATTTTATCAGTCAAAGAATCATTAAGTTATGAGGATCTATGCAGAAGAAATCAAAGGAAATCAACACCTTTAGGATCATCATATTATGAAGTCCAAATCCAATATGCAAGCTTCTCTAGAAATTTTACATCACAGGTAGGCTCGGGTATGACAACCCTCACCTCTTCCCTATGCATAGATGATAAAATGTGTAATGGTCGAGAAAGGAATTTTTAATCGGTTGGAGGTGGCCTGTAAACTTGGCCACCTTTGATTAGTAAACTAAATTTCCTTCAATCACCCATGCAATGTGGAAAATTCAACTCAAGTGAGGTGGTGATTACGAGGAGTGAGGTGATGATCACGAGGATAAGGGTGATGATTGCAAGGAGTGGGGACAACGGTTAGAAAAGGGAAGTTTTTTCAAGAACCATGTCACAAAGAGCTCCGAGCCTTTACCATAAAAAGGAATAATGAGTACAAGGCTAGATTCCATTTCTATAATCGCTCATTTCAAGAAAATATTTAGATAAGGACAAGCTAGTGCTATCATAGACTTCTTATGGTTCCACCGAGCTACTTTGAACAATGTTTACAGGTGCTACATGAAGAGCTACAAGAGGCTTTGAACTTCTACGGGAGGCCTGAAAGGAAGCTATAGGAGAGAATTAAAGGGAGAAAGGGAGTCAAAATTACCCAAAGTTTCCCTCAAACCCTCATGCACATGAAAATTTTATCTTGAAAGGAGTAAGTTTCTATTTCCCTCTATAATTTCCATACCTCTGCATGGAAAATTCTGATTGAATTGACTTCCATGTATTATGCATTAGTCCCCTTTGGATTTTTCTATATGTAAAAGAAAGAGAGGGTCAAAGAAAAGTTTTTTTTGTTAAAAAAATTATTGGCATCCTTCTCCCCCTTTGATAAAAAGGATAATTTTACATTGTCCCTACAATCAAGACTACTCTAAGGCAAAAAATTTAATTACACCTAAGTATCCTTGAGAAGGAGCAGTAGGATAAATGGGGGGAGGGTTCAATGGAAGAGAACCCATAGACACAAAGAAAATTCTTCAACATCCACCTGTGGTAAATATTTTTCTAAGACATTAATGGATGGGCTTCCTTGAACAGTTGAAGGGGTATGATGATGATATAACCCAAAAATTTTCCATGGCACTAAATCCTTAGGGAGAAGATAGTGCCACCATTGTTGTTAGAAGCCTTGAAATCTCTATAAATGATGAACTCATAAGCAGAGTGACTACCTTGCCCTTATAAATTCAATGGAGTAAGGAGGACAAAGCAGTGAGTGTCACAGCTAGGAAAAATTTCTTCATTCTAAAATAAAATCCTACCCTGCCCCTGTGAGTGGGAAGGGAGAGACTACCTTACCCCTGGGATGAAGTGGCCTATCACATCCTCAAATATATATATTTTAAGGGGAGGTTGACCATTTTATATGCATATCATTTTAGGTTGCTCCATGAGATAAGATTCAAAGTAGAATTACCTATTCCACAGAAGCTCAGTGTTCCTCATTTCCTCCTATAATCTATCATTGAAATGAGCCAGAAAGTGAGGGCGAGAAAGCGCCAACATATTTCCCACCATGGACTAATTAAGATGATAGTTATAGATTATCTAAGTAACATAATGAACCTTTTGTTTTGGACTAATTTTGTAGACATGGACAGGGAAATTTTCATTGAAACCCAAGCCATCACACGTGAAGAAACACCAACCTCTAGCATTAGAGGTAGAACAGACAATAAGGAAGAAGAGGAGGTAGTAGAAATAGAGGAAGAAGACATATAAACTAAAGAGGGAGAAGGAGAGAAGAAAGGAACAGAGAAAGGGTACCCTGAAGTGACCTCAAAGCCTCAAGAGATAGAAAAACAAGGGCATCAAACAAGTCTTTCTCCAGGGAACACCGAGGAAGAAGTGGTTGCAACAATGGCCACATGGGGAACACCTTTCAAGCCCAAAAGAAGTAAGCTAAGGCAAGGCCCTTTGTACTTAAAAACAAGGAAAAGCACCAAGATAAGACAAGGGAATCCTCAGCCTCCTACAAATTTCCCTATCACCATAGAGGAGTCGGCAAGAAAGAAGGAAGAAGTGGGACCTAGTGAGGGAAAAATTGAAGAAATTGCCTCTCCTAAGGAAAAAACTAAGAAACCTATGCTCCCTATGGGAATTCCCACCACTATGGAAGTCACATTTAAGAGGCTCAAGACACAAGCTACCATGTTACAAGAATAAAAAGAAGAGTTACATGAGGAAACAGAGCAGTTACAGAAGAAACAGGGGTTGCTATAGGAGAAACAAGGGATGATATAGGAGAAGAAGGAGGTGCTAAGGGAAGGAGAAGCCACATTAAAAGAAGATGAAAAAATCCTCCAAGAGCTTCAAGATCCTGATCCACATCCCAGCCTAGAATCCTACTACAAATTTTTTGAGGGAGGTAGGATTATACCTGAGAAGTTTTCGGTCCCACTCCTCTTTGAGTAGGGGATGGAAATAGGTAGAACACAAATATGGATGAAAATTTTTGAATCCATAAATGTAGAATAAGTGGGCCTCATGGAGGAGAAATTCATTGAAATGGGAAAGGAATTAAGTGAATTGAGACTAAGGGATTCAACTATGAGGGAATACCGACGGGAAGAAAACACAAGGTTAAGAGGGCAGTTGCAAGAAAAAAAGACACAACTTGCCACTATGGAAATTTTTTCTATGGAAGCCATATAGTGCAAGATGCCATCCAAATATTATGTTATTTTCCTCAAGAATTAGTGGTTGCAGTTTCAAATTAATACATTGGCACAATATGGCTCATTGCCTTTCCAACACTACAGGAAATTCATTTACTTTTGCAAAAGGGAGAGTATTTAGAATAGAGCCAAGCTAGTTGAGTTTTGCATGCACAATCTAATCCCTACATACATGAATTTATGGGACCCCAAATCAACTTTGGGAGACATCAAATTCATGGAATTAGCCCCTTGGTTGACCCATTAGGAGACAAGGGTTGAAGAAGTAAAAAGGGTGATGACAAAAGAATAAAAGGAGTCATTATATATCATAGTAGAATTAGTGAGCCCCAAGGTGTTCATCAACAACCACAATCTCATCTCCTTTGAACCTTAATTGGCACCTAGGTACATAGCAGCCCAAGAGAAATCCATCCTGTATTTTGAGGAAACTTTTAGGATGTTGGGAACAGATAATTTGGAGGCTTTTCAAAGAAGGTGGCATGCCTTGCCTCATAGTTTACAAATCAAAGAGTATCACTCTCTAGATATATTAAGTAATGCCTTGGATAGAAGCCCATTATAAAAAAGGATGATGCAAAGGCTAAATATCAACTGGATAGGTCTCAAAATCAATCCTCCCTTACTGTTGGGCCTATAATAAGGAGGAAACCAAGAAGAGGAACAAAAATAATGGGCAGACACAGAGGCAAATGCAGGTTTCTATCCACAGGAAGGCACACTATCTGAAGTGCCTTGGGATTCCAGAGAGGCCACCAGAGCCATGACTGAGCTTCATATCAGTGATTTAGTTTCTCAAAGGGTGAGAAACACATTCAGCAGTGGCATGATGATGGGTCCCATCAATAGGTATCTTTTTAAGTTCATTGTTTTATCCTCTAGCCCTTAAAACTCTCCCTTTCTCACATTAATTTGAATTTTTAGCCATAATATGCTTAGTAGGAATACTAAAGGGTGTTTTTCATATTGTATAGCCTAATGTGATTAATATGCAGGTCAAAGAATAATTTTTGGAGATATTTTCCATGCAGGGGATTGATGGAGACACCTAGAGACAATATAGGGAGCTTTCCCACCTCATTAACTTCCTAACTCGACTTGAGATCACGAAATCCTCTCCAAAAACTTGAATTCACTAGTATCCGAGTAAATACAAGTGCATGACAAGGACAAAGGGAACCAGATCCACAAATATTGAGATTTTGGAGGGGACCATTCCTCCTTTCAATGAAGTTTCCCCTCAATTGTTTTGTATAAATAAACCAGTTGAAAGGCTCATTAGGATTCGAATTTTTGTTGCAACTAGGAGATGCTATTGAGAGCCTAGTGCTTTATATTTTCATCATTATTTTTCATGATGTATGTGACTTTATTTTTCTTTTAATGAGAATTTTATTATTGGCCTACATATGAGTTAGTTTTAGAGGGTTGAAACCCTTGGGTTTGGGCCCAACCCGTAGTCTTTAGTCCCTCTCTTGTATTTCTTTCTTGTTCTTGTTTCAAAGCATTGAAATTCTTTAATTGTTTTAGTAGATGTTCTATAAAAAACTTGTTGAAATGGCACCAATAAATGAACCCCAAGGGGGTTTCTAATTTAATTTTCCCTTAATTAAATTAGAAGAGAAATTGTAATTTCATCTCATGACAGCTTGTATTAGATAACTAAGTCAGAATGGCTGAGTTAGCTAAATTCGAGCTGAGGGTCATATATGATGCATGTAGAGTTCTCCCATGATTTAAGGGGTCCAGTTACAGTTATTTGTGAGTTGTAATTAGTTAACTCAAGAAATTGAGTTAAAATCAGTTTAACTAGCTCTAACTGAGTGATGAGCTAGTGAGAGGTCAAGTGAATTAAATATGATTTAATTCACTAGTGATCAATCAGTTAACTGATAATTCACTATAAATATTTGTTACATGTCATTTCTAAGGAAGGACCAGATAAGACTGAGGTTAAATGGATTATAACTATCAATTGTATAATTAGAAAATTGTACAGGTCAGTCATATAGTCATGTGGAGGCCAAGGAAGCATTGTGAAATAAATTAGAAGGATTTTCCTATTTAATAGGGATTGAATTCCTGCAGGAATGCATGGTCAAGCCAGGCTAAGTAGAGGTTGAGAATTGGCTAAGTAATTGGTTGATTTTTCCTAGATCGAAGTGAGACAGTTGGAAGAGTGCAGGAATTTCTTTGACAGAGAAAAGTATTGTATTGTTTCATGATCTTTACTTTATAAAATATACAGATAGTGTGGTTTTAGGCATTGTTCTTTCCCCAGATACATCTTGTGTTTTGTGATTGATTGCCTTTTTCTCTTACTTGTTATGTGATTATGAAATCATGTTTTGTTTCCGCAAATTGTAGAAGGATTCAGTATATTGTTTTAGTACATTACAAGATCAGTTTGAGCCAATTGCTAGTTTTTCTACATGGTATCAGAGCTCGAAGAATCACAATAAGAAAAGAAGAATAGAGTTTGTTTTTATCAAGTTCAAATTTGAAGATTTATTCTTCAGGATCCAGTAGCAGATCATTATGTCTTTCAATTTCTTGAGACTCGAATATTCACTCGAGGGAAATTCAAATTATTTTGCATGGAAGCAAAGGATGGAGGTTGTGCTCGAGGACAATGGACTAAAGGCTTTTATAGATATTGATGTCCTGCAGCCCGTAGTAGTAGATGCTCAACTTCTTGATGCATGGAAGAAGAATGTAGCAAAGGTGAGAAGGATCTTGATAGAGGTAGTTCGAGACCATATTGTGTTTAGCCTCCACGGGAAGGTGACTCCATATGCATTGTGGAAAGCATTGATAAATTTGTATCATAATATAATTTTGTGCTGAAAGAAAAACATAGGAAGATCAAAATGGATAAGGGTGACACGATCTAAAACTACTTGAAAACTTTCACTCAGTGTCGAGATGATCTTGGAAGCGTTGGGATCAATGTCACCTCAGATGATTTGGTGAGCCTAGCTCTTCTAGGCCTTCCCAGGATCTAGCATAGCTACCATGACTCTGTTAATGGGAGGGATAAGATTTCGGATTGGGAGTGACTATGGTCCGATCTGGCACAAGAAGAAATTTTACAGAGCACCAGAGATGGATCCTCATCAAAGACTGATGATGAGGAGAAATGTGCCTTAGTTAGCAAGGCGAAGAAAGGAAAAGGTAAGGTGTCCCATTCCAAATCTGGGACCAGCAAGGTAGGAAAGAAGTGAGACTTTTCAAAGTTAAAATGTTTCAACTGTCATGAGCAAGGACACTATGCCACAAATTGTCCACAAAAGAAGAACAACAAAAAGGCTTCAGGAGGAGCAGGAGGTGAAGCATTGGCTTCACAGTTCGAATTGGACTTCACCCTCATCGCATGAATGGTGTCATCGGTGATGGGTTGTATGTGGTACTTGGATAGTGGAGCTTCATTCCATATGACTGACAACAAAGAGTTCTTTAGTAGCTTGGAGGAGAAGGATCTCCAGATGCACATTGAGATGGGTGACGGTAGGAGGTATAGTGCTACCAGTGTAGGTACAGTTACCTTTCAGAGGGAGTCAGGTAATCCACTCACATTAAAATATGTCATGTATGTTCCTGATTTAAAGAATAATTTCATTTTTGTTGCTATGTTGTAAGAGTGTGGCTATGATGTGATATTTAGTGAAGAAAAGGTGTTCCTTCGTCAAAAAGCCACGGGACAGGTGAAAAAGGTTGGGGTTGAATTAAGAACCTCTATGAACTGGATGTGTTAGAAAATTATATATAACAGAGCAATGAAACACATAAAATATGCGGAAAACACAAGCACACAAAACACATAAATCCAAAGAGACACAGATATATGTGGTTCACCCAGTTTGGGTTACGTCCACCCTGAACAGCTAGTCCTTCCTTTAATATTATCCATCAAAATGAAGAGACACAACCTACAGCAGATCCACTATAATATCCTCTGTTCTCTCTCACAGTCTCCCCATATGTTTCTCGCTCTGAGAATACAACTACAATACACAGCTGCAATACAATACCCTCATACAAGCGAGGGGGTGCCTTCTAGGGAAAAAAAACCCTAAACTAAACATAACTTCTACCGTCAGATCATCCACCTAATGAACAGCCCAGATTGATTAGATATTACTATACTTTTACAAGGCAATTTTACATCTTTTTTTAGCTTCGGGGGGCTCCATAAAGTTGTAGTTGCCCCCCCCTAGACCCCCCAGGAAGCGTTTAATTTCAGGCGGTGTTGGCACCCCATTAAGGTACAGGGGTCCAACGTTGTGATACAAAATAAACAAGATAATCAAGCTCCACACCCAACAATCCCCACTTGGAGACTAATTGTAGCAACTCACCGCTGCTTCATTTGCTGGAAAATGACTCCTCTTTGGACCTGGTTGTTTCTCATATTCATCGTCATCCTTGAAGACCAATTGAAACTGAGCATGTTCTTAGTTTCTCCCTGGTTACAACTTTTGTTAGCATATCTGCAGGTTTTGGGCTAGTGTGTATCTTTTCCAGCTTCAACTGTCCATCTTCCAATACTGACTGTATGAAATGGTACTTGAGCTATATGTGTTTAGTTCTGGAATGAAATGATGAGTTCTTTGCAAGATGAATAGCACTTTGGCTATCACTATATAACGTGCCCATATCATGCTTCTTGCCCAATTCATCCATAAACCTTTGTAACCAAATCATTTCCTTACTAGCCTCTGTAGCAGCAACATATTCTGCTTCTGTTGTTGAAAGTGCAACAACACTTTGGATTTTTGAAACCCAACTAACAGTTGTTCCACCTACAGTAAATACATATCCTGTAGTGCTCCTCCTGTTATCTCTGTCACCTTCCATATATGCATCAACATATCCCTGTAGATCAATGTTTGAACCACCAAAGCATAATGCTTGATTTGTGGTACCTCTCAAATATCTGAGAATCCATTTCACTGCCATCCAATGTTCTTTTCCTGGATTGTTCATGTACCTACTTACAACTCCCACTGCATGTGCAATATCAGGCCTTGTGCAGACCATTGCATACATTAAGCTTCCAACTGCTGATGCATATGGAACTTTAGACATGTAGTCCATTTCTTCTTGGGTCTTGGGGCACATCTCCTTACTAAGTTTGAAATGGCTAGAAAAAGGTGTACTAACTGGTTTTGCATTCTACATATTAAATCTTTTCAACACCTTTTGTATATACTCATTCTGAGACAGTGTTAATTTGAGATTTTTCTTGTCTCTAGTTATTCTCATACCACGGATTTGTTTTGCAGCTCCAAAATCCTTCATTGCAAATGAGTTTGCCAATTCTCTTTTGAACACATTTATTTCCTGCATGTTAGACCCTGCAACAAGCATGTCATCTACATACAATAATAATATAATATAGCTTCTATCATTTTGCTTTTTCATATAAACACAATGATCAGAGTGACATCTAGTATAACCTTGTTCAGACATAAACCTGTCAAATTTTAGATACCACTTCCTTGGAGCCTGTTTTAAGCCATATAAGCTCTTCTTTAACCTACACACTAATTTTTCCTTCATTCTTTACAATGATGGAGATATTGATGCTCAGGTCACCAGTGCTGAAAATGAAATTTGTGACACACGTGAAAATCAAACAGTAATTGTACAACAAAACACTAAATCTGAACCTTTTTGGAACATGATTTTTGATGGCTCTTGTAGTAGAGCAGGGTCAGGAGTAGGTGTGTGGGTATCAAATTCAGGAAATAATCATGCAGAAGGTAATTCTTATAAACTAAAATTTCAATGTACCAATAACATAGCAGAATATGAAGTACTTCTTTTAGGCTTGTAATTATTGAAGAAACTAGGTGCTAAAATAATTTTTGTTCATGGAGATTCTGAGTTGATTATTAAACAGATTAAAGGAGATTATGATGCAAAACATCCTAGATTGAGAGTATACATAAATGTTGTGCTTTATTTCTTACACACTTTTGTAGAATATGATCTTGTTGTTATACCTAGAAATCAGAAAATCCTTGCTAATGGTCTAGCTTTTTGAGCCATTACATGCAAAATGCCTCATCCCAACATATAATATACAGTGGAGGTTAAACACCGTCCAGCTGTACCAGATAACATGAGGTGTTGGAAGGTATTTGGAAATAACAAACAGATAGAAAAATTTTGGCAATCCAAGGATGAGTATGAGGAAAATATCATAGATTTAGATTGTGAAGTAGAAAATAAAATAGTTGTACATAATAATATAGAAGAATAATGTGTTGAATGTGAACAGAATCCTAAAATGATAAAACTCTCAAAATCACTTCCTACTGTCAAAAAACAAGAATAAATAGCTTTATTCAAAGAATTTGTTGATGTCTTTGCCTAGAGCTATGAGGATCTTAAAGCATATGATACTAGTATCATACAACACAAAATCTAAATCAAGGAATATCAAAAAGCATTCAAACAAAAGCTCTGTAGAATAAATCATGTTTTGATGTCTTTGATTGAGAAAGAGATCAAAACTATGTACGATGCTAAAATCATTGTCCATCTCAGATACTCTAAATGTGAGTCTAACATAGTGCCTACTAGGAAGAAAACTGGAGAAATCCGGTTATGTATTGATTTTATAAACCTTAACAAGGTCTTCCTGAAAGAAAAATACCCTTTGCCAAAAATGGACCATATATTACAGAAGTTAGTAGGGTCTAGTAGGATTTCCTTATTAGACGGTTTCTCGAGTTATAACCAAGTCCTAGTACATCCCGATGGTCAGGATAAAACAACTTTCACTACTCCATGGGGGACCTTCATGTATGTGAAGATGCCCTTTGGGTTAATGAATGTTGGGGCCACATTTGAAATGGCAATGGATATTGCCTTTGTTGATGAGATTGGCCATTTTATTGTGATTTATCTTGATGACATTACTGTGTATTCAAAGACTATTGAGGAACATTTGATGCATCTAAGAATAGTGTTTGAAAAGTGTAGAAGGTTTGGTATCTCATTAAACCCTAAGAAAACATTGTTTGGCCTTGAGGAAGGTAAGCTTATTGGTCATATTATTTCAAAGGATGGTATTAGGATTGATCCCAGTAGAATTGAAGCCATATTAAAAATCAGTCACCCTAGAAACATCAAAGAGCTTCAGTATTTTATTGGCAAGATTAATTTCCTAAAGAGATTCATTCCTAACCTTGCAGAGCTTCTTAGAAATATAAAAAACATCCTTAAAAAGGATTCATAAATTAGATGGAGTATTGAGGCTAGACAATCTTTTGATTTAGTTAAAAAGGCATTGACAAAAGCACCAGTGTTGATTAGTCCAGATTTTACTAGAGATTTTATTATCTTTTCTTTTGCTTTTATTAGAATTTTTGAACTCACCCTAGTATGCAGACTTGTTGTATGTTTTCTTCAATTTAAATGCTCCTCCCGGTCTAACAAAAACAAAGGCAAGATTTCTAAAATTAAAAGCAATTAAGTTTTGCATCATAGAAATTTTTTTATATTGGAAAGATGTTGGTGGTATTTTACTTAAGTGCTTGTTAAAGGATGATGCATAAAGAATCATGCAGGAATTCCATGAAGGTCATTGTGGTGGGAATCTCTACTAGAAAACCACTGCGAAAAAAATCCTTAGGGTTGTTTTCTACTAGCCTACCCTTTTCCCTGACATTCATAACAAAGTAACTTCATGCCATAAATGCCATATTTTTGAAGGAAAAAGAAAGCTTTTACCCTGCCATTAAAGCCTATTTCAATTGAAAGCCATTTCCAGCAGTGGGGATTGGATTTCATTGGTGAAATTCATCCTCTTTCCTCTGCCCAACATAAGTGGATTCTCACAGCCACAGATTACTTTGCTAAATGGATAGAACCACCCCTTCCAGATTTGCTACTGACGTTGTCATTATTAAATTTATTGAAACCAATATCCTCTCTAGATTTGGTTGTCCTAGAAAACTTATTACTAATAATGCAGCAGCTTTTAAATCTAATAAAATGATTGAATTATGTAATAAATACCACATTACTTGGGGAAATTCAATAGCTTATTACCCTCAGGGTAATGGGTTCATTGAATCCTCAAATAAGAGCCTGGTAAATATTATTAAAAAGTTGTTGGAGGACAACAAGAAGTCTTCGCACAACAAGTTGGTTAATGCACTTTGGGCTGACAGACTTACTACAAAGAAGTCAATTGGTATGTCACCATACCAATTGGTCTATGGAATGGATGCTTTGTTTCCATCATCTTTAGGAGTACCATTCATGAAGATAATTCAAGAATTACAGGTTGATCCAAATGACATACAGAGAATAATCAATCAAACCATTCAATTGCAGCAGTCAAGGGAGGAGGTCTACAACAAAACTCAAGTAATTCAAGAAAATGTCAAAAATATTTTTGACAGAAGGACTAAAGCTGATGACTTCAACATTGGAGACAAAGTTCTAAGGTGGGATTCCAGGAGAGAAGACAAAGGTAAACATGGTAAATTTGATAACCTTTGGAAAAGGCCATACATCATTTATGCTTTCAGGGGAAACAATGCATTTTTCCTCAACGACCTGGATGGACTAGAGTTATCTGGTGGTCCTGTCAATGGCAAGACGCTGAAGCACTAATTTTCTTAGCATAAAGAGTTTTTATTACATCATTGTAAATATCATAGTCTATATGGATTTGACTGGGTAACTTATTGATTGGAGTTGAAGCCTGCAGAGAAGCCCCTAAGCCCTTATTGATAAGCTACCATAAGTACCTTAACAGCAAAATAAATCAGATGCAGACATTGCAGACATTGGATACTCAAGGCTACTGATCATATGTTCTTGACACTTCATTTGGATAAGTGCCATCCCCAGCTAGAGCCACTGTTAGGGTCATATATTTCATAAGATCTCAAGGTGATTGAGTATTTCGTATTTGTAACTTTACACTGTAAATAATTTTCAAAATGCAAATGATTTCCAAAAATATATATATATATATAAAAGAAAACCAAAAGAGAGTATGTCAAAAACAAAATTGAAAAAATAATAAAAACCCCACAAAAGAAAAATAGAAATAATACTGAAAGTGCTGAAAATTAAAATGCTGCTACTATTAAATTAGTTTTATTTATGTCAAAATATTATAAAATTGTGTGCAGCTTGTCTTAAAATGCCACAATTACTATATTTTTGTTCCAATCATACAACTTAATCATGATGGAACAGTTCTGAATTTCATGTTAATTAGGATAGCGAATAAAGATTTTCTAAACAGTTTAATCTTGGAAAATCAGTAGTTAGGTAGAAAATGAGATTGATTCAATAGTCTAATTTGAATCAAAAAGAGAAATAAGTGATAGAGTAAGTTATATTTTTATAAAAAAAAGGTATATGGGTCTGCTAGCTTAAATGCACCCTAAGGAAAGAAGATGAAAAAATGTTAGCTTAGAAAAAAAAATGAAAATGAAAGGGTAGGTAGAAGTTGTGTTGGAGCTTTGGAAAGCATTAAAATCCTTATCCTAAGTTTGAAATTTCAAAGTTATTTCATGCATATAGAAAGGAAAAAAGGTAAAATGTTTTTTATCCTAAGTCTAAAAAGGTCGGGCATATGAATATCAAGTTTGGTCATATAATCCTGTATCCAAATTTTTACCTTTATTGGACCCCCTACTACCCGAAAAAATGTCACATCACATCACATTAACTTACCACCATATTTCCACCCATCTGATCTTCCGCACCCTCATCCAACGGCCCTTATCCCTTTTCAGCCCCCCCTGTCCATCTGATCTTTACCGTCGGGGGGGTCCGAAAAAATATGTTTTGCTTTTCGGACCCACTCTAACGTGGCACCTTCTCGTCATTTTGCAAGTCCCCCCCCCCCCCCCCCCCCCCCCCCCCCACTCAAACTGCTTACTCCTTTATACCCCCTCCGAAAATTTGTTTCTCCGCCATACAAAAAACCACCATTCCGCCTGTTGAGCGCCTGTCATGTAGTTGGCCCTCGTTTTTTATCTAATTTTGTTTAAGAGAATACACTTTATTACCATGCTATCCATCCATACACCATCATATTCACTCTATTTTGTCCAATTAATGCATATCCAGGTATATAAATTAAGTTTTGAAATTTTTAGAAGTTTTTATAAAAATTGAATTTTAAGTGCATTTTTGGACCAGGCCAGAAATTCCCGTAATGGCTTCATGGATGTCATATTTTCAGGACACTTGGGCTCGAGATGGATACATTTCTAGAAAGCTTGAGAACTAATATTGGATGTAAACCTATTGGTTCATTCAAACCGAACTTAAACATGCCTGGTCAAAGGCGGTCAAACATGACCTGTTTTTATGGAAATCCCTAGGAAATAGGTCAAATTTAGTATTTTTGAGATTTTGCATATTTTGAGAGATTAGATGGATGAGCTCAACCTAAATAGATAGGATAAGGATAGCCATGGTTGTAGGATAAATTTTAGATGATTTTGTTTCATATTTTATCTATTTAAGCCTAAGACATTGAAGGCATTCATATGTAGAATTTGTATAACTTAACTTTGATATTTCTGAAACTTTGGGAGCAAATTGAAAGACCTGTTCTATTTCCTTTCCTGTTGTTATATATGGTGAATGCTTGACTGATTTTCAAAAGCTGAAAGCACTTACAATGTGTGTAGAAATTTTAATATAATTATGTATTGCATGGATTCTCCTGATCTAACAATTATATGCCACTAATAAATACAGAATCCTTCTACTAAAATCTTTGCGGAAATTTAATCTCCAATTGCAAACACATGAAGAAAGATCAATCACACATAACACAGAGGTTTTTACTAGGAAATCATAAAGCTAAAAACCCCACTATCATATATTATGTATATATCATGGATCATGAAACAATCTCATACAAAACTCTAATCCAAGAGCTCTTAGTACAATATACAATCGTCTCACACTGTCATACAAAAATTGGCGTATTCATACACCAATTTACTGCCTCCTGACAATCTGCCTCCACTGTGCAATCCCTGCTGATCAAAATGCATGAATGAATGAGACACTACCTTGCCTTGACTGTGCAATCCTCATTTTCATCTCCAATGTGTGGTTGGTTGCATGAGTGCACCCACTAATGTCACAATTGATAGTCAAACAGTCCCTTTCACCTATCTCTCAACTGGGTCTCCACTGGATCTGACATGCGTGTATTTAACAGTAGTAAATCTTCAGTTTCATGTGAGATCACTCCATGTAAATTAATTTAATATTTAATTCACTGATCTCTCACTAGTGTATCTTTAGTTACAACTAGCACAACTGATTTTAACTCACTTAACTGAGTTAAACTACTTTACAACTCACATAACTACACATCCATCTCTGTTACAACTTCAAATCACTCAGTTATAACTAAATCCACTTGCATGTCCCACCAACCAACCTTAGAACTCGAAATTCCTTCAGCTAACTGGTTTTCCACATCAATTAACTGAAATCGAGTGCTTCAAGAGAATATATTAATATTTATTGTCTAATTATTATTAAGAGATAATAATAACCAACATGCATTCTATTTTTAGACATGTGATCTATAAATAGACTTCGCCAATGCATCTAAAATTAGAAACTCATCTATAAATAGAATTTTCTCACCATTCTAAAAATAGACTCACGCTATAGATAGAATTTTCTCAACATTCTAAAAATAGACATACACCTAAAATAGCCTATGGTCCCCACCTAGTGTAAGTGCTTAATTTTCTCTAGGATCATCATCAAGTTGAATCTCAACACTCACTCTCAACAAGAAAGGGATTATCCTTCACCCCAATCTTGTCTCTATGGCATTTGAATTTGCTCCTGGTGAGCGCCTTCGTCAGAATATCTGCATCCTGATCTTCCGTAGGAATGTACTAAAGCAACATGATCTTCCGCTGCACACAATATCTGATATGATGATACCATATATCTATATGCTTAGATCTATCATGAAACACAGGATTAATAAATATTTTAATGCAACTCTGATTATCACAATGAATCACTGTAGAATCTAAATGAGAACCAAACAAACCAACCAGGATCTTTCTCATCCAGATAGCCTCACATGCAACTTGACTTGCTGCCATGTATTCCACTTCCATTAAACTGAGTGCCACGGATCTCTCTTTCCTATTGTACCAAGAAACATTTATAGATCCAATACTGAAGACCCCTCCTGATGTGCTCTTTCTGTCCATTGGGCTGCCTGCCCAATATACATCCGTTAAGCCATGCAACTTCACCTCATCCGTCTGTCTGTACCATAAGCCATACTCATTTGTGCCCGTGAGATATCTCAGGACATGCTTGTCCGCCTTCCAAAAGAGCTTGGTAGGCTTAACCATCGCTTGACTAAGTTGTTTCACCACATAGCATATGTCTGGTCTTGTATTTACTAAATACATTAGCGAACCCACTAACTGTCGATAGACATTAGCATCCACTACCTCTCCAGATGTAGCATCCTCTTTCCTCTAGTTTCCAGGAAGAGGAGTATCCATGGGTTTGCAGCCATCCATGTGAAACTTACCCAATATCTCCCTTGCATAATTGCCTTGAGACACAAAAATTTCACCATCTCGTTGCCATATTTCCAATCTAAGGAAATAATGAAGGAGGCCCATATCCTTCATCTCAAACTCCTTTACAAGGTCCTCCTTGCATGAGTGTATCAGTTTCTCATCACCAGTCAGTATTAAATCATCAACATAAAGAACAATTATTAAAAGCTTACCCTCCACCACAATCTGGTATAGGTTTTCATCCGCCTCACTCTTGGTGAAGCCAAGTCCGGTGAAATAGTTGTCGATCCGAGTGTGCCAAGCATGGGGTGCTTGCTTCAGCCCATAGAGCGCTCGTTTCAGTCTGCACACATGAGACTCACTATTGAAGATCTCAAATCCTTCAGGCTACTCAATGTACACTTCTTCCTCAATGATCCCATTAAGGAACGCAGTCTTCACATCCATCTGATGAATGTGCCAACCCATCTGCGTTGAGAGAGCAAGGATGGACCTTATGGAAGAATACCATGCGACAGGTGCAAAGGTTTCTTCATAATCAATCCCCTCGATTTGTGAGAAGCCTCGGGCCACAAATATGGCCTTGTATTTCTCAACACTACCATCAACAGCTTGTTTTACCTTGTAGATCCATCTTGAACCTACCACTGATTTATCAACCGGCCTTGGAACAATTTCCAAAGCACTGTTTCTGACAATGGATTCATACTCCTCCACCATTCCATCTACCCATGTGGGCACCTGCACTTCTTCCTGAAAGGAAGATGGCTCAGTCACAACACATTTTCTCTCTCTGTGAATCGGTCAGGATATTGTCTCTGTCTACACTGTGAAGTATGGACTCCTACATTTTGTGCTGCATCAAGCTTCAGCCTCTCATCTTCTGTGGTACACCTTCTACCAGTTCTAATGTTTGGCTCTATGTGAGTGGACTCCTCCACTCCATGAACCTCCTCTTATGGCTAATCCACATCTAGAGACTCATCTTTGGGAACCAAAAGTTCCTCCTCTGCATGTAAGTCTAACTCCCTCTCAAGTGACAACTTCATGGCTTTCTCATTGAATTTTATATCTCTTCGCACCACATTCATTCGATTGTTTGGAAAATAAATACGATAATTATGGGGTGTTTATGTGTACCCCACAAATATCCCAACTTCAGCAGTCGGCTCCAACTTCTTCCCAGCGTTCTTGGTCCCATGCACATAAACAGATGAGCCAAAAACCTTAAAGTGAGAAACATATGGTTTCTTACCAGTAAAAGCTTCTTCAGGTGTACTCATGCCAAGTACTCTATGAGGACAACGGTTTTGTGCATAAACCGCAGTGTTGCATGCTTCCGCCCAAAAGTGCATTGGTAGGCCCTAATCATGCAACATCGCTCATGCATCGCTCGTTCTGTTTTTCCTTTCTGCGACCCCATTTTGTTGTGGCTTATGAGGCGCTATGATTTCTCTTCAAATTCCTTCTTTGCTACAGAAGTCTTTGAATTCATTCGAGATGTATTCTCCACCATTATTGCTCTGCAGAGCCTTCACTTGCTTCCCCAACTCTTTCTCAACCAATGCCTTAAACTCATAGAACTTTGAGAATGTTTGATCCTTCTTCTGCATGAAGAAGATATAGCATCTACAAGAAAATTATTCAACAAAAATAACATAATACCTGTGCTTTGTTGTTGAAGCAACCGATAATGGTCCACACATGTTTTTTGTGAACTCTCTCCAGGATCATCGAAGCACGATTCACCTTTTCATGAAAGGCGCACTTTACATACTTCCCCATGGTGCAACCCTTGCACTGATCTAACTGAGCAAGTGTTCCCATTGGAAGTCTAGTAGATATTTACTGCATGACTTTCAAAGCTCCATGATGAAGATGGCCCAATCGCCTGTGCCATAATTCTCCCTCATCTCGGCTCACCACTTTTTCTGCCTTTCCCATCATGGAAGCGCAGCCTTCTACCTCCATTTTGTAGATATTCTTGACTCGAATCCCTATCCTATTTGCTTGACCCATTTTTTATGTCGCAGGAAAGATTTTCCATCGCTGAAAACAACGTCATAACCTCTGTCCTCCAACATCGCAACTGAGACCAAGTTTTTCTTTAGACCTGGAACATGCATAACATCTTTCAATTAAAATGGTTTACCTGAATCCCTCTCAAAGGTAATGGTACCAATGTAGGTCGCATTGTATCATCCATCGTTGCCCATCTCTATATGCATCTGGAGATCTTTCTCCTCCAAGTCACTAAATTCTCCTTATCTGGCGTCATGTGGAAGTAAGCACCACTATCAAGATACCACACCGATCCCAGTGCGCTTGAAACCAAGCATGTGATCAAAGGTAAATCAAGTTCAAATTGCAAGGCAAGGGCCTCACCAGCTGTAGCTCTAGCAACCTTCTTGTTCTTCTTTTTCTGTGGGCAGTTAGTGGCGAGATGCCCATGTTCGTGACAGTGAAAACACTTCACCTTGGACAAATCCAGCTTCTTACCTTTAGACTCAGATTTTGAGTGGAATTTCTTCTCCTTCCCTTTCCTTGCCTTGGAAACAAAATTACAATCCTCTTCATCAGCATGCTTTGATGAATAGACATCTCTATTGTTCCGCATAAACTCTCACCTCGTCAGGCCTGATCGTTCTGAATCAACGTTTTCATCCAGGTGTGAGTCTTGATAACTGTGCCAACTCTTAGGAAGTCCCAAGAGAACCAAGCTCACCAAATCATCATCAACAATTGTGATTCCCACACTCCCCAGTTCATCCCGACATTGGAAAAACTTTGTGAGATACTTAGGAATATTGTCACCCTTCTCCATCTTGATCTTTCTAAGTTTATCCTTCAGCGCCAATTTACTATGGTCGTTGTTGCTTTGGAAAATATCCTTCAAAGCCTTCCACATAGCATATGGATTGGCTTTCCCATGAAGGCTTGAAACAATGTGGTCTCATACACCTTCCAACAGAATCCTTCTCATCTTCGCTACTTTCTTTTTCCAGGCATCAAGTAATGCAACATCCGTCGAAGTGGGCTTAGGATCATCACTGTCTATGAATTTCGTCAAGCCATTATCTTCAAGCACCACCTCCATCCTGTCCTTCCATGCAATGTAGTTCGAGCTTCCCTCGAGTGCATACTCTAGCCGCAAAACATTGAAAGTAATTTCGATGTTTACTCAACTGTCGCACCAAGAAATTCTTGCAGCAAATTCGAATTGTTTCCACCAACAAACTCAGCTACTGCTTCAATATTGAAATCGTATTTTCTCTGATACCATATAGAAATTTTAATACAATTATGTATTGCCTAGATTCTCCTGATTTAACAATTATATGCCACTATTAAATACAGAGTCCTTCTACTAAAATCTTTGCGGAAATTTAATCGCTAATTGCAAACACATGAAGAAATATCAATCACACATAACACAGATGTTTTTACCAGGAAAGCATAAAGCTAAAACCCCACTATCATATATTATGTATATATCATGGATCATGAAACAATCTCATACAAAACTCTAATCCAAGAGCTCTCAATACAATATACAATCATCTCACACTGTCATACAAAAATTGGCATATTCATGCACCAATTTACTGCCTCCTGACAGCCTGCCTCCACTGCGCAATCCCTGCTGATCACAACCCTTGATGAGATACCACCTTGCCTTGACTGTGCAATCCTCATTGGAATCTCCAATGTGTGTGTGGTTGCATGAGTGCACCCATTAATGTCACAACTGATAATCAAACAGTCCCTTTCACCTATCTCTCAACTGGGTCTCCACTGGATCTGACATGCATGTAGTTAACAGTAGTAAATCTTCAGTTGCATGTGATATCACTCCATGTGAATTAATTTAATATTTAATTCATTGATATCTCACTAGTTTATCTTTAGTTACAACTAGCACAACTGAGTTAAACTTCTTTACAACTCACATAACTACACATCCAACTCTGTTACAACTTCGAAGTCCACTTTCATGTCCCACCAACCAACCTTAGAACTCGAAATTCCTTCAGCTAACTGGTTTCCCACATCAGTTAACTAAAATCAAGTGCTTTAAGAGAATATATTAATATTTATTGTCCAATTATTATTAAGAGATAATAATAATCGACATGCATTCTATTTTTAGACATGTGATCTATAAATAGACTTTGCCCATGCATCTAAAAATAGAAACTCATCTATAAATAGAATTTCCCCACCATTCTAAAAATAGACTCCCACTATAAATAGAATTTGCTCAACATTCTAAAAATAGATATACACCTAAAAATAGTCTGTGGGCCCCACCTAGTGTAGGTGCTTAATTTTCACTAGGATCATCATCTTGTTGAATCTCAACAGTGTGCGAGGCAAGGGTGGAGGGCCCCCACACCAAGCTAAGTGCACTTTCTGATTATTTTAATTGCAATTTCTTGAACTAGTTTTGTTTTATGCTTAATCTATTAATTAGATGTACGATAATGTTTTATGATTGATGATGAATATAATTCTAATTTCTATTATGCATATGAAGGGACAATCCAATGTTTAAGTTAAACATTCCTTCTATCTGATCAAGAGCTAGAGCTAGAATTCATCTTTCCTAATTTTAATTGATTTTCTGAAGTTCCTGTTTTCTAACAATGGTATTAATGATGAATGAATCTGTAATGAAGGACATCCAGGAACTCCTTAGTTAGGAGCCTCTTCAATTATTATTTCATGCATCTTGATCTATTGTTCATTAGTGTTTTTGGTTTCTAATTCATGAAGTAGTTTTGTAAGAGAAGGAAAAAGAAGTTCTCCTAAGTTAGGAGCTTCTTCTGTTGCTGATAACATAATTGAATTTAGAAATTATTTAGTTAAGATTTATATTTATAATACGCATTTCCTTTATTAAAAATAATTCATCTTCTAAAATTGACTATAGCTGAAACCCATATATCTTGGAGATGCTTCTAAGTCCTACAAGCCCGGATTGATAATAAAATAATTGTGTTAGTTTACCCAGTAAACATCCCAACACATGTCATACCACCTCAACCATTATCGTTGCCAATTAAATTCCTTCCCACGGAAAAGCACCCATTGAACATTTAATTCATGATTGATCGTTAATCCAACAGATCCGTGCCATAATCAATGGTAAATCAATTAATTTGTGTATAAATCCATGCATAATCAACTGTTAAACCTTTACCTTGTTTGTTTCTATGCTCTGTGCATATATATTGCAGGTTTACAGAACGTTGAAACATCTCATCTGGTCTTTATCAAAGCATTATTTGCAACTGTCACACCTTCTTCCCAGACCCAAAGTTTTACACAGTCTCGACGACCATTTTTCTCTCAGAAACCTTCATTTACCATAAAACCAGATCCAATCATGCCTCCTAAGAAGAAGAGACGGGAGGAGCCTATAAATCCATTACTCCATCCTCCTGTTGACCTTGATCACATACCATTAGCCGATAGAGACTATAAAATCCATGAAACCCTATGTGAATAAAATTTGTTTGATATGTACTGCTAGCTAGAAGACAAGTACATTGGCAAGTTTGATGATATTGGACTGTGGGAGTCTAATTCACCCCATTACATTTTTCCACATACCCACAGTGCCCATGAATTCATCAGAAAGTGCCAATCTTGTTACATACCTAGCCAAAGAGCTATAATTTCTCCTACAAGAGATATTTTGTTTACCATAACTACCCAATCCATATACCAAATGATGTAGACCCCTGTAACAGAAAATGGAACCCCTTTCTCACAGGAATCACTCAATGAACTGTATCAAAAGTTGGATTTTGAAAAAAGGGATAAAACCCTTGATATTTTTCTGGCTGAAGATACACAATTACCTAATAAAAATCCTCCCTATTCATCCTCAATTTTCCCTGACAGAGCCAAGCAAATTATCACTGTTATCTCCTACCTCCTTGGATATTACTCTGATCAGTGGGTAGATGAGGCAATTATAGGATTCCTTACTATCTTCTCTGCAGATTCTAAGCCTTCGATCCTATTTAATTTTAGCAAATTCCTAGCAGATGCCATCCATGACCAATTTGTCAAATTCCAAACAGAATAGGTTTTTAAATATGCCTCTGTCTTAGTATATATGTTTTTGTATTTTTAGGGAGATAGGTTCAAGTTTTCAATGCAGAAATTGGATGATGATGGATATCAGCAATCTGTCATCTTCTGTACTACAATGGTTATGAAGGAACATAAAGAATATTCTTACAAACAGTTCATTGAAGTTTTTTTACATCCAACAATGAGTCTTCTAAGCAGCACTTCTAAGCCAAGAATCAGTGAAGACGTCGGGAAGATTTTGCAACTATGAGACCAAACAAAAATAGGAGATTGGTATCTATACCAAAATTACACATAATTGGAGATTGGTATCTATACCCGCTTCATAGTAAATTGTTGTCGTAATTTGACTCTGAGAAAGGAAAAATTCATATGGCCTTTCTCCATGCACAAATTGCATAGCCCAAGACAGCAGCAGACTACAAGAAGACTGCATTTGAATTTGACATCAAATACATCCATCCCATTGATCAAAATGAGATTCACCTATATCTTCCTGCTAAGAGCATCTACAACCCTATTCTCTTTACCTTTGATGTACCTTATCTCAAAATCAAACTGATTGATCATGTCCAACCATCTAACTTACCTGACATTCAAATTTGGTTGGTCAAACAATTATCTCAACCCGATGTGATCACTCATCAGTACAAACCTCCTACCAAGAAGATAATGCCTCCACATCTTCAAAGCATGTATGATTGTTGCCAACTCAAGATCGTGTGTCGGGTAGTTTTTCTCATGTTCATTATTTTATGTAACTCATAGCATACTACTTGTCCTTCCTACATAAGGACTCCACCAAGTCCTCTCTTGCAAGCATATGTACATACCACAAACTCTTTGTCTGGATCTGTGATATTTAACATTGTAGCATGTGTCAAAACCTGCTTTAGTTGTTCAAAACTAGTCGCAGATTCCTTTGTCCATTCAAAATTCTTACCTTTCCTTTGCAATGATGTCATGGGATAAGAAATTTGGGAAATATCCTAATGAACCTATTATAATAACCTGCCAACCCCATAAAGGACCTTACCTCATCAACATTTCTAGGAGATGACCACTCCATGATAGCTCTTATATTTCCTAGATCCACCAATATGACTTCCTTGGAAACAACATGTCCCAAGTAATGTACCTCGTTCTAAAAGAAATTGCACTTGTTGAGCTTAGCATACAACTGATGCTCTACCAAAAATCGCAATAATGTTGCTAAGTGTTCTACATGCACTTATTCATTTTTAGAATATACCAATATATAATCAATGAACACAATACCAAACTTGTCCAGATGGGGATGAAACACACTATTCATCAAATGTATAAAGGTAGTCAGAGCACTATTCAAACCAAATGGAACTACAACAAACTCATAATTCCCATACCTGGTCCAGAAATTTGTCTTGTAAATATCCTCTTCCTTTATGCGTAATTGATGATATATGGATCTCAAATCAATCTTTGAGAACACTACTGCTCCCTTTAGCTGATCAAATAAGTCATCAATCCTCAGAAATGGATACTTGTTCTTGATGGTCACCTTTTTCAACTGCCTGTAATCAATGCATAACCTGAGAGTGCCATCCTTCTTCTTCACAAAAATTATCGGTGCATCCCAAGGCGATACACTTGGCTTAATGTATCCATTGTTAAGCATTTCCTTTAACTACAACTTCAGCTCTACCAACTCTGGAGCGCTCATCTTGTAGGGTGCCTTTGATGCCAATGTTGCCCCTAGTACCAAATCAATAGAAAATTTTACTTCCTTGTGAGGTGGAAACTCTGAAATATCTACAGGAAACACATCCTGAAACTATTGTATAACTAGGTACCTGCATAAGACATATGCATCCCCAACTTCCTTACCTTTGTTGCTAGAAATATGTACTAAAAACAACACACACCCTTTCCTACGACTACACTTGGCCTGCATAGTTTTTACCATTCTAACTGATGTTGCTTTCTTCATACCCTGTAAGACTCTTTGTTCCCCATTATCATCCGAGCACTCAATGGTTTTTTCATAACAATCCACTTTAGCCCTATGAACATATAACTAGTCCATACCCAAAATCCTTTTATAGGATCCCAACGGAAATACATTCAAATGTGTCGATGTAGGCATACCATTCAATTCAAATGCACAAGCTCTTACCCAATGATGAACTTGATTCTTTTGTACCTGTATCCAACTACACTAACAAAAAATCTGCATGCACTTCCTTATTCAAACCATGCTTATCAACCAAGTCAGGACTAACATAACTATAATTAGATCCATGGTCAATCAAAATATAAACAACTTGATCACAAAGCTTACCTTCCATTTCAATGACAGATGCATGATGGTATGCCTGCCTATTATCGAGTGTTGCATAGATACGAGGAACACTCTAACCAACATCCCCAATAGTATGTGCCTCCTATGCACTATATATTTGAGGCATACCACCTTGTTTCTGCAAACAATCTCTCTTTAGATGCTCCTTACCATATGTCCAACACTCCAACTACCAAATACCATCACCTTTATGTTGTTGTTGTGACCCATGTCCCTCTCTAGCTGCATTGAACTTCTTTTGTGGTGCCACGTTTTCTTTCTCTTCTGCATTCTAAGGCCTTTCTCTTTTCTACTTCCATTTACCTTTACCTTTATATTTCCCTTTACATCCTTGTTGAGATTCATTCTTGCACTTCAACTGCTCATAGAAATGCTTCAATTTCCCAATAACTTCCTCAAGTGACCGAGGCTCATCATACTCAATCTGATCTCTAAATTCTAATGGAAAACCACTTGTTAGGGTCCTATATTTCATAGGATCTCAAGGTGATTGATTATTTCATATTTGTAACTTTACACTTTAAATAATTTTCAAAATGCAAATTATTTCCAAAAAAAAATTATATATAAAATAAAATCAAAAGAGGGTATGTCAAAAAGAAAATTTAAAAATTAATAAAAACCCCACAAAAGAAAAATATAAATAATAATGAAAGTGTTGCAAATTCAAATGCCACTACTATTAAATTAGTTTTCTTTATGTCAAAATCCAGTAAATTTTTTTGCAGCTTGTCTTAAAATGCCACAATGACTAGATTTTTGTTCCAATCATATAGTTTAATCATGATGGAACAATTTTGTATTTCATGCTAATTAGGATAGTGAATAAAGATTTTCCAAACAGTTTAATCTTGGAAAATCAGTAGTTAGGTAGAAAATTTGATTGATTCAACAGAGTAATCTGAATCAATAGGAGAAACAAGTGATAGAGTAGGTTAGATTTTTATAAAAATAAGGGTATATGGGTCTACTAGCTTAAATGCACCCAAAGGAAAGAAGATGAAAAAATGTTAGCTTAGAAAAAGAAATGAAAATGAAAGGGTAGGTAGAAGTTGTGTTGGAGCTTTGGAAAGCATTAAAATCCTTATCCTAAGTTTGAAATTTCAAAGCTATTTCCTGCATATAGAAATGGAAAAAGGTAAAATGTCTTTTATCCTAAGTTTAAAAAGGTCGGGCGCATAATTATCAAGTTTGGGCATATAATACTGTATCCAAAGCTTTTACCTTTATTGGACCCCCCGCTACCCGACAAAATGTTGCATCACATCACATTAAATTACCACCATCTGTCCACCCATCCGATCTTCCGCACCCTCATCTAACGACCCTTATCCCTTTTCGGCCCCCCCTCTCCATCCAATATTTACCATCAGGGGGGTCCGAAAAAAGTTGTTTTGATTTTCGGGCCCACTCTAACGTGGCGCCTTCTTGTCCTTTCGCACACCCCCCCCCCCCAACTCAAATATCTTATCTCTTTAGACCCCCTCTGAAAAATTGTTTCTCCGCCATACCAAAAACCACGAGCGCATGTCATGTCATGCCACCTCAACCATTACCGTTGCCAATTAAATTCCTTCTCATGGAAAAGCACCCGTTGAAAATTTAATTCATGACTGACCGTTAATCCAATGGATCCTCGCCACAATCAATGGGAAATTGATCATTTTGTGTATTAATCCATGCATAATCAACTGCTAAACCTTTACCTTGTTTGTTCTCTGCTTTGTGCATATTTGTTGCAGGTTTACAAAACCTCGGAACATCTCATCTGGTCTTTATCAAAGAATTCTCTGCAACTGTCGCACCTTCTTCCCAGTCCCAGAGTTTTACACAATCTCAGCGACCATTTTTCTCTCAAAAACATTCATTTACCATAAAACTAGATCCAATCATGCCTCCCAAGAAGAAGGGACAGGAGGAGCATGTAAATCCATTACTCCATCCTCATGTTGACCTTGATCACATACCATTAGCCGATAGAGACTATAAAATCCATGAAACCCTATGTGAATTCGAGTTGATTGAGATGTACTACTGGCTAAAAGATAAGGACATTGACAAGTCTAATGATATTGGACTGTGGAAGTCTAATTTACCCCATTACATTTTTCCACATACCCATAGTGCCCCTGAATTCATCAGAAAGTGTCAAGCTTGTTATGTACCTAGCCAAAGAGCTATAATTGCTCCTAAACCAAATAATGCAGGCCCCTGTAACAGAAAATGCAACCCATTTCTCATAGGAAGCACTCAATGAACTATATTAGAAGTTTTATTTTTTAAAAAGGGATAAAACCCTTGAGATTTTTCTAGTTGAAGATACCCAATTACCCAAGAAAAATCCTCCCTATTCATCCTCAATTTTCCCTGACAGAGCTAAGTAAATTATCATTGCTATCTCCTACCTCCTTTTATATTACTCTGATCAGTGGGTAAATGAGGAAATAATAGGATTCCTTTCTATCTTCTCTGCAGATTCTAAGCCTTCCATCCTATTCAATTTTAGCCAATTCCTAGCAGATGCCATCCATGACCAATTTGTCAGATTCCAAATAGAAGAGGTGTTTAAATATGTCTTTGTCTTAGTATATATTTATTTGTATTTTCAAGGAGAAGGGTTCAAGTTTGCAATGCATAAATTGGATGATGATGGAAATCAGCAATCTGTCATCTTCTGGACTATAGGGGTTATGAAGGAATAGAAATAATATTCTTACAAACAACTCATTGAACTATTTTTACATCTAGCAATGAGTCTTCTAATCAGCACTTTTGAGCCAGGATTTAGTGAATACATCAGGACGATTTTGCAACTATCATACCAAACAAAAACAAGAGACTGGTATCTATACTAGAATTACACAGAATTGAGGATCTGTGGATGTGAGCTTGCCCCCTATAAGCTACCAAAATTCCTCCCAATGAGGATTTTTTCTCTAGAATACATTAGGAAAATTTTGAATGCCGACGAAGTCCATTTTCTGTCTGCAAATAAGAAATCACAGTTCATAATTAAAACACAGAGAGGACCTTTCATTTGCAACAACGGGACAACAGGGGAGGAAGCAAACAAATTTTTAAAGGAAATGCAATTCAGCCTCAGTTTCACATGTTCCTATGATCCATTAGGTACCATCTCCAAGCTAAGGGTAGAAAACAAATATACACCTTACATTCATACACACGGGGCATAAATTGAGAGGTATATGAACCAATTAGAGTGGACTGGAAACACTCTGCAAGAGGCTAAGGAGCAGTTGGCCTCCACTTCAACATCACAGACTCGTGTCCCACAGGAGAAAGTAGGAAAATGGATGAGGGAAGAAGAGTCACCTTCAGTGACTGAAACTTCTAGCAAATAATTCAAAATCATGTACAGGAAAAGGACCAAGCTCAATCCCAAAGTGAACCCAAGCAAAGATTCAGAGTAGGAAATTATCATAATCACCAAAGATACACTTGCTTCTTCACAAGTTGGTGGTCAAACTACACTCTCTCCTACCACTTCGACAGCTTCACAGGATCATCAATAGGCCATTCAGATAAGTACAGTTGTCACAAGAGAGAAAGAGAAGAACATATTTGACACATTTAGGGAAATTAAGTTGAAGAATGAAGTTTTGAAGACTAGCACTTATAATCAATTCTGGAAGCACACTTCCAGTTCTCAGAGTAGACTATTGTCAACCTTTGACTCTAAGAAAGGAAAAATACAGATGGCCTTTCTCCAGGCACAAATTGCACAGCCCAAGACAGCAGCAGACTACAAGAAGACTGCATTTGAATTTGACATCAAATACATCCATCCCATTCATCAATTGGAGATGCACAAGAAAACAGGTGAAATTATTTCATCTACACTCACTAATACTGCTATGAGTTTGTCCAAATTACAGGTTTCCTTACCCAACATCCAGTCACGGCTCAAGACAGAGAAAATATCTTCTATAGCCAAGGATTCAAGAATTAAGTCTTTGGAAGACTTAGTGGTCATAGTTGGATATGATCCTTCCAACATAAAATCTGTAGAAGAAGTAATAAAGAAGAAAAAAGTTGACATAGTAGCATTAAGGAAACAATTGAAACTACCAGCTACAGAGAACCCTTTGATTAAGGAAATTGGAGAAACAGAATCTCAGAAGTCAGACATGAGGAAGCTCATCATGGAGTATAATGCTCAATTGAGACAGATGGAATCATAAATGGAGAAGATGATGAAAGAAAAAGAGCATGTTGCTAAGCTTTCATTGGTCTCTTTGGAGTTTGTACCCCTTACAGCTATTCCCACAGCCACACCTTCTACATCAAGTACAACAGATGGAGCACAAGAACTAACAAAGGCAGTGTAGAATCTGTCAATCTAGACAGAATAAATCAAGAAACTTCAGGATCAAGTTAAACTACTGTAGGATCAGAAGTCCAGAAGTGAAAGATCACATGAAACTGAAGCACAGAGAGCACAAAATATGATAGAAAGGCTACATAAATCAGAGAGAGATTCATCCATTGGAAATACCTTAGGCCAAGTCAAAGAAATCATCTGGACAGATATCATTGAATCCATTAATGAAATTTGGCCCTACATCTAGATTATATTTGAGCAGAAGGAGTTGATATAGAAAGCCAATGATGCCATTAAAAGCATCAAAGAGGAGCTTGGAGACATGCCAACTACTGCCAACAACATCATCAAGTTCTTAAACTCTAAGAACATATATGAGTTGGATGACTTGGGAGAGGATGATAGGATAGAGACAATTTTAGAGGTAAAGAAGGTTCTCACTAAGAAGAACCTGATTTTACAGCTGGAAGAGAAATGCCACAGCTTCGAGATAGTTGTAAATATATTTTTCAGTAGGATTGAACCTTTAACACAGAAAGGTCTTCCTTCTCTGTTTGTAATAAATGACAAGCTGATGAACAGACAGGATTATGTGAAGAAGCTTAATGAAATTGACATAGACATAGCCAAATTCTCAAATTTTAAAGGCACCATGACAAGGAAAGCATTCTTGGAGGCATTGAGTTATGACCTTTTCATCCAGCATGAGGTAAACCACATCTTTGTGGTTAAAACTACTTTTTTTAAGTATATCGAAGTGGATGAAATCTACAGAAATGTCATTAACTTAACTATCCCAGATGAATATCGATGGGATAAGTTAAGTGAGCTTAAGTAGTAAAGAGTAAAAAAGAACAATCAGCTGCAGCCAGCACATATGACAACACATCAGCCAGCACTACAGCCAGCACAGCCTACAAATAGGCCTACTTAGCAAATGATTCCTTAAAAGTAGTGCCATCATTCCAGATCACCCACATCAAGCCTATATTTTGTCACAGTTAGAGTTTATCGTTCGATTTAGGCTAATAATACACTGTCTATTGAGACAGCATTGATTGTAATCAGTTTTGTAATATTTTTAGTATAAATAATTCATTGTTTGAATTATTCTAGGTTGATTTCTGAACATATTTTTCCTACTGCGCAATTGTAATTTCCAAGATTTTTTGGAGCATCAATAATACAAATACTTCTTTCAGGATTCATGTGGTGTAATTAATGGTGAAGTGTTTCTATTGTTTCTGCGTTTTCCATTGTTTTTCCTTTTCTCTGTGTATCAGAAATTCTTAATTGTAAAACAGAAAGTGTGATGAATAGGACATGCTATTTAAAACACCTTATTTTGGCTACTTTTACAATTTAAATGTTTTCCATTGAAGTCAGATTGAAAAATACTTAATTGATTTTCAGTCTTAACTTAAATTCACTTTTTTTCCATATCCATATTTCATTTAAAAATCTAAAATAATCTAGTGAATACAACCTAGCTTTCCCTGTTATAACTCTTTTAAAAATTGACGCAACATTCAGTTCTATATTTTAACTCCTTTTCCCAATGGGAATATAAATATTTAATCAACCAAATCAATCAAAATCAAACAAACAACTAAGTACAGTCATAACTAGCCTAATATATATTCAAAATAAAGTTAAAACATAAAGAAAGATCCCTCTCTCAAGTTGGCAGGGCTAGATCCCAGCTTCCAAAGTGGTTTTGATGTTGTCCTTTGTGTTTATTCTACCAATATTTTAAATTACAGAACGATAACAACACTGAAAAACCTATGAAATTTAGCCAATTCATCTTTAAGATATGGTACATACCTCAATATCTATAGGAACTTAGTCGTGTACTCTTCATTTGTCATTGATCCCATCTTTAGCTCATATAATTTTTTGGCCTTACCATTATAGTACCTTTCTGACAAGTACTTCTTCCTTAAAATCTTCTTGAACTCATGCCAACTCAAGTCCTTTGTCCTAATGTCTCTGACCCACTTCACATCTTCCCACCAGATTTTTGCCTTACCTTTCAGGATGAAGATAGCTACTTTGGCCTTCATATTATCTGTGTAATTATGAAACTCAAAGAACTTCTTCATCATAAGTATCCAAGCCTCTGTGTCTTTCGACTTCTTCAAATCTCCATCAAAAATATGTGTCTTTTCTTTCTTAAACCCATCTAGTAATTATCCTCTATCACTCCTCCTATAAGGATGATAATGATGATGATCATAATGCATATTAGAACCTGAACTAGAATAGTACATGTGTCCATCACCTCTCCTATCTGGAGTATCCAACAGCCTGCCATCTCTCACTGTGTCATCTCTATCTGACCTATGACCACCATGCAACCTACTACCATATGCCCCATTACTTATGTCCTCCTACCCATGGCTAATTCGAAGTGGCCCTTGTCACTACAATTATGACAAGCTCTTAAGGAGAATTGCATTAACATCTGCTTATTTCTCTTTTGCCCATATGATTCTGTCATTGTCCACCTTACAACTCATTATTTCTTCCTTCAAAATTCTCAGTGTGTCTACTAAGTCATAATATTTCCCAACACCACGCTACTCATCTAATTCATAGGGAGAATCTGTGTAATCCACCATCTTTCTAGTCATCTTTATTTCTTCTTCCAAGGCGTCTCATGTCAGCTAAAGAAAATCACAATAAACCAACATACCTTAGTATAATTCGTGGAGGATATCTCATCTTCGAGATCAACCAAATCAATGCAATACATGTATAGACATAATCATAACAACATATAGACATATAACAAATGAGGGTATCAACACATAAACATCATTCTAGCTAGAGTCTAGTCATTAATGCATGACCATATCAACTACACATACCATGACCTCATGCATGAAAACAACAACCATACCAATGTACACTAACAATACACCAGCATAAATAACATGTAACCACTCATACATTCATGACGACACATTCCATGACAACACCCTCACTTTCACATGGCAACATCACTACAACCATGACTAACACCATACATATACAACAAGCATATATACCATAAATATGAGTAACACATATGCAACCAACATGAATAAATTACCAACGCACACTGCCAGTCTAGTCCAAGGGGTGAACCATGTTATGATACCACTTTGTAACACCCTCCTCCCACATCTAACCAAGTAACTAGCCAATCGGGGTAAACATGTGACGAGAGGCTACTATGACCTTATTCAACCTCCCATGTCACCTTAAGGAAGTGGAACTAACACCACACAACAACACACACCCTCTACACCTACTACAGGACACCCAGGAGCCATCCCAATATTTTAGGAGGCTAGCCCCTGAATCTACTTAAAATTTCCATGATTTTTACCGCTATTCGCTCCCTTGAAAAGGCATCAGTGTGACTGGAACCTCCCAGCCACATGCATAATCTTGCATCAATGGACTATGGGATTTTTCACCTAGCGTTGTGCCAACGACTGCAAATTTTAAGGTTAGATTCCAGGGTTGGGGCTAGACCTCTGCCAAGGAATCCCTCTAAATCTCAAAGTTCATAAATCACACAAGGAAGATGCTTCTAAACCAAAAATTGATACCAAGACTAGGCCTGACCATCCCCAACTGGGACTAACATTTCGTCAAACATGTCACAAATATGTAATCTATAGGTATAAATAACATATCTGAGCATAGGGGTCTCATACTTATTTGAGAATCGCTAAGAAGCATTGTTCCCTTATATCATTATTCGCATTATCATCTATTAGGTCATAGATACATTGTTCATTCATTTACAAATCAAAAGTTGATGGGAGCCATGTTGTAACAACATCTTCCCACATCTACCCAAGTAACCTTCCAACTGGGGTAAACATGTGATGAGAGGCTACTATAATGAGATTCAACCTCCTAGGTGACCTTAAGAAATTGGAACCAAAAGAAACATAACATACTGACCTTGTACAGCAACAAAAACACCCCAAGGAGGTAACCCAGCCATTCAGGCCTCCTACCCCTAGGTCACACTGACCTTTTTACCTCTTTGAGCCATATACATATGCACATGCTTGCATGCCAGCATCCAAGAGGCTATAGACGTAGGCATAACACAGCATGCTATCGTCCAGGGCCCCAATTCCTTAATTTTGTGCCAGCGTCACCGGGAATTTAGCCACCTATTTAGGCCCAAAACTTCATGAAAAGTTAATATATTATAAATAACAATAGGACAATAATACGGAATAAATCACATCAATAAGAACTCATCTAGACCCCTCCTAGCCATGACAGGAATTTGTCAAACATGTAAAAAACATGAAAAATACATGTATAAACAACAAAACGGAGAAAAGGGGTATCATATTTATATGAGAATCGCTAAGAATCATTTCTCCCCTACCTCATTAGATGCCATATAATATATTTGACCATAGATACATTGTGCATTCATTTACAAATAAAAACATGGAGAGATCCATACATTAATATTGTTAAAATACATGCTTTTAACCAACATAATAATAACAAAAATATCATCCCCGGATGTGGGTGACTAAGGCCCACGAGAGGCAGGAATGGTGCCACGCACGCTGGCCTACCTGGAGGTTGAGCACGCATGAGGGGCGTGCAGGAGGCGACGCGGAGGCAGGCATGAAAGAGTAGGATAGTATAAGTGAGGGAAGGATGGTGGCAACGCACAGTACAGTACAACACTAGAAAAAGGAGGCGAAGGAAATGGATTCGTAGGATCCTGAGGGAGGGAGGCACCTGCGATGTCCTAGTCTGCTAGAGTGTGGAGTTAATGGCATGGGAAGGCGTAGGTTTGAAGGCAAAGAAAATAAAGGAGCTTGGGACGGGTTTATAAGAAGCCCACCGCTGGGTAGAATGCAGAATAGGTAGAGGTAGAGGAGAGACGTCCAAAGGCGAGGAAGGGGGGGCCTAGTCTCAACCACGGAGTTCCTAGGGAATGTAAAGGTCGGATTTGGGAGTTTTTATTCTTGGCCAATAATGACGACGCAAATGTGAATGCCATCTCTAAATTTGAGGCAGACCTGGTCAAGTCCCTGCGGATGGAGTATGGGGAGCGGGTCGATGCGCAACCGATTTGGGTGATGTGGATCATCCTGGGCCGCCTGATACACGAGAGAAGGTGAATTGGCCAACTTGTGGGATAGAACCTCTACATCATTAGGTAAGGGCTAAAAAAAACTATCAGCAAGCTACAGAACACCTTGATGATAGCAGGGTACCTGGAAATTCTTCGACCAGACTATGCGCCGCCTTCGGATGATCCCGAGGACGGAGAAGAGGAGGATGTCGTGACTATACAAGAGTCAAACAGCCTAGGAGGGGAGAATTATCAATGAGACTGTCCAGGTTCTTTTTTGTGTTATGATTAGCTTCTGATGGGCTTCTAGCCCTGTAATTTTCATAGTTTGAAACCTTAGTAGGTTTATTTGGTTAAATGTTAAAGCTCTTGCCCTTCTATTTGTTTTATGGGTCATTAGACTTGATATCCCTCCAATTTCCCATGTCGGGCGGAGACATTTTGATAATTTTGGACACATGATCTGGTTTCCGGCTAGCCAATAGATCTATGATTGTATATATTTAACAATTTAATAGAAGGATTCCCATACTTTCTGATTAAAAAAAAAAAAAAAAGGAATATCATGGATATAATAGCAATAAAATCCACATATAAACCAATTCATTTATACATCAAATACCAAAGGAATGAGCTCTTCATTAATGAATGTAAAAACCAACCAGAGATGGGACTTCCACGTTCCACTCAACCATATATTGGCTGAGCCAAATATCTCTTCAACCAATCACCCACATGCCATATTTTGAGCATGAATGTGGGACTCATAACCAACCAAAAAGAACCAAGCAAGCATGAATGCTACCATATTTCTTCACCTACTCTGTGAAGAATTTTCCTGTCTCCTAGTCACTCAGGATTTACCGCAATCCACAGTTTGAATCAGATATCACTAGGCCCTAAACTGAGACATACTCTCTATAATTTACCATACATCCAATCCCGTGGCTACTAGGCACAACGTAGAGCACCAAAATCTCAGGCTTTATCGCAATCCAAACCCGGATCACTATGCCCTAAACCGAGGCAACCCACCTCTAAGCTTTACTGTATATCCATTCATTCACAAGTCAAGGATTCCTAGGCCCACCGAGGCAACACATTATCTGGCTTTACCATGACCCGCAATTTGGTTCATGGGTTGCTAGGCCATGTGTTATATCAATTCGGAGATCCACCTCACTCAGCTTCGAATCCATTCGGCAAGTTAGTTAAACCAAAACATGAGAACTCCACAACACCGTTGCTATCTGGAAATGGAAAGGCTAGGCTGAAAACACTGTTACACTTGGAAAAAACCATGCCAAGGTAGAAAATAACCACATTCAATACCATGCATGCCATATCTAGCAAGGAAATCACTCATGCAAATCAATACCTGCAAAGAATCTTGTTGTAGTATCTTGATTCTTATTCCTCCTTGCTTGCTTCCTCCTTATTCTAGCTTTCTTTCCTTTCTTGGTCAAATGCCAAAATGCTCCAAGAAAACTCTAAGTGTCCAAGAGAGAGAGAGAGAGAGAGAGAGTAACTAGAGAGCTCCAAAATAGATTGACGAAAGGTTTTAGAAAAATCTTTCCAACTGATCCTCAGAAGCCTTTTTATCCATGAGGCCTCTATTTTATTCATTTTCCATTATTTTCCTTCATTTTCCTCCTCACATGCAACCTATGACCTTTCACCTTCCTTTTCTCCTAATTTCCATTATTTTCATAAATAAATGTGCCAAAAATACTTTTTATCTTTTCAAAGCCTTTGCAATTGCCTTTGTCAATTTCCTTTAGCCATAATAACCGAAATAATCACCCACTAGGATGTTTTTCCCAACATTAATCTTGGAATAAGTGTCCCATCAACTGCGGTTATTGTTTTTAATTTTATTACATAGAATTTTCACTAGGTTTGTTACAAAACCCTCCCCCTTATGGGAACACCATCCTTGATGTTCAATGACACATACAAACAAAAAACCACTGAACATAAAACATATTGCCTATGGAGATTTATAACATAGCTCGTTGCAGTATTTACAATGAATAACATGCTCAACAAAAAATACCATCATGACAAGCATATCATGTACTGGAGCTTTATAACACAACTCATTATGATATTTACAATAGTATACACATGTAAACATTTTCTCTACCAACAAATGAAAGGATAAGATGCACGTATTAGCAACAAGGGAATCCAAAGGCTCACATCTCCACCCTCAAAGTAAAACTAGGATTCACTTCCTTCCCAGGAAGTCCAGAATCCACTCCCAAAGTCAAAGTCTACATCCAATGTCTAGCACTACAATCATGCACTATTATACCGTAAGTAAACAGTTATCGGCTCATTGTTCCAGGGCACACTCCCAATGTGAATCCGATTCCATTTGGAAATGCTAATGACAACATCAAATCCATCCCTGACCTTCCCTTCTCTGCTACACAATCCCTTAGGCAATCTGGTCATCCCCTTCTGTGTTGTCACTCACCTTCCAATTTCCCCGACATCCCCTATCCAGGGCGATCCATCCCTTTGTAAGGCTTCCTCACATCAGAAGATACAAAAACCAAGGCATATACCTGCCTAAAAACCAGCATAATAGTCATAGCATGCTCATTGCAATCAATATAAACTATTATGTACCACTATCCCACAATGGCCCTACTCCTGAAGTGCTTCACCAGCATACTATTGCATGTTCCAATTCTTTTTTTTGACGCTGCTAGTTCTTGTAGTCGGTTTCAACCATCCAACCCGGCATTTTCGTGCTTCCTATATCAAGCACATAAATTCCATTAGATTCAAAATAAATTGAAATAAATTCCCATCATACCTCATTGGTAGCTCATCAAGAAGGTACACTTGAAATTTTGATCACTTCATATCACAGCAAGTCAAACCAGTTGTTTGATCAAATCATCATGTATAAACACATCACATCTTGTTATCTCAAAACACAACCATCATAAATTAAAATCATGAATCGCATGAAATCACCATAAACCATAATCATAAATCACATGTAACCATTATAATTCATAATCATAGATCACATACATAATAGAACTGAAATAAAATATCGATACTTATCCTTCATCGGTCCTCACTTATGCCTTTGTTCTTTCTGTACCCACACCGAATCGATTGCCACACCCGGCAAGCACCTAGTGCCCTTGCTTCTTTTTACTCACGTACACAAACACACAGTGTACAACATGTACATCCACACAAGGTGTACAACACCACAAAATACATACACCCACACCCGGTGTACAACACAACACAATAAATTAGGTAAAATCAGGATTTTACCAGCAAAGCATCATTATCTTAACAGTAAAAAGAAATAAAACAGTTAGCAAGGGAGGCCAAATTCCATAATCTTTAGAGGAGTGACGAGAAGTGGCTAAGAACCAGTGAGAAATCCAGAGTTCATCATGTAATTCCATATGTTGTTCGGCATCATCCACTCCCTAACTCTCATGATTTCAACTTCTCGTTGTGGAACGGTCGATTTTGCTGTGCATGCTGAATTTTTTAGTGGGGAGCTCTTGGAGAGACTGAATAAACCATAACCGCGTGCTCTACCAAAAAATCTTGCTATATTTGAAAACCGGAAACTTAATTTTGAAGGGGGTCTTAAGTGGTAAGTGGTATCGGAGAAGGGGGTGAGAAATGATGAGAGGAAGACACGTGGAGGAGTGAGTGGTAATGGATACTGCCTATTTCGGACCCTCCCCCCCATGGTTAAAGTTCGAAGGCCAGGGGGGTCTGAAATGTGTTAAGGACCGTCAGATGCATTGGGGTGAAGTGGAGGTGACGAAGAGATATAGAGGGCTTAGTGGTGATGGGATGTGCGAAAACTGGATGGAAATGGCGGAAGGCATGGTGGGACCAAACCGCATCGCAAGTCACAAGCTTTAAGTTTTTGTTATAAGCGTGGAGGAGGTAAACACCAAAAAAATGTGAAGTGCGAAGCGCGAGGGGGAGGTAAGTGATGTGGAGGGAAGGTGGGACCTGCCTGTATCGCAAATCACAAGCTTTAACATGAAGCAATAGAGATAAACTCTAAACGGTGCATAGTGCGAAGCACGGGAAGGAGGGAAGTGATGTGGAGGGGAAGTGGGACCCAACCATAGCCCGTAGATCGCAAACTTTAAGTTTTAGTTTATAAGCGCGGAGGTAAACTCTTAAATCTGCGAAGTGCGAAGCGCGGGGAGAAAGGCGGTGACGTGGAGGGTGGAGCACACTGCATGGTCGGAGTTATAATGCGGAGAATGGTTATGCGGTAAGTGTATGAGGTTTCATATTATACGACATGTATTGCAAGCAGCCAGAAGTGGGGGGCGGAGCTGCTATGGTGGGGCCAACCGCATTGCAACTTACACAAAATACTTTGCGGACACTTAAGTGGTAAGTTATAAATTTTGTGAAATGTGATATGCGACGTGCTAAACTCTACAAATTACAAAGAGGAAAAAGGTAAGGAAAATGCAGAATACAAGGGTTTGCATGCGAATTTGGGTGATGTATAAAGGTTGGATGGGTCCCGCTTCATCGCATCGGTGAAAAGCAAGGTTTGGCGTAAGTCTTAAGAGGTAAGTTTAAAAACCTGCAGGCTGTGAAGTGCGGGCAACAAGCAAGGATTATATGTGCGCCACGGGTGAACGGGTCCCACCTCATCGCAAATTGCATTTTGGTCATTTTAACATTTACCCTTGCGCCCATCCTGAAAAACTTGCGATCTGCAATTACGATTTGAATCTCCACTGTTGATCGTTGCTTAGATCCAACGGTCCTCACCTCTCCCCTACTGTGGTTTGTCGACCTTATCTCTTTGGGTGTGCCCGGTCATTTATTATTTGTTCATGGAATAATTGCCCCACGTTCACGACTTGACCTGCTTTAGCGTTCACAGCTTGACCTGAACGTGTGCACGAATTGACCCAATCTCATTCAGGACTTTGCCCTTGCTGTTTTTTTGTCTCAATTATTTCTCTGCTACCTTTGTCTTCACTAATAGTAACTACTTCTCTACCTATGCCCTATGTTTTCCTTATAGGGACCACTTCTCCATGTTATGTGAGGTCACAAGCCAACAATTGGCTCCATCTAGGGACAACGTGTTTTTCTAAGTGCGTTGAGAACCTGCAGACCTGAATTCCTGTGCTTTATTAGTCTCATGGAGTTGCAAATAAATACTATAAGCCTAAATCGAAACTACAGCTGAGTTGTGCACTGCCACCTATCAAAACGAAAATCATTGCAACACCATGAAAATCTTGAATGTTGAAATCTGAACTATGCTAAAACTGGAAAGATGCTCATAGTACTGAGCTTATTGGCACTCCTACTTACACCTAGTATGATAAAAAATTATCCCATCAAATAATGATCAGACTTCCAATGTAACCAATCAAGCAAATGAGTGCTTAACTGAAATTGGCATCCCATTCCTGTAGGTAGAGAAATGGTTTTAAAACATGGAAACCTATCTCTTCCAATGAATTTCATAGCTCCATTGATGAACCTGGAAAATTATTCCTTCCCTGATGGCTGCAATAAACTACCCAAAGTATCATGGTAAACATGCAACATGAGTTTTTCTAAAGGATTTGTAACAAGAAAAAAAACCTCATTCCAAACTGTTTCTTTGCTTGTGTGTTTCCATTGGTTGTCTTCAGGAAGCAAGGATGACTCTTGTTTCCTCTCCTTTTCCATTATAATCAACTGCTTTGTGTGCTCTTCATCATTTATTTTGTCATACAGAGGCTTGCAGGGGAGCTGCAAACTCTCGATCATCTTGGGTAAAGGATCTTGATAATAACAACATATTGTGTTTCCTAAACATCCCATGAAGAACTTAATGATGAAGAACTTTTATGAAGGTATGCACACTCAAAAATAATATTTGAGTGATCTTCAATCAACAAACCTGATTGGTCTTCTTTTGGCAAACGTTCTTGGCTTTCACTGGGCACACTTGATTGGTGTTCAATCTCTGAATACAACACTACTGGCAGAAGGTGCTCTTGTGGATCTAGACAATTAAGCTTTGCTGCCTCTATTTCCTAATCACTAGACTGCTGTTGATTTTTAGGGTTGTCCTCTGGGAAATACTTCAGCTATTCCCCTTCTTTAGAGAGGGTAAGCTCACCTCCCTCTTCTTCATCACAGGCTAGAAACTGGTTTTCTACATTCGGTCCAAAAACCACCATGGGTTGTTCTTCTTGGATATTGAAGGGTGTGGGCCCTTTTTCTGTAATGGCTTATTTGAACTACTCTTTAGGAGGGTCAGGCGGTTTCAAGGGTATAGATGTGGGCTTCTTATCCTTGGGAGGATCAGCTCCTTGCTTTGTGAAAGTGGATGCAGTGGCCTCATGAGGGGTTGACTCTTCTAACAGCTTCTCCCCTTTACTAGCAAGACTAGGAGGGGTTTGTTCTCTTGATATCAACTCTTCATTTTGTTCTTTCCCTCGGGTTCTCTTTCTGGAGGACCTGAGGTCATACTTCTTGTGCAGTTGAGCCTGCATGAAATCCACGAACTGTCTGTAGTAACTGTCAATATCTTGATCCTCTAGAGGGACTTCTTCTTCTTCTCGTTCCCCTTTTAGGATGGGTTCACCCTCCTCATCATTAAAGTAGGTGAGGAATTTATCTTCTTGGTTGTCTATGACTTGCTTGGCCTGTTGTAATAGCTGCAAAGGGAGCCTTCGATATTGAGGATTAAACCCCCGGTTAGGAATCATTTGGTTGGACCGAGGATGGGGATTTTGGGCCTCAAATTCAAGCTTAACCAGATTATTTGAGAGTTTCTTAATCAGCTTATTCATTTCTTCAAGTCTATACTCTTGTGATTCCCTCTCCTGATTTGAGGTAGAAGCCTCCTCCCCCTTCTTTCTTCTAGCTTCATGTTCTATCTTCCCTTTTAATTTACCAATACAATCAAAGTTTTTTTCTACCTCCAATGCATCGGTCTGGATCTGATCCAGAGATGTGGATCTTCTTTCTCTTAAGGTGAACCCAAAATTAGGCTCGAAAGCTCCTGCGAAAACCACCTTAGCAACTGCTTGGGGAGGCTTTATTTCAGCGGGGAGGTTATTATAGAGCTTATTGAACCTCTTTATAAAAATGTTTACATCCTCATTGTGTCTCTTCTTGAGAGCATTGAACTCTATGAGGACATATCCATGGTCCCTCTTTTCTCCCCATTTCAATGTGAAGAAATTTTCGATTTATTCCCAAGTGTGGATTGTGTTGTTGGCTAGAGACTTTAACCATTTTCGGGCTTCTTCCTCCAAGGATTGGACAAAAAGCCCTAATACCACATATAAGTTCTCTACATTTACATTCTCAGCAAAAGCGCAGAAGTTTTCAATATGTTTCTATGCAAAATTACTATCTTCTCCGGTGAACCGAGGCAACCGCTCTAGATAGTCTTCTGGCATATCATTTAGAGGCTAAGGGAGGCCCAAGGGGGCATACCATTTCAAAAGGAAACTCGGCATAGCCATATGATATAGAGGTGGAGGTAGATGGTGGATATGAATCTGGTGTGAGGCCTAATGAAAGCCAGGATCACTTCTCATTAGCACTATTTTACAGTGGAGTCGCCAAGGTGAGTAATGTGCAACTCTCAACCTTTCATGCTCACCTAATTGAAGGGTGAATATAATGTCGTATCCCAGGGAAAATATTTCTTCATTCATTTCCCCAGAAACGGCGCCAAAAAGATGTTGTAGCTCCTATAGACAACCTTGAGTTGCAAAAGACCAGTGCCTAGGACATCTTAAAATGAGAGGTTAAGTGTGGACAATTGCATAAATGCCTCTGACGGAATATGGGTCAAGAGAACAATGATTTTTGTGGTTCAAGAAAGGAGAAGACCATTTGAGACTGATTCATGTGAATTACCCAAAATATGAGAGGGTTGGGGAGATTGGGAGGCTAGATGGCTTTTAAATGGGCCAAGTTTAAAACAATGAGCATAGATCTTAAAAATATGCAGAGGCGTTGAGAGAGAACGGAGAAGGAACCCACAAGAGACAGGCTTAAGAGATTTAAGAATCTGTCTAATATGAACTCAGAGGAAACGGATATGAATGAGATATGGACAACAATGGAGGTTCATGGAGCGCGAATTAAGGGAGCGCAAAAAGCTTAAATCATGAGCGTTAACACCTGAGCGTTATGCAGATACGAATTCATGAATAAAATTGCAGACCACCGGCAGCTACATTACACGAACCATCAAAGAAGAATAGCATGAAAGATGATTACACATAAAGAGGAGATTACTGCTAACAGAAGGAAACATATACATATTACTAATTTCTCCATTTGGAATCCAAATATCAGGTTTGAATTTATATTAAGTTTAAAAAACTCTCCCAAATATGTGTCTCGAGGAACAGGGAGCACAATCATACAAAACTACAGCAAAATTCTTCAAAATTCATGAACCCTTCTTTCATCTTAGAACTCACTACATATAGAGTTATCCTTGAGGGTTTACGATCGAATATTCCATCATGATCGACCCACCCAGGTGAAACCAAAATATCCTAACAAAATATTGGAGCGTGCATCAAGAAATCACTCCTGCAACAGAAAAATAATAACAAAATTAGGTAAAATCAAGATTTTACCAGCAAAACATCATTATCTTAACGCAAAAAGAAACAAAACAGTTAGCCAGGGAGGCCAAATTCCAAAATCTTCATAGGAGTGGCGAGAAGTGGCTAACAATCGGTGAGCGATCTGGACTTCATCATCTAATTCCATCTGTTGTTCGGCATCCACCACTCCGTAACTCTCCTGATTTCAACTTTCCGTTGTGGAACGGTCGTTTGTGTTGTGCATGTTGAATTCTTTAGTGGTGAGCTCTTGGAGGGATTGAATAAATCATAACTGCGTGCTCTACCAAAAAATCTTGTTGTATTTGAAAACTGGAAACCGGATTTCGAAGGGGGTCTTAAGTGGTAAGTGATATCGGAGAAGGGGGGTGAAAAATGATGAGAAGAAGACATGTGGAGGAGTGAGTGGTAATGGATACTGCCTATTTCGGACCCCCCCCCCCACCCATGGTTAAAGTTTGAAGGTCGGGGGGGGTCCGAAATGTGTTAAGGACCATCGGATGCATTGGGGTGACGTGGAGGTGACGGAGAGATGCAGAGGGATTAGCGGTGATGGGATGTGCGAAGACCAAACGGAAATTACGGAAGGCATGGTGGGACCAAACCGCATCGCAAGTTACAAGCTTTAATTTTTTGTTATAAGCACAGAGGAGGTAAACACCAAAAAAATGTGAAGTGCAAAGCACAGGAGGGAGGTAAGTGACATGGAGGGAAGGTTGGACATGCCCGTATCGCAAATCGCAAAATTTAACATGAAGCAGTAGAGATAAACTCTAAACGGTGCCAAGTACGAAGCACAAGAAGGAGGGAAGTGACGTGGAGGAGAAGTGGGACCCGACTGCATCCCACAGTTCGCAAACTTTAAGTTTTAGTTTATAAACGCGGAGGTAAACTCTTAAATCCGCAAAGTGCGAAGCGCAGGGATAAAGGAGGTGACGTGGAGGGTGGAGCCCACTGCATGGGCAGAGTTGTAATGCAGCAAATGGCTATGCGGTAATTGTATGAGGTTTCATATTATACGATACATATTGCAAGCGGCCAGAAATGGGGGGCGGAGCTGCTATGGTGGGGCCAACCACATTGCAACTTACACAAAATACTTTGCGGGCTCTTAAGCGGTAAGTTATAAATTGTGCGAAATGAGAAATGCAATGCGCTAAACTCTACAAAGTACAAAGAGGAAAAAGGTAAGGAAAATGCGGAATACAATGGTTTGCATGTAGATTTGGGTGATGTATAAAGGTACGATGGGTCCCGCTTCATTGCATCGGCGAAAAACAAGGTTTGGTGTAAGTCTTGAGAGGTAAGGTTAAAAACATGAGGGTTGCAAAGTGCGGGCAATAGGAAAGGATTATATGCGTGCCATGGGTGAATGGGTCCCACCTCATCGCAAATTTCATTTCGCTCATTTTAACATTTACCCTTGCACCCATCCTGAAAAACTTGCGATCTGCAATTGCGATTTGAATCTCCACCATTGATCGTTGCTTAGATCCAATGGTCCTCACTGCTCCCCTGTTGTGGTTTGCCAACCTTGTCTCTTTGGGTGCACCTAGTCATTTATTATTTGTTCATGGAATACTTGCCCTGCGTTCACGACTTGACTAGCGTTTACAGCTTGACCTAAACGCGTGCACGAATTGACCCAATCTCATTCAGGACTCTGCGCTTGCTGTTTTTTTGTCTTAATTGTTTCTCTATTGCCTTTTTCTTCACTAATAGTAACTGCTTCTCTACCTCTGACCTGTGTTTTCCTTATAGGGACCACTTCTCCATGTTATTTGAGGTCACAAGCCAACACATAATACCACCTCTACTCAACACTACCTGCACAACGTGTGCACATCATCACATTTACACGGCACCACCTGCACAACGTGTACACAACGTCAAATGTACACCGCACCACCTGTACAATGTGTACACAATACCACAGGTACACGGCACCACATGCACAACATGAACATGACACCACATGTACATAACACCACATACACACAACACCACCTGTACAATCACGCACACAACACCACGTATACAATCATGCACACAACACCATATGTACAACACGCACACAACACCATATGTGCATAGCACTGCATATACAACATGTACATAACACCATACGTACACAGCACCGCATATCCAACATGTGCATAACACCATATATATGCACACAACATCACATATCCAATAGGCATACAACATCGTATGTCCACAATACTACATATGTTACATGTACACGTCACTATAGGTACAATCACTGAATATACAACATATACATAACAGTAGTATTTCACATTCATATACCACACATTGACCACACAAGAAACCTTGCTTCTAGTGTCTTATCCATGATTATCCTAGGATTTTGCAGATCACACTACTTTTACTTCTGTAATGTACCCCTCAGCATTACCTGTCCATAAATAAAATAGGCATAGTACAAGCATATAATATCAATTTATGTCCACATGATACTTACCTCATAGATATGTCAAGGCTACTCTGCCACTTAATTCCTCATATCCAGGAACCTCTTCACTCCATTCACTTTCATAAGCAATAATTCCTCCATGAGAATGATCCGTGACAACCTTGTCATACACATACATACTTACATGCATACATGTATACATATATAAACGTCAGCATAATCATGATCTCATCACAATTACCAGATAGAATAAGGTCAAAGTTAAGAGAACTTCCTTTATTCATGCACAAGATTCACAACGTTGAGAGCAACAATTCCCAACATAGCCAAGGCATATAACACCTGAGATCCATTTTCTTTACCTTTAACTTTTTATTTCTCATGTCTTTACTACCATCGTCCATGTACCATAATGGACCCAACTAGTCTGATCGACTATCATATTATTACCTTCGGTTGTGCTTACTCATGCACCGAGCTTCATTTGTGTCTTTCATTACCTGTTGGGTCCCACACAGCTCTCCCTAAGCTCCATTACTTTCCTATTTCCCCAACCAATTCCCAAGACTCTAAAAAAATAAAAGGCAAGAAAAATAACAAACAAGAATAAGACCATGAAAAACAAAAAGCAATATGACATCGAAACAAAGTGGTATGATAATGCACTAGACACAATCAAGACCACAAATCAAGTGCAAACAAATCAAAAAGGTTGAAATCACAAGACTAGAAACAAATGCCATGACTCAATCCCCATGGTTCCCAATACTTCCAAAGGAAAGCTCAACCTGAGCCTTCTTCAATATTTCATGGCAGTCTCTTTCCATGTATCCCTACATCATACTGCCATAAACACAGAACTTTCAGTGCATAAATAAACATAACAACATGCTAGTTACCTTACCTTGTTGTGCCAAACACATTTCCTTGTAACTGAACACACCCGTGCCATATCTCAAGGGACTCCATTTCCCTTGATGGATCCAACTATAACTAGAAATCAACTATTATATCTATCAAATACATGTTCAATAGTATAACACATATCCACATAATGTGTTGGAGCAGGGTCTCCCAAAGGCTATGAATTTTGTCCATTTTTGTATAATTTTGTATTGTTTAGTCTAACACAGGATTTTTGGGGTGGGTCAAAGCCCCTAATGAATTTTAAATGGGTCAAGGGTAGACCAAGAATCCGCAAACCATGGTTTGCGGACCATTGGATGCGTAGGCTAAATCGTTATAAATAGATGAACCTTTTTTGAGTCATAGGTAGGAATGAATAGAGATTGATGCGAAGTACAAACTGTTAAGTCTGTGGTAGGGTTGTTTGGGTTAGGACTCCTTCTACCTGTGTGCGTAGAGATCCCCTGTCCTGATGTGTGCTAACCCTGTTGGCTGTGTGCGTAGGTGGTAATTTGGGAATGTAAGAGGATTTTGGGTAATAATATAGATGTGCGAAAGTATTGCGGATATTTGATGTTATCTGGACCTGATCTGTTATGGTTGATGCGAACTTGAGTTATATGATCTGTCTATAAGTTGTGAACTATCTATGTTTATGGTAAATTCATCTGTGATCTGTTAATCTGCCACGAATATAATGTTCTGTGATTATAGCTAATAGTACACACATGGATGCGAGCCTGTTAATTAGATCTGATAACTATATTCTGGTTATTTATTGGAACTCCTGCGAACGACCTCTGGCCGTATAAATCTGATAATTTCGAAGCGGCTTGACTTACCTGCTCTCTCCTAGGGTGCAGAAACCTGATTCCAACACCCTTCCATACTGCTTCGGGTGAGACTTTGGCCTACGCAAGCAAGTCACTACCGAAAGGGCCAGTAGTATAGGGGTTTGTTGACAAACCTTAACCTTCGAACTTGGGTCAAGACCCCTCGAGCCAACAAACGGTTCCATTGCCAAGACCGAGAGAATTTTGAGAGAGATCAGGTAATTCCAAGGCCGTATTGGAAACCTGAAAGAAAATAAATCGATGAATGGTTTGAAAAACAAGTTCAGGAATTCGCAATAAAATAAAACCGTAGTAAGAATTTGACCACCGAAAAGTGGAAGAATAAGTATATTTTCACGAAGATCTATGAGATCTTCTTTGTAACAATTGTGATTGAGCTCCAGCAGTGGCTTGCAAGGCTAGTTGAATTTCAGAAGTGTTGGAAAGATGAGCGGGTCACCGAGTGGACCCCAGAACGGATCCGGCAGCTGGAAGAGACCGACAACACCATTACTCGCATAGTATATCACTGGGTGGACAGCGTGATAGGAGGATTTGTGACTGAATTTGTAGTCAATCAATTCGCATCCTACTTAGAAGCAGAGTAGAGGTTCTTCAAGGGGTTCTGGGGTAAGTTTTTGAAGACTTTTCCATTACTGATTAAGATCTTTTTGTGCGAAAAAAAAGCATTTTGTGTAGCCATATGGAGTGAGTGAGCTCCGACCAGAGCGAGGGCACAATGCGCAGTGGTAAGTGCTATAGAACTAACCAAGAGGGGGATCAATCTATCTACAGTCCAGTAAGAAACTTTGCTACGCATAGCCCTCCATCGACGCCACTGTCGAACCCCCATAGGGGTAAGAACTCACCTCCACCCCCACCGGAAGACAATATGGCTGCACACATGAAGATACGTACCTTCAAAGGCGTGGGTGATGAGGACATGGATCGGTTTTAGTTTGTCGCAGGATCTGTATGGACTGCGCAGAACGTGGTAAACAATGCAGTTAAATGACCACAGTTATCCCTTGCTTTTGAAGGGAGAGCCTTGGAATGGTATATGGGATACATTGACCAACATGCGAATGCAACTATTGAGGAAATTACGAATGCGTTGAAACAGTAGTTCAAGAAACCGAAGCCCTACTCTTAGATAGTAAATGACTTGAAGGATTTCAAGCAAGGACCGTCTAAGTTTGTATGGGAAGTTGATCATCAATTAAAGAAAGTGATCAGAGAAGGAGGATTCCAGTATGATGACAGGCAACACACGGAGTGGTTCATTGCTATGTTGCTACCCCACCTACGCGTACCTATGGGTTGCCAAGCCATTGAAACACAAGAGAAGGCTCTGGAGGTTGCCATGAAACTGGAAGCTGCGCCAAGAGCTGATACCCAGTTAGGAGTACAGTAGATACAAGGCCAGCTAGAAGCAATGCACATGGAGATTCAAAATCTAAGCAAGGAGCGAGGGACTGAGACTAGCCCTAAAAGATGGTGCATACGATGCAGGGTGAATTGCCACACCAAAGATAACTATCTGCTGCTAGTAGACTACATCTAAGCCGGGGGACCTATCCCGCTATGCCCTAGGGAAGCTGCGGGACCAAGTGGGCTGACGCTATGGTGCGATGAATGTCGCGTTGCTGGGTTGCACGATACCAACCACTACCCCTGCCTTGCTGCATATATCTCTGAATTAAAATAGCAGTGGTGTAGGTTTTGTAGGTCTATAGGACATGATGAATAGAACTGCCGGATGTATGATCTGATGATTGACCGGGGAAACCTATATAGGGTACAGTCGGACCCCTCATCGCCTAGATCCCCTACAAGAATAGGAGGGTCCCTAGCCAGGGGCAGGGGAGGGGGGCAAGGAGGAAGCGCAGGCAAGGGTAGAGGCCAATTAATTTGCTATAATTGTGGGGAAATAGGTCACTTTACAAGAGACTGCACGAACACAACTCGGTAATCCTATAGATATTGTAGACAGTTGGACCATGTGATCGAGGATTGCCCGATTCTGATGGCTAAGGTACAAGAAAAACAACATACTCCTACACAGAATGTACAACGAGTGAAGGTGGAACCTCGCAAAGAGGAGCTAAGCATTAATGTAATAACACGCAACGGTATAGCCACCGAAGGGTCTGAGGAAAGAGCAGAGAAGGAGTCTCTGATCCGTAAAGTAGCTACTGAACCAGAAGGTGTGGGCCCCTAGAAGGAGAAGGAGACCTGTGTCGCAGCCCGACAAGATTGGGCTCAAAACGAGACATCGGCTCCAAACAGTGGAATCGAAGATGAGGTCAAACCATTCTTGTAGGCGCACTGCATGAAGCTGTTGCGCAACCAGCAAGTGGTAGACAACCTCCAAGCCCTACTCGACGATTGCACAGAAAAAGTAGCCCTAGCCACGAAGATTAAGGATGTGCACAAACTTTATGAGCAGAAGAGGCACACTAGGCGTGAAATGCGATTAACTACGCAGATTGGTGATTATGAGATGGACCAAGTAATCCTAGACCTAGGATCTGATGCGAATGTACTACTGAAGAAGACTTGGCAGTGAATGGGAGAGCCTAAATTGGAATGGTCTACTATACAGTTGTGCATGGCTAATCAAAAAAAGATCATAACATTAGGGAGATTGTCAAAAATGGTCGTAGATATCGCTAGGGCTAAGGTACGAGTTGACTTTGAAGTCATTCAGATTGTAGAAGATGCGGACCCTTACCTAGCACTCCTAGGATTGGATTAGGCCATTGATATGGGTGGAATTATCAACTTGAAGAAATGAAGCATGGTGCTTGAAAGAGAGGGAACTCGGGTGATCATACCACTATACCCTGCAGAAGGATAAAGTTACACCGAGCCAGCACGTGAGGAAGACAGGATGAATCACATCTATAAGCTAACTGGGAAGGACGAAGACTGGATCAACCCCACGGCCGACGATATACCTTGCTGGGAAAATCACAACAAATGCGTCTCTGACTCCGACGAAGAATTAGAAGATTGGAAAAATCGGCTGCAGGAAGTCTCTACGTTGCGCTGCCTACGAATTACCAGGGACTTCCAATACATATCTTCCGAGGTAAGAGAATTACCCTGCTTTGATGGCTCTGGTAGTATAAAGGAATTTTTCTGAACCTTCGAAGCTGAGGTTCCCAGAGAACGGAGGCTATGGGCTCTTAATCGAGCTATGCGCGCCACGCCTGCGAATTGGTGGGACACACATAAGGGGGCGTTCCAGGAATGGGAGGAATGTCAGGATATGATGGTAATGCAGTTTGAACCTCCAACCGATGTGTGCGTCAAGATATTCTAGGGCCCAGGAAACCCGCGCGAACACTTGTCTGCTTGGACGAAGCAATGGTGAGATCATACCACGGAATAATGGGTTCACTTGTTTTTTCATGCCTTGGGACCAATTCTTGCTGCCTAGTATCTCAATGCGGAGCTATGAGAGCGCACCTGCCAATGGGAAACCCTAAAAGATGAATTCTTGGGGACATTTGGGTTAACGAGAGGATTTGACGCGCTTGAGGGAGCTTTGCAGGCTCTCGACACCGTTTTTCTTGGTAAATCTAGTCTCGACGCAGTAAGAGGAGGCCCTACATGGGAAGCACAGATTTAGGATAATTTCAAGCTCCTCCACAAGGCCATCATTAAATATTCCAACGCAAATATGCACAAGGTTTCGATCGTAGCAACAGGGGAGGAAAGCACAGTTGCGGGATCTCCAATCCATGAGGCGGCTAGTAAAAAACCACTAAAACCATGAAACGTTAATACGAAAGTACCACCCAAGTAGGTTACGAGTGGGAACTGCTGGGATGAGGAGACAACAAGCAAGATGACGGAACTAAACATGGAGTATCCAGAGAGGTGTTCAGAACCTAAGAAGGTCATGGGGAACTTGGGCGGTACACACGTCACCCTCAACTCTGATGCGACGTCGGAAGAACAACGGCCTTATCATACACAGAGGGTGAGGGAGGAGATCGTCAAACCAGTCCCATAGGTAAGGCCCACAACTATGAAGTTGTTGCACGCGATCTTGGGACATATGGGCTACTATAGAAAATCCAGTCGAAGATACGCACTGATCACTGAACTTGTGCGAACACTGCTTAAGCATGATATTTCATTTAGTTGGGATGGCGTGTGCCAAAAGATCTTTGAACAACTTAGAAACAGGATGGTCGCTGCGCCTATTTTTTCTTCCCCCGCTCCGGCGACAATAGTTCATGTGGTTACTTCTGGAATCACCCGTGAAGTAGGCACCAAGGATAGTGACCACACAATCACATATACTAATCGGACGATCTCGGGTGCGAAACACAATTATGCCACCACAGCGAGGGAAGGGTTGGCCCTGACCTATGAAATACAGAAGTATCAGCGCCCTCTGTTAGGATGCCACTATAAAATTATTGCAGATCATTGGGTTTTAGAACGCCTACAGAATGTGACTGTGTTGGGAGAGGAAGTCTGCACGTGGCAACTGCTTCAGGAATATGATGTTGAGTTCATTGTCAAGCTAGGACATTTTAGTTTGGAGCAGGATCACGTGTCCTGAATTGAGACGGTCGAGGAAGGATTGCCTGATACGCAGATGTTTTCAAGTAGGGTTGTGGATGTGCATTTCACCAAGATCTCTTCATTCCTGACCACAAGCATAGGACCTGCCAAATATTCAGTACGATAGAAAAAGGAGTTGGGATATCAAGCGGTGGACCTTATCAGCATCGCACCTCATGAATTACTGCGCAATGATGGCCTAAAGTATGTAACCTACAAAGACATAATAGGGGGTCACTATGTAGGTGATACAACGACGCAATAGGTCTTGAAGGCTGGGCTATGGCAACACAAAATCCTAGTTGAAAGAAGTCCTAGCAGAGTAAATTCGGTGCACCAGGAACACGGGAGGATTGCTAGGAGCATAAGGGTACGCTGGGATCGCAGGGGTACTCTGAGCGCACCCCGGGTGCAAAAACTAGCCGTTGAAACAGTCAAATCGGGTAAAAACAACAAATTACCATTGGATGGAGCGGACGACCAGAATTTAATGCGGCGATTTTGGAAGATTTTTTACTGTTTACTTGATGGTAAGTCTCGTGTGAAGTCTACCCTACCATTGGGTGGGACTCAAGGCTATAAAATAGGTGAGATAGATCAGACACAGGTTCTGTATTGCTCAAATAGCTTGTACTTAGCCTGGTTGTCCTGGACGAAGTTGTGATGTAAGAAATTATGTGCCGCTAGCATCTCGCTCATGTCTAGGTAGCCTACCCCCTCTAACAGTAGCAACCTTGAGTTCATAATTCACGCTAGAATGACAGCTACAAACCCTGTCGAACTCTCAGAGCCAGTAACCTTAGTAGACCAAGACATTGAGGAAGTGGTGGAGGTTGAATCTGAAGTTGAAGAAATCCTCTCTGTTGGGCCCTAAAAATGTCTTTTCTTTTCACCAAAATCCACCTCATTCCATTTATCCTTTATCATTTACAGGCCTAAAAGATCAATAAGAATGATTAAAATCACTTTAAGAATACATGCAATGACTGACTTATTATACTTTTGTGGTTTTGTTGTCTCAGTGATTTCTGAGCAGACTTAGCTACAGAATGTCGTCATTCTGTAGCTAGTCATATGTTCTGTAGCCATCCTGATGTTTAAAAAGGTTACAGGTGTCATCTGAGGGAAAGACGTATATGGTTAGACTCCAAAACGCTCCTGCATCATTCCTTGTCCTCCACGAGGGCTGAGCGAAAATCTGGAAGTGGTTATGCACGTGGACAAAGCCAAAACCAAGAAGCATACTTCTATAAGGATAAAGACTCTTGAGGTGTCTTCAGCAAAATACGAGTCCTCAACAGGATTTTTAGTTCGATTTTGATTATAAAAGACACCTATGCCTATTTCTACTCAATTTCAGTTATGTAGTTGCTTATAAAAATAACTCGGTGAACTGAGAAACAATTAGTTGATGTTTTGTTTTTAGTTTTCAAAGACTGTGATACTCTGTTTCTGAGCGTTTTCTTCTAATGAAAGAAGTATAACTTTGATGCATAATCTGAAGCAACTTTAAGGAGTTAAGGATTCGTGTGCCAATCTGATGGTAGAGGGCCCCTACTATCTGAAAAGGCCTTTGCATATTTTCTAGATAAGTAACCTTTAACTCTGTTTTGTTCTTAACTTAGGCAGTTTTCTGAGTTTATCCTCTTGCATCATGTTTTATGTCATTTACTTACATCGAATATTACAGTCAATCTTGTTCTCATAAGCTATTCCAATACATCACTAATACGTGAATGAGATCTAACTGTAGTACTTTGAGTTAATTGCATTTTAGTTCTGTTAATTGCATTTCAGTCCTGTTAGTTAGATTTAGAAGATCCTCATTATTTTATAAGCTACTCTTGTTCTCAAACTCTTCTAACACATCACTATTATATGAACGAGAATTAGTTATATTATTTTGAGTTATTGACTATTCTGCAATGATGTAAGAGATTCTCATGATTTTACAAACAGTCTTTTTCCCAAGTTGTTCCAAGAAATCTCTAATCCTTGAATGAGACTTAATAGTAACATTGTGAGTTGCAGAATGAGTTAATTCTAGTGTCATAAGTTATTTTAGCATAAGATTCTTTACTATGTTACAGATGATATTTTTCTCAAAATGTTCCAACATATTTCTAACAACGAATAAGATTTCTCTGTGATGTTTTAAGTTGTTGTTTACTAAGAGAACCTCATTACATCAAAACTAATCTTTTTCTCAGTTTGTTCCAACATACCTCTAATGAAATGAATTGGACTAATTTTAATGTTATGAGTTACTTTGCTTAGCAGCTTTACAATCTGTGGATTAGCATTCTCTGTTCTTGGTACCATTCATAGTTTAGAGTAGATTTCATTTTGTTTTAGTGTGATTAGTAACTTCTCTTTGCTAGTAATTTAGTTTTTCCTCTTAGCATAAAAACACAGAACCAAAAACACTAGAAAAACACTAAGCACAACGAAGTAGGAAGAAGATACCTAGGCACATATGGTGCACTTCACTTCAACAGTTTACTAGCCCTGGTTGACAATTTATGATATCAATTTAGGAACACTAAGTTGACTAGACACTCTCCACACCCAGTCCTACCACCCGGAGAGGAAAAGAAAAATCTCAGCGCTCAAGCAAGCCCCCAAAGCCTACAAAATTGGCCGCAGGAAATCCCCGTACCTCCTTGCGCAACGTGAAATCCCTGTGGGCTGCTCAGGAGGAGGCCCAGCCCGCCGAGCCGATCAATTGGCTACCCCCCTTCATACGACCACACAGGACATCAACGCGTACACCAAATAACCTCGATGGCTTGATCACTTACCTGCAGATGTCGCTGACCCTGGGGGAGGTCCCCATCATAGGTGAACCTTTTGGCTGCCTTCATGAAGTTAAGTTCGATGACCATGATTTGGCCAATTTTGAGGCCTTCCCTAAGCTCACACCCAATTTGTACCTTGATACAGTTCATGGTGATGATAGGGTCAAAGTTGTTCCCCAACGGTGGGTACGTGGTTTGGCAGGGTCTGGGCTCCTAAATTTGCTTCGGATGCCCCACTTTGGACACTACAATGTAACGGACCGGCTCGCATGACAATTTATCGCGCTAATTCATGATGGATGTCTGTGGATATAGGATAGGATCCCCATTGACGCTGCACTCATGCATCGGATCACTGGTCTTTCCATGAGCGGCTCGAACCCCCTGGAGCGCGTGGGTAAGAAATATGAGGTGGAGACTATTGAGTTTGTGCACAAAAAGTATCATGTGGACCGTAATACTCGGGGATTTATCATCAAGACCGTCAGTGACCAAGGTACGCAGTTGGGCACCATGTTGTTAGCATGTAAAATGATGAGGAAGTGTCAGGTCACCTCTGTTCCATCCTATATCATTCGGTTGACTGGCCAATGTGCGAAAGGGGTATGTTTTAACAAGGCACAATATTTGTGCGATGAATTTCTAACCAATGTGCGTGAGTCCCAGGAGCAGGGTCGTGCCTTTTGTTACTCATGGTTGTTGTTTCTTATAGCTTTAGTTGCCTGGGAAGGTTCTATAGAATCAGTCCTCCCTAAGATTACCCTGGACATGTGCGGAGGGGCCCGCTACGCACACATATGGGATTCCACGGATCCACAACGGCTCGAGGACAACCAGGTGTTCTGGGTCCTTTTTCAGAGTAGTGTGGCTGCAACTATCAACTCCCGACCAAAGTTGTCCCTGGCCGTATATGATAGATACAAGTGCATTGTCGCCTTTCAAGTCACTCTTCAGCATGTTCAGATCCGAGTGCACAAGGATAAAGCCTGGACCTCACTTCCTTACATGGTGATGGACGAAGAAATCGACAACGTGACGCTCTGGCCCCCTAACTAGAAAATTGGCTTTAAAACGGGCGCGAAGGGCATTGGAAGCACCAACGCATCCCAATTCAAACCCCCTATTGTCAAGAGCACCCTGAAAAGACATCGGTGCAGCCACTCAAAAGGATGTGCAGCAACAGAAGGACGTCGAGGTAGAAACCTAGACGGACCCACAAACCATTTTGGGTACAGAAGGTTTGGAGACTAGCAGACCTGCCTCCCCCTACAGCACGAAGCGCACGACTGAGCCGATCAGAACGCCCCACAAGAAGCAGCGATCTCAGCGAGCAGAACGAAACGAAACAATCATGCTAACTAACAGAGACCTGGAACAAATCGTCGATGCAATCACTCTAGCCGTATAGGATAGATGGGTTACCTTAGAAGAACAGCAATGGGTCGCATTTTACACAATTCAGGCTGAGCTACGAGTGCTCCAGTTAAAAATAGACACGTTGCATATTAGTGCGACCCCGGTATGCCCACCCTCTGCCGCTAGTAGCACAGCACTAGCTACAGCTGACAGTCGCCTCTGTTCTCTCCCTGGCGCAGCTCTAGTCCTTAGTCCATCCAACCTGGGATCCCAAGTCCAGACCAGTGAAGAAGTCCAGCTGAACTTAGCTAGGCTACCCCATGAGGCCTTGCAGGGTCTCCACACCACTGTCTTTCAGGAAATCCATCATCGCGACCAACAGGTGCACCAACAGCTCGGCGTAGCTGAGCAAACCATCATTGCAAAGGAGGCGGAGGTATGTCTCACCACCGCCAAGCACACAGAGCTCAAAAAAAAAATTCACCGACTTTGTGTGGATGTTCCCGCAAATATTCCATCCTCAGCCACCCCTCAGGAAAAAGTAGAAATACTGGTCGCAACACTCAAGGCTTCCCGGGATGAAGTTCAGGTTGTTAAGACATGCATGGAGCAGCAGATCGTAGATCTGCAGGCTAACTTACATCCCGAAAAACCCCTGGAGATCCGGGCCCAGCGAACTGCGCTGATCATCACGGCTATGAATGTTATCACGGGGTAGATCTCGCATTGAGCCCAGCTACTAGAGACTGCCATGCATCTATGGACTAAGGTCCAGCGCAATCCAATCTTGCGAGGCATAAACCAGGATCTGCAGCAAAAAGAAGAGGAGTTCGAGACAATCGAAGCCACCTTGCCCACTTTGGTGCCTGCCCAGCGCTTGCAATGAGTGCGCACCAGCCAAGCACTCTAGGCAGATATCGAGAACCTGCGGCAAAAGAAGAAGACCCTGGGTGACCGACTGAAGCTGTGGGCAGACGAAGCCCTCAAACTCTCACAGGATGCTAATGTTGCTATTAAGCAACTGAACCAAACTTTGGAGAGTGTTACTTCCGTGACTAAGGGACCACTATCAGAAAAATTGTATTGAGATTCAACAAGATGATGAGCTTAGTGAAAAGAGTCGCCTTCACTAAGTGGGCCCGCAGGCTATTTTTGGCGCAAGTCTATTTTTAGACATGGTGATCATATTCCAGAAGTTGCAGGATGCTATTTGTGGATGGTTGATCAAGTTGGAAAAATAGATGAAATTCTATTTTTAGAATATTGGGCGTGTTTTAGATGGCTGATGTCAGAACAGGAAATATAGTCATCATCGCTAAAAATAATAAACATCAAAACAATAACAAACAAAATATTATTCTTAGGGCATAAATTAGTTGGTTGGGCGTCAGTGAAAAGTTCTTGATCCAGTTCTGCCAAATAATTCTTACTGGAGGACTGAATTCTGACTTAGGTAACAAAATTATAAACGGATTTCTTGAAGAAGATGGTCATGAAGTTGTGTCCTTTAAACAAGTTATTGAACCCAAAGACTCATTGCGTGGTTTATAATTGATGTGATAATTATTTTCGTGGATGGATAATTAATTAGTTAATTAATTCACAAATAATAACTCATTAATCAACTGAACAATACAACAATTAACTACAGTGCATGTCAGTTCTAGTGGAGACCCGGTGGAGAGATAGGTGAAAGGGCAAGATGGACTATCTGTTGTGACTATAGTGATGCATTGATTGCACCACACACACATTGGAGTTGCCAATGAGGATTTCACCGGTCAAGGCAAAGGTAATTCGAATTCATTTCAGAGCTATTCTTCGGCGGGGATTGCGCATGATGGAGAAGCGGTACATCGAGGTAAGTGGTGCATAAGGATACAAATTTCTACATGGCAGTGTGTAATGAATCTATATTGTCTTGAGAGATTGATGTACTAAGCTTTGTATGAGATTGTTACATGATCTCCATGATACATAATATATGATAGTTTGGGCTTTCGACTTCAGGCTCGTTAAACAGCGTATTTATGTGCGATTGTTTTTATTGCTTCATGTGTTTGCAATTGATTTTAATTTCCGAGCAAGAAGATAAAATATTGTTAGATTAGGATAATCTGGATATATACATGCATCTTGTATATAATTTCTACATGGTATCAAAGCAGTGTTAAATCTTGAAGATTGCAATTGTGAAGAATTGTTGAGTTTGTGCTGGTAGACAATTCGAATTTGCTGCAGAAAATTCTTGGTGCAGAATTTGAGTATACATTGAAATGTCTTTCAATGGGTTGCGATTGGAGTATGCCCTTGATGGGAGCTTGAATTACATAGCATAAAAGGATAGGATGGATGCAGTATTGGAGGATAATGGACTGAAGGATTTCATCGATAGCGATGTTCCTAAGCCGGGATCTAGCGATGTTGCATTACTTTACGCATGGCAAAAGAAGATAGCAAAGACAAGAAGAATTCTGTTGGAAGGTGTGAAGGACCATATTGTGTCTAGCCTTCACAGGAAAGCCACTCCATTCTTAATGTGGAAGGCTTTGAAAGATTTGTTCCAAAGCAGCAGCGATCAGAAGAAGTTGGCGCCAAAAGACAAGCTCAGAAAAATAAAAATGGAGAAGGGCGACAGTATTCCAAAATATCTCACGAAGTTTTTCCACTGTAGAGATGAACTGGGAAGTGTGGGGATTACTATTGATGATTAAGACTTGGTGAGCTTGGCTCTCCTTGGGCTTCCGAAGAGTTGGCATAGCTAAGAAGACTCTGTCAATGGACGGGAGAAACTGCCAGGATGGGAGCCACTTTGGTCGGATCTTGTGCAGGAGGAGATAAAACGAGGTACTAGGGATGGCTCTTTATCGAAGAATGATGATGAAGAGAATTTTGCTTTTGCTGCCAAAGCAAGGAAAGGGAAGGGGAAGAAATTTCCTTCAATATCCGAAGCTAAAGGCAAGAAGCAGTATTTGTCCAAGGTGAAGTGTTTTCACTGTCACGAACATGGGAATTTCTCCACTAACTGCCCACAGAAGAAGAAGAACAAGAAGGCTGTTGGAGCTGCAGCTGGAGAGGCCTTAGCCTTGCAATTTGAACTTGATTTCTCTTTGATCGCATGCTTGGTTTCAAGCTATATGGGATCAGTGTGGTATCTTGATAGTGGTGCGTCTTTCCATATGACGGGAGACAAGGAGTTGTTTAGTGACTTGGAGGAGAAGGACCTTCAAATGCATATAGAGATGGGTGACGATGGTCGATATAGTGCGACCAGCATTGGGACCATTACCTTTGAGAGGGAGTATGGTAATCCATTCTTGTTGAAGGATGTTATGCATGTTCCATGTCTGAAGAATAACTTGGTCTCGGTCGCAATGTTGGAAGACAAAGGTTATGATGTTGTTTTCAGTGAGGGAAAATCCTTCCTTCGACATAAAACAATGGGTCAAACCAAGAAGATAGGGATTTGAGTTAATAATCTCTACAAGTTGGAGGTAGATGGCTGCGCTGCAATGATGGGCAAAGCAGAAGAAGTGGTGAGCCGGTATGAGGGCGAATTATGGCACAGGAGATTGGGCCATCTTCACCATGGCGCTTTGAAGATTTTGCAGCAGATTTCTATTGGACTTCCCAAGGGTACTCTTGCACAATCAGATCAGTGCAAGGGATGTACTATGGGTAAGTTTGTGAAGACCACCTCTCATGAGAAGGAGAACCGCACTTCGGTGATCCTTGAGATAATTCACACAGACGTGTGTGGACCTTTCTCGGTTGCTTCAACAACAAAACACAGGTATTATGTTATATTTGTTGATGACTATTGTCATAGATGCTGGATCTTCTTCATGCAGAAGAAGAGCAAAACATTATCAAATTTCTGTGAGTTTAAAGCATTGGTGGAGAAGGAGTCGGGGAAGCAAGTGAAAGCTCTACGGAGCGATAATGGTGGTGAATACATCTCAGGTGAATTCAAATACTTCTGTAGCAAAGAAGGAATTCGAAGAGAACTCATACCGCCTCATAACCCACAGCAGAATGGGGTCGCGGAGAGGAAGAACAGAACGATCGTGGGTGCTGCATGAGCTATGCTTGAGAGGGAGCTAGACTTGCATGCAGAGTAGGAACTTCTTGTTCCCAAAATTGAGCCTCTAGATGTGGATCAACCATAGGAGGATATTCATGGAGTGGAGGAGTCCACTCATGCAGAACCAAACATCAGACAAGGCAGAAAGCATACCATAGAAGCTGAGAGACTGAAGCTTGATGCGGCACAGAATGTAGGAATCCCTACATCACAGTGTAGATAGAGACAGTCACCTAAACAATTTACAGGATACATGGCTCTTATGAGAAAGTGTGTCGTGACAGAGCCATCTTATTTTGAAGAATTAGTGCAGGAGCCCACATGGGTAGATTCCATGGTGAAGGAGTATGACTCCATTATCAGAAACAGTGCTTGGGAGATTGTTCCAAGGCCGGTGGGAAAATCAATTGTAGGATCAAGATGGATCTACAAGGTAAAGCAAGCTGCTAATGGGAGCGTAGACAAGTATAAGGCAAGATTTGTTGCCGAGGGCTTCTCACAGATCAAGGGGATTGATTATGAAGAAACCTTTTCACCTATCACACTGTATTCTTCCAGAAGGACCATCCTTTCTCTCTCAACGTAGATGGGTTGGCACATTCATCAGATGGATGTGAAAACTGCGTTCCTTAATGGGATCATAGAGGAAGAGGTGTACATTATGCAGCCCGAAGGATTTGAGATCTATAGCAGCGAGTCGCATGTGTGCAGCGAGTCGCATGTGTGCAAGCTCAAAAGAGCATTGTATGGGCTGAAGCAAGCACCTTGTGCTTGGTACATGTGGATCGACAGCTATTTCACTGGACTTAGCTTCACCAAGAGTGAGGCGGATGCAAACCTGTACCAAATTATGGTGGAGGGTAAGATTTTAATCATTGTTCTTTATGTTGATGATTTAATACTAACAGGTGATGAGAAGTTGATACACTCATGCAAGGCAGATCTTGCAAAGGAGTTTGAGTTGAAGGATTTGGGCCTCCTTCATTATTTTTTTGGATGGGAAATATGGCAGCGGGAAGGTGGTATTTGTATCTCCAAGAAAGTAATAACAAAGAGATACTGGAGAAGTTTCACATGCAAGGCTGCAAGCCTATCGACACTCCTCTTCCAGGAAATTGGAGGAAAGAGGATGCTACATCGGCAGAGGTAGTGGATGCCACTGTTTATCGATAGTTTGTGGGTTCACTCATGTATTTAGTTAATACAAGATCGGACATATGCTATGCGGTGAACTAGCTTTCACAAGCGATGGTTAAGCCTACCAAGCTCTTTTGGAAGGCAGGAAAGCATGTCCTGAGGTATCTCATGGGCACATTTGAGTATTGCTTATGGTACAGATAGACGGATGAGGTCAATTTGCATGGCATCACGGATGCAGATTGGGAAAGTAGCCCAATGAACAGAAAGAGCACATTAGGAGGGATTTTCAGTATCGGATCTACGGCAGTTTCTTGGTACAACAGGAAACAAAGATCCATGGGAATTAGTTCAGCGGAAGCAGAATACATGGCAGCAAGTCAAGCTGCATGTGAGGCTATCTGGATGAGGAAGATCCTGGTCGGTTTGTTCGGTTCTCATTTAGATCCTACAGTGATACATTGTGATAATCAGAGTTGCATTAAACTCTCGATTAATCCTATGTTTCATGATAGATCTAAACATATTGATATACGGTATCATCATATCAGAGATTGTGTGCGGCAGGAGATCACTTTGCTTTAATACATTCCTACGGAAGATCGGGATGCGAGATATTCGACAAAGGCCCTCACCGGGGAGCAAATTCGAATACCATAGGCGAGGATCATGGTGAAGGATAATCCCTATCTTGTTGGGGAGTGTTGTTGAGAATCAACAAGATGATGAACTTACTGAAAAAAAGTCGCCTTCACTAAGTGGAGCACAGGGTATTTTGGCGCAAGTCTATTTTTAGACATGGTGATCATATTTCAGAAGTTGCAGGATGCTATTTGTGGATGGTTAGTCAAGTTGGAAAAATAGATGAAATTCTATTTTTAGAATATTGGGCAAAGTCTATTTATAGATCGTTGATCTAAAAATAGAAGTGTCGATTATTATTATCTCTTAATAATAATCCAACAATAAACAACAACTTATTCTCTTGGAGCACTTAATTTCAGTGCAAATATTTGGAAAATCAGTGGGTTGAAAATATTACACAATTCCTAGGGTTTACTAGTGGTTCATGCATGGAGGACTCAGTTAGAACTGAAGTGGCAAACTTATGGCAGATTTGGAAGAGTATTTCATGGAGTTGTTATTCAGTTTAACTCGGTTAATGGAGTTAAACTCAGTTGAGCTAGTTGTATCTAGTCTAACTGAATGATACACTAGTGAGAGTGGAGTGAATTAATTAGTTAATTAATTCACAAATAATAACTCATTAATCAATTGAACAATAGAGCAATTAACTATAGTGCATGTTAGTTCCAGTGGAGACCCCATGGAGAGATAGGTGAAAGGGCAAGATGGACTATCCGTTGTGACCATAGTGATGCATTGATTGCACCACACACACATTGGAGTTGCCAATGAGGATTGCGTAGTCAAGGAAAGGGTAATTCGAATTCATTCAGAGCTATTCTTCAACAGGGATTACGCAGTGGAGGCAGGCTGTCAGGAGGTAAGAAATTGGTGCATATAGATGAAAATTTCTACATGACAGTGTGTAATGAATATATATTGTACAGAGAGCTTGATGTACTAATATTTGTATGAGATTATTACATGATCTCCATGATACATAATATATGATAGTTGGGGTTTTCAGCTTCAGGCTTTCCCGTTAAACAACTGTATATGTGCGATTGTTTTTATTGCTTCATGTGTTTGTAATTGATTTTAATTTCTGCAAAATATTAACAATGGAAGGATTTTGTATTTAGAAAGAAGATAAAATATTGTTAGATCAGGAGAACCTGGATATATACATGCATCTTGTATATAATTTCTACAAATTGGTCGACATTGCACAGAATGCAACTGTCCAAAGTGAAGGCATGCTGCCTCCGTTAGCCGAGGCGATCAGAGTATTGCAAGCGCAAGTTGAAGCCCCACCGGCACAGTGACTCGAGACGAGTCACAAGATTGTGTTGGGGGACTGTTGGAGCAAGGTCTCCCAAAGGCTATGAATTTTGTCCATTTTTGTATAATTTTGTATTGTTTAGTCTAACGCAGGGGTTTTAGGGTGGGTCAAGCCCCTAACACATTGTAAATGGGTCAAGGGTAGACCAAGAGTCTGCAAACCATGGTTTGCGGACCATTGGATGCATAGGTTAAATTGCTATAAATAGATGAACCTTTTTTGAGTCATAGGTAGAAATGAATAGAGATGATGCGAAGTACGAACTGTTAAGTCTCTGGTAGGGTTGTTTAGGTTAGGACTCCTGCTGCCTGTGTGCACAGAGATCCTATGTCCTGCTGTGTGCGGACCCTACTGGTTGTGTGCGCAGGTGGTAATTTGGGAATGTAAGAGGATTTTGGGTAATAATATAGATGTGCGAAAGTATTGTGGATATTTGATGTTATCTGGACCTGATCTGTTATGGTTGATGCGAACTTGAGTTATATGATCTGTCTGTAAGCTGTGAACTGTCTATGTTTATGGTAAATGCATCTGTGATCTGTTAATCTGCTATGAATATAATGTTTTGTGATTATAGCTAATAGTACGCACGTGGATGTGAGCCTATTAATTATATATGATAACTGTATTCTGGTTATTTATTGGAACTCTTGTGAACAACCTCTGGCCATATAGATCTGATAATTGCAGACCGGCTTGACTTACCTGCTCTCTCCCAAGGTGCGGAAACCTAGTTCCAGCACCCTCCCATATTTCTTCGGGTGAGACTTTGGCCTGCGCAAGCAGGTCAGTGCCGAAAGGGCCAGTAATATAGGGGTTTGTTGGCAAACCTTAACCTTCAAACCTAGGTCAGGACCCCTCGAGCCAACATAATGTCAAACAAAATCAAGGTTAAGAAGACTTCCTATATGCAGAGCACTCATTCAATTGAATTATGGTTTCCAAACATATCTAAGGAATTCTTACCCAATTAATTTTTTGTAATTGAGTCTTATCATATGCTATCACATCACCTAGCTATTCGTTATATAAACAATTCAACTATTACCTTGTCATGCTAATGCCAATCATGTTTCCCTGCAAATGTTCACACATGTCAACCACATGTTCAAAATATCAAGACAATCATATCTATCAATTTGAAATCAACCTTTACCAAACTAACAATCGTGTCATAATCCATAGTCAACTCATAGTCATTAGACATAATGTTACAACTATCACCTATTATGCTCAAGTACATATCAGCTATCTCAACACATATGTGTTAGTACAACCATCTTAAAACAAGATCATTTCTTCATGCAATCTTATAGACACATACTCATATCATGTGATTAATCAAACATTTAACAATAGATAGATGACATAATAGACACAAAACACTCAAACACCAAATAAACGACATAATCAAACATTAAAAAACCAAGTAGACGACATAAGCAAACTCATACCTTTATGTATCTTAGGGGAGGTTATTTTGTCTACACAATCAATCTAGATTAGCACCATATAACTTCACAACATATAGGCTAAAATCCTAAATACGGTCATGATATCCATAACAGTCACTAGCTAGCATATTCACATCATAAGATCATAAACATTTGTTTTTCATGCATAATCAATCACATATGTACGATCAGTCTGAGTAGTACAACACACTATAACAAATATGTTGACTCATACTTGAATGTCATAACCCTAACCATCTACATAGACAAATTTGAATTAGCACGATACTTATGACATCAATATATAATTTCTATAACCTTAATCATCAAGTTAACTAACGTATAACAACAATAAGTTAACACATAACATGCTCTTCAACAACACATAACATAATCATTGAGCTAGCTACAAGTTAACATATAACATGCTCATCAAAAACATATAACATAATCATTGATATAACTACAAGTTAACATATAACATATTCATCAACAACGTATGACATAGTCATCAATTTAATACCATGCTTGACTAACCAATGCATGTACATATTACCACACTAATTAACTAACATCTAACATGTATGTAACCATAAAATCAATAGAATGAAAGGCATACACATAACCATAATGCATATGACTATGTTGATTAAATAGCATTTATCATACATGTAACCAAAATAAAAATGTAATTAAAAACATATAAGTAAACCTAATGCTTACAAAATCCATGAATCGCATACCTGCGTTCCAAACATACAAACTTGGATGATGATCTGCTCTTACCCCAAAGTACATTGTTGCAACGTCACTTTAATGATCTGCATCTCCTGCTATATCTCAACCAACACATCAGCATCATAACATACCAAATCATCATGATGACCTAATTTCATACAATGACCTTATCAACAACAACCTCAATCAAACCAGTGCAAAATTGACCATATGCACCCACTTGACATGTATAATCAATCATGAACAGCCAATGCTTGTTCAACATATCACATCACACAAGCAAGCATACACGGATAACACTGAAGCATGACCAATATGTAAGCCTAGCATAAGCAAGCAACGACATGCACAATATGTAACAATATGTAAGCAAGCGTGCAAGAACAATACACAAGCATGAACAACACATAACCAGTCATACACTCATGACAACATGTTGACAACAACACCATCAGCACTTCCATGGCAACACCACTGCCACCAAAGGCAACACAACACGAATGCAACAAGAACATAAACCGTAGGTATGATAAACACATATGAAACCAACAGAAAAACATGACCAACACACTGCCCATCTAGTCCAAGGGCTGAACCATGCTCTGATACCACTCTGTAACACCCTCTTCCCACATCTACCCAAGTAACTAGCCAATCGGGGAAAACATATGACGAGAGGATACTATAATGAGATTCAAACTCCTAGGTGACCCTAAGGGAGTGTAACCAATGGAAACACAACACACTGACCTTGTACATCAACAAAAACACCCCCAAGAGGTAACCCAACCATTCAGGCCTCCTACCCCTGGGTCACACTAACCTTTTGACCTCTTTGAGCCATAGACGCAGGCACAGGATTGCATTCCAATGTCCAAGAGGCTATAGACGTAGTTATAACACAACATGCAAGCATCCAGGGCCCCAATTCCTTAGTTATGTGCCAGCATCCCTAGGAATTGACCCACCTTTTCAAGCCCAGAACCCAGTGCTCTGCCCAAAACTTCATGAAAAAATCAAAGATGATAAATAACAACAAGACAATGATACAGAAGCAATCACATCAATAATAAATCATATGGACCCCTCCTAGCCATGACAGGCATTTTTTCAAACACGTCACAAACATGAAAGCTACAGGTATAAATAATAGAACATAGGAAAGGGGTCTCATACTTATCTGATAATCACTAAGAAGCATTGCTCCCCTACATCATTAGCTTTGATACAATCTATTTGAACATATATACATAGTGCATTCATTTACAAATAAAAACATGGAGAGAGCCATACATCACTACTATCAAAATACATGCTTATAACTAGAATAATAATATAAAAAATAGCATGCATACAACAACAATAAAATCCATATATAAACCAATGCATTTATATATAAAATACCAAAGGAATGAGCTCTTCATTAATGAATGTAAAAACCGACCAGAGATGGGGCTTCCACATTCCACCCGACCACAGATTGGTTGAGCCAAATATCTCTTCAGCTAATCACCTATGTGTCATATTCCAAGCATGAATGTGGGAGTCATAACCAACCAAAAAGAACCAGACAAGCATGAATGCTATCAGAGTTCTTTTCCTACACCATGAGGAATTTTCATGTCTCCTAGTCTCTCATGTTTTATCGTAATCCACAATATGAATCGGGGATCACTAGGCCCTAAATCAAGACATACTCTTCAGGCTTTACCATACATCCCATCTCGAGACTACTAGGCCCAACGGAGAGCACCCACCTCTCAGGATTTATCACAATCCAAACCCGAATCACTAGGCCCTAAACCGATACAAACCACCTCTAGGCTTTACCATATATCCTTCCATTCAAAGGTCGAGGATTCCTAGGCCCACCGAGGGAACACACTATCTGGCTTTACCATGACCCATAGTTTGGTTTAGGGGCTACTAGGCCATGTGTTATATTAATTTGGAGATCCCCCTCACTCAGCTTCGAATCTATCCAGAAATTCAGCTAAACCAAAACATGAGAACTCCACAACACCATGGTTATCCAGAAATGGCAAGGTTAGGCTGAAAACACTGTCACACTTGGAAAAAACCATGCTAAGAATAGAAAGAACCAAATTCAATACGAAGCATGTAATATCTAGCAAGGAAATCACTCATGCAAATCAATACCTGCAAAGAATCTCGTTTTAGTTGCTTGATTCTTGTTCCTCTTAATTGTTTTCTTACCTTTATTGGTCCAATGCCAAAATGCTCGAAGAAAACTCTAAGTGTCCAAGAGTGAGAAAGAGAGAGAGAAAATAATGAGAGAGCTCCAAAACTAAACTGACAAAAGGTTTGAGAAAAATCTTTCCAATTGATCCTTAGAAGCCTTTTTATCCACGAGGCCTCTATTTTCTTCATTTTCCATTATTTTCCTTCATTTCCCTCCTCACATGCAACCTGTGACCTTTCATCTTCCTTTTCTCCTAATTTCCATTATTTTCATAAATAAATGTGCCAAAAATACTTTTTTCCTTTTCAAAGCCTTTTCCATTGCCTTTTCCAATTTCCTTTAGCCATAATTACCAAAATAAACACCCACTAGGATATTTTTCCCAACATTCAGCTTGGAATAAGTGTTCCATCAACCATGGTTATTATTTTTAACTTTTATTACATGGAATTTTCACCAAGGCAGTTACACATACATCATCACCGTCATAATACATGCTTATTACAAACATAATAACAACAGAAATATCAAGGATACATTAGCCATAGAATCCACATATAAACCAGTACATTTACACATAAAATACCAAGGAAATAACTTCTCATTAATGAATGCAAAAACCAACCTGGTATGGGACTATCACATTCCCCCCGACTATATATTGGTTGAGCCAAGTCTCTCTTCAGCCAATCACCCCTGTGCCATATTCCAAGCATGAATGTGGGACTCAAACCGAAAGAACCAACCAATACTTCCCGAGGCTAAACCACCTCACCCTCATCAATAGAAACTAGGATTTACCATAATCCACACTGGATCACTAGGCTAAAACAATAAACATGTAATAACAGGCTTTACCATGATCTCCACCAGATCACTAAGCCAAAACAAGCATGGATGCCACCAAATTTCTCTACCTACACTCTAAGGAATTTTCTGGTCTCCTAGTCTCTAGGCTTTACCGCAATCCACAATCTGATCTAGGGATCACTAGGCCATAACTAAGAGTGCACTCTCCAGGATTTACCGTATATTCCATCTCGAGATTCCTAGGCCTGATCGAGAGCACCCACCTATAGGATTTATTGTATATTCTTTCATTCACCAGTAGAGGATTCCTAGGCCCACCGAGGAAACAAAAAAATTGGCTTTACCACAACCCACAGTCTGGTCCAGGGGTTACTAGGACATGTGTTCTTTCATTCAGAAATCCACCTCATTCAGCTTCGAATCCATCCGACAATCAAGATCAACCAAAACATGACAAGCCCATCACACCATGGCTATCAGGAAATGGCAAGGTTATACTTAAAACATCATCACACCTAGAAAAACCCATGCCAGGGACAGAAAGAGAACGAAGAACACACATTCAACATCATGCATGCCAAATCTAGCAAGGAAATAACACATGCAAATCGATACCTGCAAATAATCTCGTTTTAGTTGCTTGATACTGCTCTTCCTTACTTCATCTTTGCTTCATCTTTTCCTTCTTTGTATTTCTTGATCCAATGCTTAAATTCTCCAAGAAAGCTCTAAGTGTCCAAGAATGAGAGAGAGAGAGAGAGAGAATAAAGAGAGAGCTCCAAAACTGAACTAAAAAAAGGTATCAATGAGGCCTCTATTTTCTTCATTTTCCATTATTTTCCTTCAATTTCCTCCTCACATGCAACCTATGACCTTTCACCTTCCTTTTCTCCTAATTTATATTATTTTCATAAATAAAATGTCAATTAATGCAACTTTTCCTTTCCAAATGTGTTCTCCATTTCCTTAGCCATAATAAACCATATAAACATCCACAATAGGATGTTTTTTCCCAATATACAGCTTGGAATAAGTGTCCCATGACCATGGTCTTGTTTTTTCCTTTATTAACTTTTACATGGAATTTTTCACTAGGGTTGTTACACCTTTTCACCACTAGGAATCATTTCTTGTAACAATTTTGTCAAACCTTCCTTCAAACCTTCCATGTATGCTTTCAAATCCTCCATATTAGCTTTCATGCCATTCTTAAAAACCTCCATGTCTTTTAAACCATTCTTCAAACCATCTATCTTTTCTTCCATTTATTTTTTAGTTACTCTTCGTGATAGTGAAATTTGTTTCACTTGGTCTCGTAATTTTGATATAACATGTTGCATTTCTTCCTCTCCTTCATTTGTCATAGTAAAGCTTTATGTTTGCTTAATATTTGTTTACATTTTATTTATTTGGGTAATTTTGGAATCAAAAAATGATATTTATGCTTCACTATACCTCTTTAATCACTTCAAACTGATTTTTCAAAGAAAATTTATGCAATTCAAAAAAAAAAATACACACATTTTTCTTGCTTTTTAGGAGATAGATATTGAAGTTGTTGTATCTCTATAATTTTAGATCTCCAAGGTCTAAAATTTTGTCTTATGTTAGCCCTCTAAGTCTTATTTCCAACCCCACAAGTTAGATTGATATTGGATTCTTCAAGAAAGAGTTATACCCAATCTACCACGATGGCTTGATTATAGACTAGTTTAGTAGAGCAAACTTGGACGGAGTGCCACGTGTCATTTTGTAAACCTTTGGCTCTGAAAATGATACATGAAAAACCTCAGTCCGTGTGTTTTCTGTCACTGGTTACAAAATTCAAATCAGATGTTGAGAGAGAAAGTTATGACTATTTTCCCTAGTTCGCTTGTTTGAGATTGAATTCTGGAGAGCCTGCAAAAACCCTAACTTCCTCAGATTATATCTCTGAAAATATAGAGAACCAAGATATTAAATTCATACACGAATTTTATCAAGATTTTATCTCCATGTGGTTTCAATTTCAGCTTTTGAATCCTCGTAGAAATAAATTTATAGCGAAAATTCCAAGATGATATGTTTGAAGAAGTGAAACCCTAAAATCTAAAGCTCTGATACCAAATGTTATGAAACCATCTCACAAAATATAAGAAAAGATAGATAGACGAATTCAAAAAATGGCCTCTTCGATGGGGAAACCTCCTTTATATTACATAAATTAATAAATATTGGATTATACAAATGATAAGACCTCCTTGGTGTATATAGGATTCTAAAGGGTAACAATATAATCAAAGCCTACATAACAATACTAATGTAAGGGCACAACAATAACAATAGTGGGCTTCTATGGGGAAAAAAAATAACAACATGGGGGATACATGGGTACAACGATAACAATAGGGGGCTACACTAACAATAACAATAATGGGAATACACTAGTATTATATGGACCTAACATACAATGGAAAGTTGTGTTCTCACAATCCATTGGCTACGAAAATGTTATGCCATTTCGATTGAGAAGGATCCTATAAGGAAACCATTTGCTAATATGTATCTTGAAATAAATGTGTGCAAAGGTTACAATACCCCTCTCAATCATGTTTGTATCTATCTTAATAAAACAACCTAGAGAGTTTCCTATAGAAGCTAAGACATCCGGAGTTAACAAATGAATGGGCAATTTAGAAAGTCTTACATAAATTGGAGTGGCTATAGTTATCATGTATAAAGGGTTGAATTCAAGAATCCATTGGTGAAAGGAGAGCCTAGATTGACCCCAAACCAGAGTCCTTCATAAAAATGTCTTTCATGGTACTCTCGATTTTTGAAAAAAAAAACACACAAAGAATCCCTTTGAACATAAATACAGATCTGTATTTAGGGACTAGGTTTGATGCACCCATTCCCACAGTGCATATGTTGATGGTCATAGCCCATTAAAATGGTGTATTATGGCATTCCACTCATAGTATAAGCTGAAAATATCGAATCGGGGGTATTCCACCTGTAGTTATGGAATATCTTCTGCTTGTTCTACAATGAAGACTGATCATGAGATATCTTTGGAAATTGGTTGCAATAGCCCTATATTTAAAGCATCCTTAAAGTATTGTAGCTGAGAGGAAGATGGATCACCCCAACCTTTATTTACTTCGTTCAGTCTTAAGACTAATATTATTAAGGCTTCCATGGCTATGCCATAATCTTTGAGCAAAAGCCCTTCCTAAACCTACCTTCCCCCATGTAGGAGTTTCATTGAGACATAAGGAATTCCTATTCAATCTTGGATTTTGGTTGCTAGTGTAGAGACAAAGTCGACGAGTCCCACTTGAAAACAGAGGGTACCCCCTAAGAGCGACCTCATGAAGACCTAAAATCTCAAGTGATCTAAATAAATGGCATCACCTTAAAGGAGGGAAGAACCTTGCTACAAAAAAAAACCTCATGGTTTAATGGATCTACAATGATGGTGACACAATAAGTGAGATTGGACAAATGGAAGAATCCCGAAGCTAAAAATTCCCCAGAGATATGGTTGTGACGAAAGGCTTTATGGTTTCCATCACAATGCTTGAAAATATTCCTTTACCCGTTGGTTGTTGGAATAAATGTTTTAATGCATTATGAAATGTGTGGAATGATTGTGATGCAAATAATTAATGCAATGATAGCTTCATTTAAATTTATTTTTAAATCAATTATAAGTGATTAAATTATTATATGTATAGTAATTCTAAGATCACTTCAGGGGATATTATAAATATTGAAATGAAAATATTATAAGTATGACCACTTGTTTGGTTGATTGAAAGTACATATTTTAGTTGAAATGATAATGGTTATGATAATCAAGGCTGAGTACAAGCATATGCAAGAGTCAAACATTATTAGAAGAATCTCATGTTTATATGAAGCAAGTTTGGAAAAGAAAATAAAAAGGAAGAATATTTTATTTAAATTATTATGATTAATCTCATGGAAATTGTGTGCTTGTGATACATATGAGATGATGATCTATCCAGAAAGGATAGATGATATTGTGAAGCTAAAAATCCTAGGGACAAGGCCATTATGGTGACACTGGAACACTATGATGAATGTTATGTGATATTTAGAGAAAGATAAAGGAATGCCTCAATTGTAATACTCCATATGTCTTAGGAATCTTCCTGTGCAAGGAAGCCTTGCCAAGGAATGGATCACTTGAAGGACTGGGGAGGCAGAGAAGGGGATGCCTAAACTTGGAAGGTGTGTAAATTTAAGGAATTGGAGACTTGAATGAATTGGATTTCAAAAATTATTGTACATACTCATTGGAATCGTGAATGCCTTGAGTGTGTCCAAGAAAACAATGAGCTAAACTTGTTCCACGTGGAAGCATTTTGAAGCAACAAACAACCATGCAAGAATGTGTTGGAATGTCAGGAGGTCTACAGGTAACTAGACCATGAAAATTAAATGACATTGCTATAAGTGGCAACTAAGGACATGGAAAATGTTGTTGATATGAAAGTGGCATATCCCTTCTTCTGCATAGAACGGTTCTAAAAATAGTAGAACATTCAGGACATTATTTTTTAAAGGGGGACGGGATTGTGACATCCCTTTCATCACCCCAAATTTTTTAATGTAATTAATAACATATATTTTTGGGGTTCCAACATTGATGTTATGATTTCAAACTCTATTAGATGATGTAATGTTCATTTTTATTAATAAAAATGCTAAAGCTAAAGAAAGGGGACAACCAATTGATTATGATGGCTTGGGGAGGGGAAAAACTTGACTTGGGAGGAAAAATATACCTTGCATGAATATTCCATCTCATTTGATGGTTGGTCTTCCCAAGAAGCTGAAAGGTTGGAAAGATGAAGGGTCAAGGTGTGATTATCAAAATAAGAGGGAGGAGCAATCAAGGGGTTCTTCTTATTGGTTCGTAAGCTTCTAGTTTTTCTCTCTTCTATTACTCTCTCATACATATCTCTCTCTCACTTATAAAAATCAAATTGGCAAAAGGATTAGTGACAAAACCCAAAGAGGTTCAAACCTTATGACAAGTTAAGAGTTGTGAGTGACAGCTTATGTGACAAGAAATGAATGTGTTGCAACACTTTTTCTTTGGACCAGATGGCTCTGAGGATTGGGAATGGTTCTGGTGATGTGTGGAACATATAGCACTGAAGAGGGGAGTACCAAGGGATTGTAGAGATCATAGAAAGACTCCCCTGTGTTATGCAGACCTGCATGGTATTTTTGTGAATGTGAGCCTGGTCAAACATGGAAAGGTTGATCAATGATTTTTCTCATGTGTGTGAAGGAGAATGCCCTTCACTATGGGTTTTAAAATATGGAATGAATCTGAGTGTGTGAAACACCTCTGAGTTAATTTTTCCTTAAGGCATCAAGATCTTGCATAGGGTTGTCCAACTGTTAGAAAAATTGCAACACAATTGATCCTATGGTTGGGTGGAATGTATCTCACCCTACTTTAGTTTCTAATATTTTTTGGTTGCAATAAATACATATTTATTTCCGTGTTAATGAAATTTTTGGCAAAGACGGTTTAGTGACGTGCATGATTTTTGTTGTTGTTATATCATTTAATTTATTGATATTGGTGTTGATTATGATAGTAAAGTTTGAAGTTAGATAAGTGCATTAGGTTTGAATTAATTTGGTTGTGGAATTTAAATGAATTGGGTTACATGGTCAATGCATGATAATTTTGTTAATTGCATGTCTTCCATGTTAATTTCATGTTGCATTTTATTTAATTTCCTCTACAGGTTATAAGTCTCAAAATTTACCTCTGATTTAAATAAGGTGAGGAAGATTTTTGGGGTCATTCTTGGAATTTAAAGGTGAAAGCCAAAATGTGATTTATGAGGTAAACATATCATCTTGGAATTTTCGCTATAATTTTTTTATTGGGAGGTTCCATAGGCTGAAAATTGGACCATACTGAGGGAAAATATCCTTGAACATATGGTTGAATTTTCATTTCTTGGTTTACTACATTTTTGGATTTATGACCAAAGGAAGTTGAGCTTCCTAAATGTTATTTTAAATAGGCCATCTTGGAATTTTCGCTACAACTTTTTTCTGGAAGGTCTGAGAGGCTAAAACTTGGACTATAGTGAGAGGAAATATTATTGAACATATGGTTCAATTTTTAGATATCAATATACTATATTTTATGAGATATGATATGATGAATTTGAGCTTCTTCAATCCTCCTAAAAACATGCTTCAAATAGGTCATCTTGACATTCTTGCTATAAATTTCTTTCTGAGATGTTCCAGACCTTGAAACTTGGAGGAGATAGAGAAGATATTTCAAGGAACTTGAAGTACAAGTTCCAGATCTTATGTTTCTATAATTTAGGATATATTCCCTAATAAATTTGGGTCTCCTGAATCCTCCCCAAGTTGCATGCAAATTGTTTGAAGAAATGACTAAAAGGTTTTATAATTGATTGCATATAAAGTGTTTGATAAAATACCTCAAATACATAAATAAATAAAAAATGCATGATTGAGTCGTATATTTCAGCAAGGTATGTGACATAGTGGTATCAGAGCTTATTGCCAAGCTAGTAAAAAAAAAAATTTGGGTACCCCATAACCTCTGTATGTCATTGAGGGATCTAGGTATATGACACCCAACCTTAACAATGCATTTTTTAATAGATGCTTAGTTGGAAAACAAATTTTCCCTCATACTATATGAGGGGAGACCACCATATACAATGATCATTCGCATTTCATTTATTTTCAAACATCTCATTCATTTTGTGTTATCATTGGTTTCTTGTTATATTAGATGAAAAACAAAGGATTCTAGGGCATGGGAAGTTTATAGTTTTGTCAGTGTATCATCATATGTGACATATAGAACATGTGTAAGCTTGTTTTCTTTATAGTGGAATTATAAAACTATTATTATTGTTTTTGCATGGACTCTAAATATATATATATATATATATATTTCTTTCATCCTTGATGTTGCTCTTGATTTACAATTAGCTTATGGAAATTTGCTTGGTGCCATTTATTCCTAAATTATTTTGCTTTGTTACTTGTGATTAGTTATTGTAGCATTTGTCTTGTTTCTCTTGATTTTCTCTTCGTTTCTCATCTCGTCAAGCCTTTGGTTCATGTCTTTGGTTTCTAATCTCTACGATGTTCTTTGTGTGGCTTATACATTAATTGTCTTATATGCTCTTTTAATCTTACATCATATCTAAATGTTAATTATTTATTTAATTATTTGATACTCTTGACTTGTGTAAATGTATTAGGTTTATCATTAGCCTCGCTTCATCTCTTGATGACTTGTGTTTGTGTGATTTTTTATACCAATTTAAATTTGTTCCTCTTAGATATCCCTTAAATATTTCCCAATTATGCTTCGAATAACCCTCCTCAATTGCTTACAATAGTGCTTCTAGGGTAAATAAATGGGAATCCCTATCACAGTGCCTCTAAAATGTTTGTTCAACCCTTAGACTGATTAAAAATAGTTAAAAATGAGTGTGTTAAAAAAATTGTAATACGAAGCATTTTGAAGATGAAAATTCCTTCCTTTTAACAAATGGTGAACTTTTTCTTTTCAAAATCCATATATAAAATATATCGTCAAATTGGATGTCACTATTCCACCATATACAACTATTTCATAAATGTCACAAAAGGCTAATTACAACATGTCTTAAGAGACTATTACAACATGTCTTAAGAGACTTGAACACTCATAACTAGGGAAACAAATTATTCACCAAACTACTTTAACTAAGATCCTTTAACGAATAATACAATGTTGTTAAGGTTAAAATTAACAAGCCTCTAAAAACTACGTTGAGAAATTGCATTATTTCCCACATAAATGTATAATGTGTATAAGGGAAATGTTATTTTTAGGGAGGCGCAATGACGATCCAATGCAATGTGGGTGATATTTTCACATGGCGAAGCTTTGAACTCTCTGATTTTACAGATTGCTTTGAATTTTGGATATGGGATTTATGGGTGGTATTATGTCTTTGGCTAGGACACAAATTTTTATTTTCTTGGGAAATCCATGATTGTGGGTCCTAATGAATACCGTTATTGGTTCTTTATTTAGATCACTTTTTGAGGTTTATATAGAATATTTTACCTTGTGGGAGTCCACGGGGTTTATTTTTCTTTTTTCTCGACAATGGGTTTCTTGAATTTTAGGATAATGACAGGTTATGTTTCATTTTTTTGCGGTTTTGGATGATAAAGTGGGTGTTTTGATGTTCCGCGAGGACAGATTACTAGTTGGTCAAGTTTTTATATCGAAGGGAAGTCTATTCTAGCTATAATTTGTTGTTTTAGACTTTGGTCTATCCAATTATATTATTTAAGGACTAGTATTTTTCGATGAACACAATCTCGAGGTGCTTTTGATCTCTTTGGACACTCAGTGCATGGCATCTACTATGCCAAATTTGGGGGGCCTATGATGGTTACCCTTGGGGGACATCTCTAGCACCTTTAAATTTCAACTTGGTTTTTTCTAGTTACTAGGGTGTTTTTTGGTGTTCCAATTTTATTGGTTACGTGTTTCTTTCTTGTAGGCACAATGATAGGGTTTTGGGGTGGTGAAAAATCGGTTATGCCAAATTTTTGTGGAGAGTATATATGGTTTGAATATATTGAGGTGCACTGGTAGTTCATATATTTCTTGTTTTTTTGTTATATACTCATCATGGCATGGCTTAGTGAATGTTGAAATCTACTCAGTTATATTTTCTCATGCAATAGGGTTGTTGTTATCTTGATTCACTAGGTAGTCATATTTTTCTTTGTGTCCTCATGGGATAAATTTGAAATTTAATTTGGGGGTATGCTAATTATCATAAGAGGTTGATATTAATATTGGGGATGGCATATCATTCATCTCACTCTCCAATGGATCTATTAGCATCATGGTCTATTGCCATAATTTATTGTTTGTAGAGGTACTATTATATTTATTTTTTGTATTTTTGGCGATGGGAATTTTATGAAGTGTTTTTTCTTGGGGTGTCTTTTCTTGGTGGATATCTTGGATTCAAGATATACGCAAGGCTGGTTTTTTGGCAGATTTATTTAATTTGGCATTTATTATTTTGTGGTTACTTCTAATAATTGGGAATATGTGGGCCTCATAAAACATGCCCTTGGGATTATAATTATGGTGTTTGGCATATCGTGTCATTTGTATTACTTGATGTAGCAAACATTGGGTTACAATATCTTTGGGTGGTGGGCTATTTATTATCTTGGATGATGTGTCCCCCCAATCAGGTTGTAATGAGGTATATTGGCCTTCCCATCACAATTTATGATATTGGCCTCGGAGTTGAAGCCCATCACCCTCTAGATGAGTGGAAAGGGTGGAAAGTGGTACTACTGCATGCATATCAAGGTGAGGTGGCAGGACGGAGGCCCGCGCATGGGAATTAAAACAAGGTGGGAGAAGTCGTGGGGGTCTTATTGCGAAGGAAAACTCTGGTGCAGGAGCGACCGCGGGACAAGAGACCTCCATCGCTCGCCCTCCTCTACGAACTTCGAGTATGTACCTCATTCTTTATACTCAGTTCTTGCCATGGTTATATGTTTTGAGTTGGGTCAGGTTCTGTGAGAGCCAAAGGGGAGAAAATAGGACTGGTATAGTCTCTTAGTGGATAGGGGAGAGTGGAACCCAGTTTCAAGGAAGGATGAGGTTCTGTTGGGTCTCTACCTCAGTGTAGCTTTAGGAATTGGTTATGGGTTATGCATGCATCTGATTTTGAGAATGCCAGGTAAGGGTTACCTCTAGGATGGAACGGTGTGGGGGCTGGAAACCCAGTCTGTGTATAGCATCAAGGATCAATCCTAAGAACGGGTTATAACAGAGGTTACACTGATCAATTTCACCCCGAGCTATTAGGGCTCTATGCACATGGGGCTTAGGAGAGTGAATTCTACTCAGTCCTGAGAAAAAGGCATTGACACCCCCTCTGTCAATTTATAGGTTGATAATTTAAATATGGTTGGAACTCTTGGGGGGTTGGGAGTAATTGCTGTAGAGAGTGCATCCATCAGGGACATGAGGTGCCCGATAGTGAGCAAGGTCTGAGAGAGAGGGGTCTGCGGAGGAATGGGTTGGGGAGTAATTCTGGGAAGAAATCACTGGGGCACCTCTGTTATGTTAACTGGAATACTTGGACCTTTGCTCGTGTAAATTATTTGGAATTACGTCTTCGGTTGATTGGTTAGACAGGTCACTTGGTCCAGGACTGTGGGATGGCTCGAGGGATGGCTCGCTCCAAGAGTCCTGCAACTCGTGGTCGCTCCAAAAGTCCCGCAGCTCGTGGCCACTCCAAGAGCCTTTTTTTTCATGGTCGTGGTAGGAAGGATAAAGGGAAGCTAGTAAAAGGCCAACCTAGCTCCCCCTCGAGCAATCTAAGAGGTCAAAGTCCGGCAATCGATGTGATTCAGGAAGCAGCAATATCCTACCATGAAAACATGACAGAGGAGATCCAAAAGCTCATTGAAAAGTGGGAAGCAGATATAAATAAGCATGCAGATACTGAGATGGATACTGAGGAGTGGAGAGGTCTAATTCCAGACCCGGGCCAAACCAGAAGTAGACTAACACAATTAAGACAGACTTCGTATCTTTACTGGTTTATGAAGAGCATCCTTGGCAAAGCCTTGGAGAAACTTTCAATGAGCCTGGTGGCATTAGCCCAAGGCTTCCCAGATTATAAGATTGAGTTTGATAATATTAAGTTCCAGTTGAGGAAACAGGATGGGTGCCTCGAGTGTATTGAGCACCACCTCCCCTGTATTTCCAAGCCATTTGAGCAGGTTGGCACCTCGGTTCATGACCCGACACCTGTGGAATCAGCCTCGATTCTAGACGAGGTTGAATAGTTTATGATTTTTTATCTATCTTTTTGCTTAATTAGTTACATGCGTCTAACATTTAAATTTTAGGTGTTCAGTAGATATGATAGTCAAACTGTAAACAATTGTGTATGTGTGAGTATCTAGGCTATGTTTTCTTGGTATGACAGACTCAAGACATTACTTTTTTGGATGGCATACCATGCCATCAGGGGGCTAATAGACTCGATTTCCTGGCAGGGCTAGTTGAGGCCACCAAACTGGTAAATTTGGTTGTATGATGTTTATAAAATGAATGAAAAAGGAGTAATACCAAGCTTACAAAAACAAAATTATCTTGGATGATGTGATATCATCTTTGCATTTTCATCATGGTCATTTACAATCTATGGTGGTTGGCCTCCTCCTCATGTTTGGATATATTGTTTTTATTCCAACTATTCGTTTCTTTTTGGTAGGCTTCCACTTTGCAACTGGTATAATATTATTGGTGATCTTGAGGTATTTCTGGCTACCAATTGTCTCACACGTGCAGAATCGAAGCTCCCCTGACAGGGATGTATTGGTTTGGATGAATATGGATGCAGAGACGCAATTCATATGTTATTCGAGGGGAGAATGGCTTTATGAAGCTCACTCTTCTCCATCTTGTTTTCCCTATACTAAACAAAAATTTCCTCTACATGTTGATAGTTATTTTTCTCCAAAGAAATACACTTAAACATAATTTCTATGGTTGTAAGGTGAAATTTGTGAGGGTGACAGATGATATAAAATCATTGGCATTTGGTCGGGATGTCTTTTGGGACCATGATTCCAATATTCAACAGTGGGGCCCTAATCAAGTGCTAGGAATTTTCTCAGATGGAGGGTCAGAAATAGAAAGAATATATCGTTGTTTAGTGAGAACCCACCATCCATTATCACCCAAAGATTAGTATAATGATGAACAATTAGTTTTTCTTTCAATTTTTACACTTTGATGATGCAGAAAAAATTCTCAACATGACATGGGTGTCTAGTAGGAATTTTTTTGTGCTTGAACATTGTTATGTGGGTTTCAACCTGGTTACGTATGTACCTCACTGAAATATGTTATGGAATAAATTTTCGAGGCTCCCTTTGGGGCTATGAAATCATCGAGCTATGGAGGACAGGGAATTGGTGGGTATGGATAAGAGAGCAGATTAGATCCTCATGGAGGTGGACTATGCTGGGGGGCTTCCTACTGACGTTGAAATTTCCTGGGGGGGTATCAAAATTTTCCAACATAAATATTACTAGGGAATCATGGGTAAATATTACATTTCCTATCAGTGGTTCAGAGGTAAATTTCCTAATCATGGGTTGAAGTCAAAATAGTTGGCTTTGTGAAAGTCAACGTATTTTGGAAAAGTGGATATTTCAACAAAATATCTTGCTTTTATCCATTATGGTCGTAATGTGGGGTCTATATTATATGGCACCAAAAAATATTATCTATCTGTCACAACGGATTCGTTGATTCTAGGTATTGTTATTTTCTCTATTCATGATGATACCTCTTTTGTTCTTCCACCCAATGTTCGTGTGAATAGGGATTATGTAAATGATACCTTTATTGAGAAGGCTATTGTAGATAATCCAAAATGTTCACATATAAATATTGTTATTCATACTGGAAATTCTTGTGTTTCTACTATTTTCAATTCCCTTCCTAACCTTATGCTAGGTTCCTCTATTGAGGATCCTATTAACCTTATGGAATCGGTGAAGGATTTGGGTCCTTTTGCTACTAAGGATATTTTTGGTCATGTTCAAGTTATAAATTCCACTATCATTCATTTCAGATTTTTTTCAAATGACTTATCTCCCAAAAATACTATTGCTGGTGACATTGATTTACTAAGCTTAAACTCGGCTTTAGACCTTAAGCCTTTAACTATTCACTCAAAGATGCTTTCCCCTGGATATCCTCCTATCAATCATATACCTTGGAAGAATGTTATTTTTAGAAAAAAAAACATAGGGGCAACATTAAATTTGACTCGTCTGAGGATATAAATCCTAGTGGGATTCTTAGATTTCATGATGAAATGGACTCTCTATCTTCTGATCCCCTTGTTGGTTCCAAATTCCAGGCTCTTAGAGATGATTTTCCCATCAATCCCTTACCACCATGATTATTATGTCTTTTAATATTAGGGGTTTGGGGGACCTACAAAAATGGATTTCCCTTTGTAATTTAATCAGGGTTCATCGACCATCTATCATCCTTATCCTAGAGACAATGGCTATTGGACACAAAGTGAAGAATTATTTCCTTCATATGTCAATGGGATGGATGTTATGTTCCATTGATGCAATTGGAGAATATGGGGTCTAGTGGCTCTGTAAGATCCGAAAATTGTTAATTTGTGTGATAATAAAACATTTGATGGTGTATTTCTCACATGTTTTGCTAGAGGATTTTTCGCATCGTTTTCATATACTCAATGTGTATGCTCCATATGTCTCTAGATTGGAATTTTGGGATTGGCTTGACTGGTCTAGTATATTAAAGATCGACTCCCTAATTTTGGTCGTGGAACTAAACCTAACGATGGTTCCAGACGAGCTCTAGGGATCGAAGTGTAAATTGGATGATTTGGGAACATATTTTAAAGACCTTTTTGGAACAATCCCTCTTGTGGATGTTAGGATGAGTCTATTTCTTCCTACTTGACGAAATGGGTGGACAGGAAGTGAAGGCATTGCAAAAAGGATCAATAGATTTCTAGTCCAAAAAAACTTGTTGGAGGATCATGTTATTATGCGTTCTTAGATAACCTCTGCACATTTGTTTGATAATGTTCCAATTTTACTATAATGGCGAGATGAGTCTACCTGGAGAGGTATCCCTTTCTAATTTAACCATACTTGGATTAAGGATCTTGAATTTGACCATTAAGTTAGATAAGTATGTTTGAGTTTTCATTATAATAAAGGGAATTCATACATGGAAGGGGTCTAGTGGAAGCAAACAAGCTTAAAATGAAGGTTTGCAACTGGATCAAGGGGGGAAAAGGAGGTCACATTAAGGAATTGCAAGATATTTAGAAAGAAATTTTGAGGCATGTTAATCCCAATAGGTTGGATATCTTCGATGAGGCCACAAATCTCGAGTTATGGACCTCGAAGTCGATAAGAGAATGATTCTTAAAGATCAAGAAGAAAAGTGGTTTCCCAAAATCCATGTCATATGGATTTCAGAAGGTGATAAAAATACTAATTTTTTTCACAAATATGCCTCTTAGCGGAGGCGTGAAAAAAATATTTGGGATATGGAGAATGTTGAGAGTCGGAAGATATCTTATTTACATGATCTACATGAGACGAATATTAAACGTTTTGGGACACTTTGTAGGGAAAGGGAAGGGATTGACATAGAGAATCAACTTAAAAGAATCCATTGATATCCTCGTATGTTCAGTCAGGAAGATAATGCTAAAATTGGGAGGTTCATCTCTCGTGAAGAATTTTTTATGTCCTAAAATATTTTATAAAGTTCAAATTTCCAGGTCCATATGGTTGGCCGGTAGAATTTTTCATTCATTTCCTGGACCTTATGGGAGAGGATTTATTGTATCTTGCTGAAGAATATCAAATCAAGTGTAAGATATCTGGTGCCCTTAATGCAACTTTTATTGCTTTGATATTAAAAGTTTTTAAGGCAAAATCCTTTGTGGATTATCGACCTATCTCTCTTTTTAATATCATTTATAAAATGATCTTGAAAGTGATTTCTTTATGTATCAAGGATCATTTTTCAATGCACATATCCTATGCTCAATTTATTTATTTTAAATAGACAGATACACGATGAAATCGCTATCGCTCAGGAATTCATTTTGTGATAACCCAAAATCACTTCTCTAATTATTGTGATCCATGTAATTAATTTGATTAAAAAAAACTTGGTTGAGTCTAGGGACACAAATTCTAGGGTTAAGGAAGGAACTATTGCTTGGATGTTTGATCTATTTTATGGAAACCATGGAAGATGATAATTTTTCCACGTAGTGAATAGTAAAAGCCATGGTTGGGAACAATAAAGGGTGATTCATCCACCCACAGTAATAGGAAAATAACTAACAATAAAAAGTTTAATAGATAGAGGGGGCAGTTGGTGTTGCCTCACTAGCCTAGGAAATACTGGCTAGACATTAAACGACCTAGGGAAGTGATGGAGAGAGGGGAAGAGGTATGGAGGCTTCAGTGTAGAATAAGGAATTCAGTAAGTCACACAAGGGATATATATTGTCTAGCTTGTATAATATGGGGAGGAATGCAACAAAGAAAGCAATCAAGGAACTACATAATGAAGGTTTATGCTTCGCTAAAAAAAATAGTGATAGGGAGGAGTTCTGGAAATAATACATGGTTTGTAACAGAGTAGATGCAACCTTAACATTTGATAGAGATATTGGAGTAATCCATGTGGAACATACAAATAAATATGACTAGAAAATCATGAAATCAATGGCACACAATGTATTCAAGAATTCTGCATTTGATCCAGCAACTGAAGGGTGTTGGAAGCCACAATGTAGGAGAATGAGCTAAGTACAATAGCTTAGAGGAAGTAGCGATCAAGTTTTTACTTGTTACACCAATGATGGAGGACCACTGCCTTCATTATTGTAGTTGGTCGTGGAGGTGAAAAACATCTGAAATTCCCTGTGCACAAGTGAAATCTCATATTTATGTTGGTCGGTGGTGGTGGTTGGCCTCTAAAGTCCCTGGTCGAGGCAGAAGAATCAGTCTAATCCCTTAAGAAATCCCTCACCTCAACTTTGGTGACTAGGCTACAAGAAATATCGTAGTGCATCCCAATCTAAGGTTGGGGGGAGAGTTTTTATCCCTAACTCAGTCGTCCAGCTCCATCTGAGATAAGTATTTCTTATTTATGGTTTATACAATGAATTTCATGCATGTGTCATTGAATTCATTTGATATGACCAGCATATAAAGCATGATATGGAATTTAGCAATTCATATGTCTAAGTACATAGATGTTTCTTTTATGTTTCATCAATGCCTATATATAATGTTGTGTGTATTGAAATGTAAAATCTAATCGAACTGAGACGATTGGTCTCAAAATAGTACTCAGTCCTGTAGGTGAAACGCTAACATAACCTCACGAATTCAGCTTGAAAATTGGACTGGGCAAAGATCAACTCATTTGATTGTTATACATACAAATATATACATGCATATTCCTACACAATAAAATTACATATTATAAGTCTAAGAATTACTTATAAACTTCAATAAAGTGGATTGTTGGAACCAGTCGTTCCATTGCTAAATGAGACTGTGGATCTCTATCTGGAACATAAATAACTGTGATACATGACCTATATGATAAGAGGAGACGATACAGTCCAAAACCCAGACATCTAATCAAAACATTGTGTTATGGAATTCATACGTACAGAAATATACCCTGGTAAAGTGTCATACTCATATCTTTGAACGACTGTAGAAGTTGCATTACAGTCCTTGAAGGACTGGAAAAGTTTTCAAAAAGACTCCAAAATGGTGTAAGAACTATAATCGTAATATTTTTGGAAATTACAGAGCATCACAACACATAGACTTGGTTGTTTTGTCACTAGTGGTTCACGTATGTGAAGAAAATTCATAATGCAAATTGGCACCATGTCGAAAAATACAACATGTACTGGGTAAACATGGAATTGATCCTCGTATGAAAAATTCCTTATAGAGCATCATTTAGATGTGTGTTTGTGCATGCAACAATGGGATGGAGGTATAACTATTTAGTATACCATCATTTATCGATACTAATGGATAGGAATTAACCGCTATGAGGAATCAACATGGTAGGCCCTGTGGGAGAATATGCAATTGTTGGAAAGGCTAAACTAGCCATAAAGATTACAACATAGGTTAAGAGTGTTCCACTGCCCTGTGCGCTCTCGAAAATATTAACAACTGATTCATTGGCCATGAAGATGCTTACTATATTACAAAATTACAATGAAGGCCCAGGGACAGGTGTTGTGTGCACTATGAAAAGGGTGTCACACTCATTTAGAAGTCTAGCCCCATGGATGTGTGCCCTCAGTTGCATGATGAGTCATGCAACCAGGAGGGAGAGAATTGGAGGTTAACGCCAAGCCCCAGTCAGAGATTCAAGCACTCCCACTCATATGGAGAATGTTAAGCATTATGGTCATAATGCAAAGTGTTAACCCGTGGAATCCTAGATGGGAGGGGATTAGTCGTCATAAGACAAGTCGCAACAAGGAAGGGTCACATGGCACGTATGACCTGGCTCTAGAGTGCATGAGCACTTATGCGATCGACGATGGTGATCCTTTTTTGAATGAACGATGAGGATCCAAAAGCGGACCCCCTCCCTCCTTCTTTGTACCAAACATGGTTGAGTCCCCGCATACCGTTGATGTGGTAAGGCCAAATGTTGACCATTGGAACACATTGGTGGAACCTCGCAGTGGAATGATGAGTGCCCCCTCCCTTGGTGACGTCATAGGGCGGAGGGGGAGGGGGCTTTGAAATTATATCATATCAATCACATCCTCAGACTCCTCATGGTTATAGGATCATGACACAAGTCCAAACAATGTGCATGGTCAAATATGTATAAATATGTGTGTGTGTGTGTGTACACATGTTTATTTTAATATATCGTGGGGTCTCGTGTGTTATATATTAGTAAGGGGGTTATCCCGATGTCATGTATTGAAAAGTGGGGTATTGCATTATATCACCATTATAAATGTTGGTAAGTCATATGAAGGAAAATAGGGTATTCGCATGGATATATATTAGAGGTATATATTACTAACTGGAATTCTACATGGGCATAGTCTTTATTGGAATATAATACACACACACACACACACACACCAATCTAATACTATAAAGTGTGGAGGGATAATCTTGGAGGGGTAAATTATAGATTCTTGAATTTTATGTATATAAGCGCATGCAGGGTCAACGTTGACTGCAATATTGATTCGAATTTATGTAGGAATGCAACAGAATACACATATAACCATAAATATAAAAATGCATCGGAAATAACACTTCATTCCATTAATATCAAAGAACTAAAATCTGTTTACAGACAGAATGGAAATAAACTAGCTAGGGCGTTGGTAGCTTATCTTTGAGAAGATATGTGGTGGCTACAAGCCTCTGAACTCTGTGTTACAATGAGGCTCGAAGGCCTATATATTATTGAGAAACAATGGAAAACCCTAAACATCCAAAAACCTAACCCTAGGAGATGAAACGCCAGAATATGGGCCATGTTGGGGTAGATTGGTACATCAATTTCCCGAGGTCGTAACTTTGGCATACTATCTCCGTTTGACACACATTATACATTGTTAAAAAGATCTATCCAAGGACTACAACTGCTGACCACAAATATTTATTCTAGAATGGAATCATATTTGTCGAAAAAGTGATGCCCAAAAAACATCGTTTAGGGCCTCAAAAACGGCTCCAAAAGTTCAAGACCCGAAAAAACTGCTAACAATAGTAAACTGTGCTATTATTAAGGAAACTGAAAAACTGAAAGAAACAATGGTGGGGCCCCAAGTGGAATAGGCGAGTGGCCACCAATATCCACCTGGATCAAATATGATAGTGCATTTATGTGGTGAACCATAGGTATGTATATATTGTATGAGAAAGTGATGTTCCAAAAACTTTATAATTATACATACATTAAAGGGGTCCACAAACCTTGTGCACATATAAAAAATGAAAAGGGAGTCCCCAAGGTCTACAAATAAACTTTATATTTGTAATTACATATATGCAAACATATATACATATAAGGGTGACATCCCATGCAAGTCTAATATTATATCATGGTGTTAAGTGTAACTATGTCATATGGACTTAGGGAAAAGTGGTGCATACCAAGTAACCCACCATGTGTAATATGTCATTAGGATATTATGCCATGTGGCACCACGTGGGGTCCACATGGGTGCCAGTACTTGGCATGACAAGTACCCTTGCAAGGCGAAGACGTAACATTTTTAAAACGAGATAGCTTTTGTTTCTAGAGTCCAATTAGGGAGAAACTTTATATCACTAGAAACATTTCAAATATATGGATACGATGAAATTGGGTCCTTTTAGTCATAAAAAGAGAAAAGAAGTCGAAATTTTTTTATTTCCCATACTCATAATTGCAAATCGAGAATCAGGTTAGATTAGTAACCACCTCTGGTTGTCGGGTTAGGTAAAGGGGTATGTTATAAGTCACTATCAAAGCTCCTAGGTTCAAAACTTGGACCTAATGGGTTATATCATAAGAGGGGTGAAGATTAAGGGCCTAATTTTTTGATATGTTCACAACTTATAAAGTGATGTTTTTTGCTGAATTGAAGTGGTGTTATACTTGTGGTTGAATGCATAGCTTGGAATAATAAGAGATTCTTCTCTCGATATTGGAGGATTACTCTAACTCTTGTTTGTTCATTCTCATCGTGTCCTCTACATTGACTTAAAGAGTAGCATAGTCTTTTCATGTCCATCTGGTTGCCTGAGAATGAGGGGGGGACCCTAATTGCTTGAATGGTAAGTTAATATGGTATTAATAACTCCTTCACATAATGGAACCACTACTTCATGAGGTTGATTATCTATTCCATATTGAGTATCCGAGCATGTAATTTACAAGAACTGCAATAGTCAAATCTAGCTTTTCCAATCTGTCTGTAAGCTTGGCCTTTATGAAACAATTCATTGTATCATATGAAAACACTGATTTTGTTGTATAGGGAATTTTTTTGACAAATTTCAACCCAAGTATAGTTACTGGTATGTAAAAAGAATCTAATCATCTGTTAAATTATCTTCCAAACATGTTGGTTCACTTGATGTACTAATATGAGACGCCCTCACCCACGACATCCATGAAGCTGATGAATCAGAAGCTTGTGTCTCCTTACCTTTTACATCTTGAAAATGAGCTGGACTTGAAAGAGGAATTGATAACTCTTCTATAGGTTGCAGTTCCTCAAATTTTGTAAATGTGATCACAACCCCTATTGTGGGTCCCCTCAGAACCAAATTCAAGGTTTGGGTACCCAAATTGGTTGGCATCCCCTTTTGTGAAGGAAGTACCCTGAAGAACATGGGTAGTGTGGGAACTTTAGGGTTATTTGGGGTGCATACCCAACCCCATACAGGGCACGAGGTTCACAAAGCAGCAATAAATTCATGCACCCTGGGGTGGGTTTACAAACCCTGGAAATTAAGTAAAAGTATTTTGGGTTGGTAAATGACTTTTATATTTCATTGATGTTGTAAAGGAATACATCATATAGTCATACATGGCCAAGCTATGAAATATGTGGATTTCCCAACCCTCCATAGATATTGAAAATAGTTTGTGTCAAGGATGAACTCCCCTCATTCTAGTACAGATACTTCATTTTCATTATACCAACTCTTGTTGTCTCCATAGGTTGTGCACAGGTTGCTCAATACTAGCTTTCATTGAATTGTGAAATTTCCAGATGTCTTATTTAGGCCTTAGGAACAACTGATCGGGAATTGTTATTATATTTGAAAAAGAATCAAAATTATTGGGAAGGAATTGGGTTATATGAGAGAATTTATTTGTGCATGCTTCCTAAAAGTGAGAACAAAGAACCAAGATGTTGAAGAATTAATTTTGATCATAGCAAAGTAAATATTATGTGATAGCATTATAGGTTGTAGCATTAGATGTAAGTTTAGCAGGTTATGAAACCTTTTGCAGGAGAGGAACTTGCTAAATAGCCTATAATTGATTCCCAGTGGAGGTGATGGAGATGTCAAATGATCATAATGTTGGGTATGTGTTATATTCTTTCCACGACTAGTCACGCACGGGGGGGGGCGCGACAACCCCCCTTGTACGTTGCACCGGGCGTAGCAGGGGAGTCACAGGGGGGGCGACAGCCCCCCCTGTTCGGGGTCCGGGACAGCGCCCCAGGAAAAAAGAAATTGGACCTTATTTTTTGGTGGGCAGACCCACCCATCGTTTTGTGCATGGGTTTGCACATTGTTTTGGGGCATGATGGTTTTCAGCCCCTGGAATTTTGTAGATCCAATCAAGGGAACTGTGATTATGTTCTAATCCAGGGTTAATGGATTGGGGTTTATGTATGCTTCGGCATGTATATATATGTGTTGTAACACTAAAAGGAATATAACGAAAAATCATGTTGGTCGTCCCGATTTGGGATCCAAGGGGGAATCTCTGTGTTTATCTGTTTTATGTTTTATGCTCTCGCTATTATTTATTTTATGTTTTAAATATTCATTCATAGATCATTTCTGTAGAGGGTTAAAACCTACATTTGGTATTGGAGTTGTTTTGGCTTCAAGGGGACGCCTTTGTTGCTAAGGTTTTTTTGCTTGAGCCTACGGTAAACCCTGTTCAGTGGGAGATATGTGGGATCGATTCTTGCAGTGAAAGAAGATGGCGAGCAGTGGAAACATAGAGATTAAGTAATTTAATGGTTAGAGCTTGGTTTTTGGAAGCTCAAGATGGAGGATATACTGGTGGATAAAGACCAGTGGATCGCGGTAGATCCAGGTACTAAACCAACGACAATGTCAGATGAAGTATGGAAGAAGTTGGATCGGAAGGTGAAGAGCACAATACGGTTGTGTGTCTCAAATTCAGTATTGTTGAATGTATCTGGGGAAGCTATAGCGAAGAATTTGTGGGACAAACTTTGGGACTTTGTACCAATCTAAGTCTCTGGTGAATAAATTGTTCCTGCAGAAAAAAATGTATAACCTGAGGATGAAGGACGGAGACTCGGTGACAGAGCATCTGAACGCCTCCAATACTATGGTAAGTCAGTTGTCATCTATTGATATTAAAATCTCAGATGAAGATAAGTGCATCATTTTGTTGTGTTCTCTACCAGACTCGTGGGATAGTCTGATTATTGCAATAGGTAGCAATACAACTACCTTGAATTTTTATGACATTGTCTCAGCCTTGCTGTCGGAGGAAATGAGATGGAGAAATATGGAGTGTCAGAATGGAGATGCCTTATCTGTACGAGGAAGGTCCTAGAACAGAAACAAGAATAAGGTTTTAAGTGGGAGATCTAAATCTCATGGAAAGTTTGTAAAAATGTGCTGGAAATGCGGAAAAGAAGGGCACTACAAAAAGGACTGCAGATCTAAAGCTCCTAAGAAAGGAAAGGGATCTGATGATGCTCCTTCTGTAGAGGCAAAAACTACCTCGGATGAAGGTGGGGATGTGTATTTGGCTTCTTCTTCAAATACACATGTAGATCATGAGTCGTGGTTGATTGACTCAGGTGCCTCATTTCACTTCACTCCCCATAGGGAGTGGTTCTACGAGTATGAGAAATATGATGGCGGTGATGTCTTCTTAGGTGATGATAGGAAGGCTAGAATCGTCGGACATGGAAAAGTAAAGCTGAAGCTGCAAGGTAGAAGGATTATAATACTTCCTGGTGTTCTAAACATTCCTGCATTGGCCAAAAATCTGATTTCTGTAAGCAAGATGGATGATGCAGGTGTAAAAACAGTGTTTGAGAAAGATACCTGTAAGATGGTTCGGGAAGAACTAGTATTAATGTGGGGAGTGTGGATTGGAACTCTGTACAAGCTTCAAGGCAGCACTCTTATTGATGGGTGCAACAGTTTTGTGGTTCACGAAAGTGGAGTGGAAAGCCTAGCGGTCTTTGGAGAAAATACCATGCTATGGCATCAAAGGCTTGGACATATTGGAGAGAAGGGCCTTCGGATACTGCATGGAAATGGTATGGTAGAAGGTATGTCTAATAGATCTTTGGATTTCAATTTCTGTGAACATTGTGTATATGGGAAGTAGAATCAGGTGAGTTTTCCTTCTGGTGCTAAGAGGGCGAACAAGATATTAGAGATTGTGCACAGTGATGTGTTTGGCCCTGTGTCAGTTCCATCACTGGGTAAGTCTGTGTACTATGTTTCATTCATAGATAACTTCTCAATGAATACATGGATATATTTCTTGAGGAATAAATTTGAATTCTTTGACAGATTTAAAGAATTTAAGGCTCTGGTGGAAAACCAAACAGAGAAGAAGATAAAGGTGCTGAGGACAGATAATGGTGGGGAGTTCTGCAAGAAGGAATTTGAAGAGTTCTGTAAGAAGTGTGGTATAGCATGGCAGAAGAATACTCCATACACACCTCAACAAAACAGAGTCACGGAAATAATGAACAAAACGCTGATGGAAAAGGAAAGAAGCATTCTCAGTGGTTGTAATGTTCCCAAATTTAGCATAGAGCTAATTGGAACATTAATTTTACTTATATCAACTAAGAAGTGAATAAATGGGTAAGGAGGCCCATGAGTAGGAACAAAATCCCTCATAATGTGAAAGGGATCATCAGAATAACCATATTTTGCACCCTCAAGTTTGAAAAGGGGTAAATACATGAGGACAAGGTCAGGTTTGACCAAGTCAATAGCGTTGCCATAGAGGGCGTGGATCACTTTGAAAGACAACACAGTGTGAATGGGGAAAATATCATTTGGTGGAGGAAACCCTAATGTGTGGGGGCCAAAGCAAGAAGGCTTTAATTTGTATAAATGGAGGACAAGGCAGCCATAGATGGATATGTTGATGAATATAGAATTTGGTCTGCATGACTATTTGCTATCTTCAGTTGTTTAACTGAGATTGTTGTGCTGCTTAGCACAAGGGATTTCCTGTTTAGGAATACTTCTCCCTTATTGAGAGGCCTCTTGAGGGATTTTACTTCATTATCCACATTTCGGGCTCAAGGCCAAGCTACCTCCTTCAGCTACAGCGTTATTCCTGTAGCAGGAAATGTTGTGTTGCAGGGTGTTGCAGTGGAGGGTTCCACAACACCATTTCCTTGGCTCATATTTCAGAGGAGGGAGCTTATATTCCTCTGGGAGGTTAGTGAGGAAGATTTATGAGCTGATTGCACATCTTTGGCATCATGCCAAGCACTTCCCATCTCCTACAGCGCATTCCATCTCCTTGACTGCGTTTTTTTTTAGTACATTTGCACTGGGGGATTGCACCACTATTTTGGAGGGTGATATCTTTAGTGATTGGATCAGCCTTTCACCTGATAGATCCATTGGATGATATTCAGCCATCATATGCAGCATCTTTAGCTATCTTCATCCATTCCCAGTTTTGAGTTGCAACTGCTACCCTGCAACTCCGGCATTTTGGCAGATTTGCATATTTCAGCCAATCCTTCCAGGATTGCCTAGAAATTGCCTTTGGGAGACTATATCTTGGCTCCCCATATTGTATGAGCTATATATTGTTATATTCATGTATTGACATCAGTTTGCAGCAGCTATTCTTCATAGACTGCACAGTCATAGCCATGGCTTTCTTCATGTAGCAGTATTTTTCATTTATCATGTATATGTTCTATTGAGGGTTGCATTACCCCACTTGAGTGATTTTTTCCTCAAGGATTTGTATACATGGTTGCTACTATGATCTAATATGATGGTTATGTGGATCTTCTGGAATTTGATGTGTTAATGTATCACTGCTATTCCATTGGTGTGTTTACATCTTGTTGTGGCCCCACATTTGGAATATCTTAAGATATTCCCAATAGTGTAGAAATTCCCTATTTTGGGATATTACAGTGGTACCGGGTTAAGACAAGAATTCTACGCAGAGGCAGTGGACACTGCATGTTACTTAGTTAATAGATCACCTTCATCAGCGTTGGAGGATAAGACTCCACACGAGGTATGGACTGGTAAGAAACCCTCTCTTTCACATCTGAGGATATTTGGATGTGATGCATATGTACATCTTCCAAAGGAGAAAATGAGAAAGTTGGATAATAAATATGAAAGGTGCATCTTTATTGGGTGTAGGGATGGTTTAAAGGGTTACAAGATTTGGAACCCAAAAATGAGGAAGGTTGTGTACAATCGAGATGTGGTGTTTAGAGAGGTAAAAGATGTTGTTAAACATGAAGTCCTACCAAAGGAACCTGAGAAGATAGAGTTTGAGCTAAAGGAGGATGAATCAGACTCTACAACAGAAGAAGACTCGGAAGAGGAAGAGCCACAAACTCCAACTGTGAAAAGATCAGTTCGGGAAAGAAGACAACCAGAAAGGTATAGTCCATCTGCTTTCTGTTCAAATTTTGCTTTAACTATAACTGATGATGATCCCAGAACCGTCAGGGAGGCAGTAGATTCAGAGGATGGAAAACTCTGGAAGGAGGCCATGGTTGATGAAATGGCATCCTTGCATAAAAATGAGGCATGGGATCTGGTGGAGTTGCCGGCTGGAAGGAAGCCCATCGGGAGAAAATGGTTGTTTAAGAAGAAGATGAATGTAGAAGGCAAGGTGGAGAAATACAAAGCTCGGTTGGTAGCAAAAGGTTATTCCCAGGTGCCGGGAATTGATTTTGGTGATATTTTTTCTCCTGTTGCCAAGGTTACTTCTATTAGATTACTTTTATCTCTTGCTGCTGCATTTGATTTTGAGATAGAACAGATGGATGTGAAGACAACATTTCTTCACGGGGATCTAGAAGAGGAGATCTACATGAAGCAACCTGAAGGCTTTATGGTGAAGGGTAAGAAAGAACTAGTATGCAGGTTGAAGAAGTCTCTGTATGGGTTAAAACAGTCACCAAGGATGTGGTATCGGAAATTTGATACCTATATACGGGGACTTGGCTTCACCAGAAGCAAGGAGGATCATTGTGTTTATTTTAAATTAATTGGTGACCATGTTATTTATTTGGTCTTGTATGTGGATGATATGTTGTTGATTGGAAATGGCAAATAAATTATCCAAGATTTGAAGACCCAACTGTTCTCCAAATTCGACATGAAGGATCTTAGTGCTGCAAACTATATTTTGGGCATGGAAATTAAGAGAGATCGGGCAAAGAGGAAGCTCTGGTTAAACCAGAGGAAGTATGTCGAGAGTATATTGCAGAGGTTCAATATGCAGGATAGTAAACCGGTGAATGTTTCGATTCTTGTAGGTACAAAGATGTATGTTGAACAGTGTCCCAAGACACAAGAAGAAGAGGAGGATATGTCCCGTGTTCCATATGCAAGTGTAGTGGGTAGCCTGATGTATGAAATGGTCTGTATTAGACTAGAAATTGCACATGCAGTGGGAGTATTGAGCAAGTTTATGTCAAACCCAGGGAAGGATCATTGGACAAAAGTGAAGCGGGTTTTCAGATATTTGTGTGGCACTAGTGATTATGGCTTGTGCTACTAGGGAAGACCAGGATTGGAAAGAGTGTTGGATATTCGTGGTTTTGTTGATGCAGACTTGGCTGGAGATATGGACCAAAGAAGATCTACAAGTGGGTATGTGTTTAGCCTATTTGGAGGTGCAGTCAGTTGGATGAGTAAAAGACAGTCTGTAGTGGCTCTTTCAACTACAGAGGCAGAATACATAGCAGCCACTCATGCAAGCAAAGAAGCAGTTTGGTTGCAGATATTGTGTTCAAGTATGGGGTTGGTCCAGCAAGCTATAAGGATAAACTGTAATAACCAAAGTGAAATTTTCTTGGCTAAGAACCTTGCTTATAATTCAAAGGCAAAGCACATTGATGTTCAATATCATTTTGTGAGAGATATGGTTGAGGCTAAAAGGATGTTGCTGGTAAAGGTGGACACCTTGAAGAATGTTGCAGATGCATTGACGAAGTCTGCGAGCACTCAGAAGTTATCTTGGTGTAGATAAACAATGGGTTTTGCAGAGCTGGGCTAATGACTAAGCTCTCCTATGGCCCCCTGCGGAAAGAAAACAACAAGTGGGAGAATGTTGGGTATGTGTTAAAAAAATTGGACCTTATTTTTCGGTGGGCAGACATGCCCATCGTTTTGTGCATGGGTTTGCATATGGTTTTGGGCGTGATGATTTTCGGCCCTGGTATTTTGTAGATCCGATCAAGGGAACTACGGTTATGTTCTAATACAGGGTTAATGGATTGGGGTTTATGTATGCTTCGGCATGTATATATGTGTTGCAACACTAAAAGGAATATAATGAAAAATCAAGCTGGTCGTCCCGATTTGGGATCCAGGGGAAATCTCTGTGTTTATCTGTTTTATGTTCTATGCTCTCGCTATTGTTTATTTTATTTTTTAAAGATTCGTTCGTAGATAATTTATGTACAGGGTTAAAACCTACACATAAACCAAGCTCTCTAGAAATCGTTGGTATTAGAAAAATCATAATGGTGATATTAATAAAAAGGCTCACTTGCACTACTTTGTTATGTCAGAACACGGATGCTTTTGTACCATTACATCCCATTCAACATTCCCATCATTTCCATTCTGGTGGCTCCAATGAGGGAGAAATTATGTATATTATGCAATTAGCCAACAAGGTAGAAAAAAGCTCTTTCCTTCAACTCATCTCTTGCTCTACAATTTTCTTAACTGAAAGTGAATTGATATAGATGGATCGCTTGCCCACACACACACACATAGATCTATATATGTGTGTGTGTGTGTGTGTGTGTGTGTGTGTGTGTGTGTAAATCTGAAAACAAGTTTATGAAGGTGTTGATGTGATGAACTAATACCTGCTGAAGATGATTTTGTGTTCCTGCAATCTGATAGCTCTTATGCTCTGAAAATATACATAATATCTCTCTTGTACAATTGATACATTGTGTTAGGTGTTGTATCTTAACATTAACAATGTAGTTCTCATGATGCTGACTACATATATTTTGTAATGGGACATGACCCATTCACAAAATAAACTAAATGCTGGTAATTCTACTTGTTTTCCAAGAGATTTTGATGCATTAGTACTTACATATCCTTATGATTCTTGGGGTAACAAGATAGAATTGTGGAATATCACCTTTGAAATGATTGAATATGTGAAATAATATTTTGTTTACTTGACACAACAACCACCGGTCATATGAATGATATCTTAAGGTCTGATTGTACCATTATTATGTTACTATAACAAATTTATGATGTCCTCACTGCTCTATAACACAAACCTACACTTAATGATAATGATGGAAGTGTTTAAAGAGTTTATTTAAATGGTATTGATGGTGGTCTCAGTGAAGAGGTTGAATTTCATCACTTTGTTGGTATGAATCGCAAATTAGATTCTAATGTTGCAATTGCAAGATGATAATCATGCCTTATATGCATATGTGTATATATGTGTTCATGAATTTCAAGGAAAACTTATATATTATTTATTTTGGTTATACTGTGAAGTTGATGACAATCCTATGATGTGTGAACAACTACAGGGCGACACGCTTGAGTTCACTTGGTAAACCACTGATGATGTATTTGTATTTTTAATTATGAATTGATAGTTCAAGGTTTGTGGTAACACATGGGAAGAATAGAGGACTTGAAGGCTCAATTCAGGGAATTGGAAACTGAGCTAAGGATATGTAAGGTAGAGATAAAGAACCTTGTTAGGAAATAACAAGACGTGATAGATTGGAACTATGAACTACAAGAACGCTTGTGGGAATTGATATACTAGGTTCAAACCTTGGTAAAGAAAAAATATTTGGTAGGAAAAGACCTCGAGAGATTGAGATGGAAAGAAAACCCATGTTTTGTTGGTCTTATGGGGAAGAGCACCTAAAACAAGACTATACCCACAAGATGAAAAACAAGGGAAATTGATTTAGTTACATATGTATATGCATGGTTGGTGGCTGAGAGTACCATGAGTGTTGGACTCGGGACATTAAGTCAAATTTTGGACTACTTTGTTGATATTTTTATGTTATTCCTTTAAACTTTAAGCTTATGATTGATTGTTAAATTATTGTTGAATATGAAAAGCCATGTTGTTTTGTTTGTAGTTTTATATTATGATTGTGATTATGGATGTTATTTTCTTTTATGATTTTATCCTTTATTTTTATTTTTTTTCTAAGTTAGACTATATCTATTATATTATACAAGGCAAAATATTACATATCTCTTCCTCTAGACTTGGCAAGGCAATTCCGGAGGGAAGTATCAAGAGTTTGAAACTAGAATACGGACTGCCCTAGCTGGGGAAACTAGTCCACCAATAGCACCAAATAAACGTTGCCCAGAATGGGAAACCAACATACATAGTAGCGAAATTTAAACTGAAACCTGACAGCGAAGTCTTCCAGAACATGTTTAAACTAGAGAATGTAATGAAAAAATTAGAAAGAGAGAAGAGCACCCTGCAAATGAAAGTAGGGTGGACCTTCATTCTTCTTGTTGGAGTTGGGGTCTTCCTCCTCGACCCTGCAAACATAGAAAGAGTCATCATCCTCCTTGCTCAGCGCGTGGCTAGTGGCCTGAATCTATGGCGACCCCGGAGTGTCTGGCTGTTTGGAGGTGGCAGCAAGCTGATTGGTGTCTTCATCCTTATCTCCTGCGTCGTTATTTGAACTTCGACCATCACTGGAACCTGAATTGTTGCTGGTGCAATGGCTGCTGCTGGAGGCACTCTGCACAGGTAGATCTTTCATCTTGCGAGGGATGAAGGCCGACTCTGGTGGGATGGTTGACTTGCGCAGTCGCTTTTTAGGCCGAATGCTTAAAGAAGCCGGAGGGGAGACAGGGAGCTGCAAGGATAATTGAGCGGATAGATTGACAGGGTCGAGCATACTCGGCTCCTCGCAGCCCACAGAAAGATTCAGTTCCCTGCTCATGGCATTTGATAGAGGTGGTCTGGATGGGAGGCCGTAGCCTCCATCTCTTCGACACCGCATATGGTGACACTTAGGCATGATAGACGAAGGAACAGAGGTGCAGTACAGGGAGGGAGCGCTCGACATCATAGGAGAGGATTTTCCACCACCTGATAACATCGTGGGAAGGTTGTGACAGGGTTGAGCAGGGCCAAGAGCCAAGGGTTGAAAGGAAGAGCGGGAGGCATGCACAGATAACAGGAGGGAGAGCCGAATGGAGGTCGAATGAGTGTCGGTAGCAGGCTTAATAGCCATGGTGATGGAATCGAGAGCCCTTAATGCTCTGTAGCAAGATGACATTGCAATGAAGGTGGTGAAGTGTGAAATTAAGACTAGATTGCTCGGGAATTTAACGTTGGGCGGGCGACCATGTGCGGGCGTGTGGGATGGAAAGTTTTCCTACCACATGGCGTCCAGGTGGCCCCTCCGATCACTGCAAGGCACCCGCATCCAGGTGGTGGAGGTCTTTGTGCACCAGGAGAGTGTATTCATGTTTGATAGCTTCATCATCAAGGGATTGGAGAGAGCTTGTGGTGAGAGGAGCACTGTGTGAGACTCCTTTGTTGGCTAAGAGGTCAGCAACATCATTGGTCATTCTTCTGATGTGCTTGAAGGATACTGCTGAGTGGTTGTGGAGCTAATGTTCCAGGAGCTTGAAGCGTATTGCTAATCGCCAACTCATAGTGAACTTTGAAGCAGAGGACCCCGCTTGGAGACGCTTAGCAATGTCTATGATGATTTTGGAGTCTCCTTCTATTTCCAGAGAGAAGAAGTTATTTTCTTGGGCTAAGAGGAGCCCCTGAAACAGTCCCTCGAGCTCGGCTGAATTGTTGGTGTCCTAGCCCATGGAACCAAAGAAGATCAAGAGAGCATCGCCTTCCAAGTTTTTGATGATCCTGCTAAAACCTACGTCCCCTGGATTGCCTTTGGACGCACCATAAAAGTTGAGCTTGAAGAGGCCAGGAGGTGGAGGAGACCAAGAATAGGGGGAGCTTGGAGAGTGGTTTGAAGGGGCTCTGAGATTGAAAACGAGTGAAGCGAGAGATTCCAGTTGTACCATATGATTTTCTCCCTTGGATGAGAGGGGAGTCAGAGTCTTGCCATCGGTGAAGTGCCAAGGTTTCTTGTAGATTGCTACATATGGTGGTCCAGAGATTTTCAGGAGGAGTGTTTTGATCCTGAAAGATGTGGTGGTTCCTCTCTTTCCAAATAGCCAAAAGGATGTGCCCGGGGAGGATTATCAAAATAGAGTTAAGAAGATCACAAAGGAAGGGGGTGGAGGCCCAAGTTCTGATGGTGTTGAGAATGTATCCCAGGTTCCTATCTGATCTCCTGCTCAGCAACACAGCTTTGTCCCAAAGTGTGTTGGCTAGGGCGCACGAGTTGAAGAGGTGCTCAATGTTTTCTTTCGCATTACCACAATTTGGACAGTGAGAGGGGCCCTCAAACCCTTTTCCAGGAAGATTATCCCATGTGAGAATGCACCTTTTTCTTAGAAGCCAGAGAAAAGTTGATATTTTGGCTAGATTCTAGGATGTCAAATTTTGGACCAGATAATATCTTGACGATTCTGAAGGTTGGGGAGGAGTAGGCGATAGGCCTCTTTCGTGGTGAAATTCCCTTGGGAGGAGTAACCCCAACGCACTATATCGTCCTCTTCAGCAAGGCGTATTCTCCTTTTTGCGAGTTCCTGTCTAATGTCATCCGTTAGCTGAAGTCCATGAACCTCCTGTAGCTGATCAACTGAGAGCCATTGACGGAATTGAGGATTGATCTAATGATTGATCTAAGGACTCCAAAAACAGTTAATCTAGGGATTTTCCTGATGAGTGAGAATGCCCTACAAAGTTGAGTTGGGGAAGAGAGTGGAAAATTTAGGCATTTGTTGCCAAGATTCATTCGAGAACTTGGCCAGGGTTCCTAATTGAAATTCCCAGAAGCTGTGATCTCTTACTAGAGCCCTGTGTTGTTTTGCATCTTTCCAAATGAGGGAACCATCCATCTCAATCTCAAGGAAAATTAGATCCCTGACTGGCTAGTTATTTTCATATTTGGAGAGCCAGAGCTATGCCTAAGCGACCTCAGGATTAGATATCCACTGCCACTAGATTTTGGCTCCCATTACTGCATTGTTATGTTGAGGATCTTTTAGGCCCAACCCACCCAAGGCTTTTGGAGCACACACATCTTTCCAATTGACTAGAGCCCATTTCCTCTTATCCTTCTTGCCTCCCCAAAGAAAATTACGTTGAAGGTTTCTGATGGCTTTGAGGACCCATTTGGGGGCAGCCAGAACTGAAAAAAGGTAGAGAGGCATGGACTGGAGGACAGATTTGATAGGGACAAGGCGACTAGCCAGATTAAGGGCCTGATGGGTCCAAAGGGAGAGTCGGTTCTCCAACTTGTCAAGAAGGTCTTTCCAGGAGGCATGCTTGATAGCCAAGTCAATGAGGGGGGCGCTCAGGTACTTAGAGGGGGGAGAGGAGATGGAGAACCCCATAATTTTTGCAATGTTGCACTAGGTGAGGAGAGGAGTGTTGAAGAAGAAAATTTGAGATTTAGCCTGATTGATAGTGGGACCAGCAGCGAGGGAGAAGCAGTCAAAAATGTCTTTGAAAGAATTGGATTCCTGAACAGAAGGATAACCAAAGAGAATATTGTCATCCACAAATTTCTCGTGGGAGATGGGAGGGCGGCGGTTGATGAACAACCCTTTGAGGGACCCCATCCTGACATGGTGATTGAAGAGCCTTCCTAGTCCTTCAACCATAAGAACAAAGAGAAAGGGAGAGAGAGGGCCACCTTGACAGATGCCTCTGGAGGGCAAGAAGGGCATGGAGGGGGAACCATTAAGCATAATAGAGAATATCAGGGAGGAGATAAGACTCATGATCCATCAAATCTAGGTAGGGCTGAATCCGAAGGATGGCAGCATTTGATGGACATATGACCAACTGAGTTTATCAAAAGCTTTTCAGAGGTCGATCTTGAGAAGCATACCTGGGATTTTATGAGTCTTCAGAGAATGGGTAACCTCATGGGTGAGGATGATTCCGTCGAGAATATGCCTGACTTCTACATAGCCAGTTTTCTCTGGAGATATTAGAAGGGGCAGCAGAGGTTTGTGTAGAAATTATATGCACTAAGTATGCATATGTCCAAGATCCACCTGATCTCACACTATTTAACTTTGTGCAAGATATTGAATCTATTCCACTTGTTAATCTTTTGCGGAAAAATTAAATGCACACACATGTGAAGCATAAACAAAAATATTCAATCGCACATAACACAGTTTTTAACCGGGAAAGCCTGAAGCTGAAAACCCCAACTATATATTATGTAACATGGAGATCATATGACAATCTCATACAAACATACAAAGCTTATCACGCTCTCAGTATAGTACAATCATCATACACTATACAGGCCTAATCTTGCAAATCCATGCACCGATCTAGGCCACTTGCCAGCCTGCCTCCACTGCGCAATCTCTACTGAAGAATAGCTCTGAATGAATTCGAATTACTCTTGGATTGACTGCGCAATCCTCATTGGCATCTCCACTATGTGTTGGATGCAATAAATGCATCACTAATAGTCACAACAGATAGTCTATCTTGCCCTTTCACCTATCTCTCCACTGGTCTCCACTGAAACTTCCATGCACTGTAGTTAACTGATGTATTGTTCAGTTGATTAATGAGTTATTATTTGTGAATTAATTAAATAATTAATTCACTCCACTCTCACTAGTGTATCAATCAGTTAGACTAGATACAACTAGCTCAACTGAGTCTAACTGAGTTAAAATAAATACAACTCCATAACTACTTCTTCCAACTGTGTCATAACTCTGCCACTTGAGTTCTAACTGAGTCCTCCATGCAATAGCTCCAGTAAACCCTCAGGAATAGCGTAATTCCTTCTGTCAGCTGTTGTGCCACATCTGTGCATTGAACTGAAGTGCTCCAAGAGAATAAGTTGTTGTTTAGAGTCTGATTGTTATTAAGAGCTAATAATAATCGACATGCATCTATTTTTAGATTGAGGATCTATAAATAGACTTTGCCAAATATTCTAAAAATAGAATTTCATCTATTTTTCCAACTTGATCAACCATCCACAAATAGCATCCTGCAACTTCTGAAATATGATCGACATGTCTAAAAATAGACTTGCGCCAAAAATAGCCTGCGGGCCCACTTAGTGAAGGTGACTCTTTTCACTAAGCTCATCATCTTGTTGAATCTAAACACTCCCTCTCAACAAGATAGGGATTATCCTTCACCTCGATCCTGCCTCTATGGTATTCGAATTTGCTCCTGGTGAGCACCTTCGTCAAAATATCTGCATCCTGATCCTCCGTCGGAATGTACTGAAGCAACATGATCTTCCGCTACACACAATCTCTGATATGATGATACCGGATATCAATATTTTTAGATCTATCATGAAACACAGGATCAACCGAGAGTTTAATGCAACTCTGATTATCACAATGAATCACTGTGGGATCTAAATGTGAACCGAACAAACCAACCAGAATCTTCCTCATCTAGATAGCCTCACTGCAGCTAAACTTGTTTCCATGTATTATGCTTCCGCTGAACTGAGTGCCACAGATCTTTGTTTCCTGTTGTACCAAGAAATGGTCGTAGATTCGATACTGAAAATCCCTCCTGATGTGCTCTTTCTGTCTGTTGGGCTTCCTGCCCAATCTGCATCCGTGAAGCCATGCAACTTCACCTCATCCGTCTATCTGTACCATAAACCATACTCAGATGTGCCCCTGAGATATCTCAGGACATGCTTGCCTGCCTTCCAAAACAGCTTGGTAGGCTTAACCATCGCCAGAAAGCCGGTTCACCGCATAGCATATGTCCCGTCTTGTATTAACTAAATACATGAGCGAACCCACCAACTCGTCGACAAACAAAGGCATCCACTACCTCTCCGCCGATGTGGCATCCTTTCCACCCCCGGAAGAGGAGTGTCGATAGGTTTGCGCCTTACATGTGAAACTTCCGCATCTTCCTCGAGCATACTTGCCTTGAGACATGTCAGCTCACCTTCCCGCCGCCATATTTCCAATCCAAGGAAATAATGAAGGAGGCCCAAATCCTTCATCTGAAACTTGTTTGCAAGATCAGCCTTGCATTAGTGTATCAAATGCTCATCACCTGTTAGTACCAAATCATCCACATAAAATACAATGATCAAAAGCTTACCCTCAACCACAATCTGGTACAGGTTTTCTTCTGCCTCACTCTTGGTGAAGCCAAGTCTAGTGAAATAGCTGTCGATCTGAGTGTACCAAGCACAGGGTTCTTGTTTCAGCCCATACAATTCTCTTTTGAGTCTGCACACATGCGACTCGCTGTTGAAGATCTCAAATCCTTCATGCTTCTCAATGTACACCTCTTCCTCAATGATCCCATTTAGGAACGTAGTCTTCACATCCATCTGATGAATGTGCCAACCCATCTGCGCTGAGAGAGGAAGGATGGTATGTATGGAAGAATACCGTGCGACAGGTGAAAAGGTTTCTTCATAGTCAATCCCCTCAATCTATGAGAAGCCCTGAGCAACAAATATTTCCTTATACTTCTCGACACTCCCATCAACAGCTTGCTTTAACTTGTAGATCCATCTTGATCCTACAACTGATTTTCCCACCAGCCTTGGAACAATCTCCCAAGCACTCTTTTTGACAATGGAGTCATACTCCACCATGGCATCTACTCATGTGGGCTCCTGTGCTGCTTCTTCAAAATAATATGGCTCTGTCACAATACACTTGCTCATAAGAGCCATGTATCCAGTATATCGGTTAGGTGACTGTCTCTGTCTGCGCTGTGATGTAGGAACTCCTAGATTCCGTGCTACATCAAGCTCTCGCCCCGCGCCTTCCTCTCAAGGCACGCTTCCTCGCCTTGCCTCGGGCGTTCTGTCTGCATGAGTGGACTCCTCCACTCCATGAATCTCCTCCTGTGGTTGATCCACATCCAGAGGCTCATCTTTTGGAACAAGAATTTCTTCCTCTGCGTGCAAGTGTAGCTCCCTCTCAAGCGACAACTGCATGGCTTTCACCTCATTGAATTTTATATCCCGTCACATAACAGTCATCCAACTGTTTGGAAAATACACACGATAGTTATGGGGTGTTTCTGTGTACCCCACAAATATCCCAACTTCTGCAGTCGACTCCAACTTTTTCCTGGCGTCCTTTGTCACATGAATGTAAATAGGTAAGCCAAAAATCTTCAAATGAGAAATATTAGGCTTCTTACCAGTAAAAGCTTCCTCGGGTGTACTCATGCCAAGTACTCTATGAGGACAACGGTTTTGCACATAAACCGCAGTGTTGCATGCTTCCACCCACAAGTGCATCGGTAGGCCCTGGTCATGCAGCATCGCTCGTGTAGCACCCACGATCGTTCTGTTATTTCTCTCCACGACCCCATTCTGCTGTGGGTTATGAGGCGCTATGAGTTCTCTTCGAATTCCTTCTGTGCTATAGAAGTCTTTGAATTCGCCCGAGATGTATTCACCACCATTATCGCTCCTTAGAGCTTTCACCTGCTTCCCCGACTCCTTCTCCACCAATGCCTTGAACTCACAGAACTTTGAGAACGTTTCACTGTTCTTCTGCATGAAGAAGATCCAGCATCTACGAGAAAATTCATCAACAAATATCACATAATACCTGTGTTTCTCTATTGAAGCAACCGAGAATGGTCCACACACGTCTGTGTTAATTCTCTCCAGGATCACCGAAGCACGGTTCTCCTTCTCATGAAAGGTGGTCTTTACAAACTTACCCATTTTACATCCTTTGCACTGATCTGACTGCGCAAGAGTACCCTTGGGAAGTCCAGTAGAAATTTTCTGCAAAATCTTCAAAGTGCCATGGTGAAGATGGCACAATCTCTTGTTCCATAATTCGCCCTCATCACGGCTCACTACTTCTTCTGCTTTGCCTACCATTGCAACGCAGCTATCTACCTCTATCTTGTAAAGGTTCTTAATTCGAACCCCTATCTTCTTGGTTTGACCCGTTGTTTTATGTCAAAGGAAAGCTTTTCCCTCACTGAAAACAACATCATAACCTCTGTCTTCCAGCATTGCGACTGAGACCAAGTTCTTCTTCAGACCTGGAACATGCATAACATTCTTCAACAAGAATGGATTACCAAACTCCCTCTTAAAGGAATGGTCCCAATGCCAGTCGCATTATACTGACCATCGTCGCCCATCTCTATATGCATCTGGAGGTCCTTCTCCTCCAAGTCACTAAACAACTCTTTGTCTCCTGTCATATGGAAATACGCACCACTGTCAAGATACCACACCGATCCCATGCAGCTTGAAACCAAGCATGCGATCAAAGAAAAATCCAGCTCAAATTGTGAGGCTAAGGCCTCTCCAGCTGCAGATCCAGCAGCCTGCTTATTCTTCTTCTTCTGTGGACAGTTTGTGGCGAAATGTCCATGCTCATGACGGTGAAAACACTTCACTTTGGACAAGTCCTTATTCTTGCCTTTAGCACCGGATTTTGAAGAATATTTGTTCCCCTTCCCTTTCCTTGCTTTGGCAGCCAAAGCACAATTATCTTCATCTTCATTCTTCGATGAAGATCCATCCCTGGTACCCTGCCTTATCTCCTCCTACACAGATCTGACCAAAGTCGCTCCCATCCCGGCAGTTTTTCCCGTCCATTGACAAAGTATTCGTAGCTATGCCAACTCTTCGGAAGCCCAAGGAGAGCCAAGATCACCAAGTCTTATTCATCAACAGTAACCCCCACACTTCCCATCTCATCCTTGCAGTGGACAAACTTCGTGAGGTATTTTGGAATACTATCGCCTTTCTCCATTTTTATTTTTTTGAGCTTGTCTTTAAGCGCCAACTTCCTCTGGTCACTTCTGCTTTGGAACAAATCTGTCAAAGCCTTCCACATTAATAATGGAGTGGCTTTCCCATGAAGGCTGGACACAATTTGGTCCTTCACACCTTCCAACAGAATCCTCCTCGTCTTTGCAGTCTTCTTTTGCCATGCATCAAGTAATGCAACATCGCTAGATCCCAACTTAGGAACATCGCTATCAATGAACTCCTTCAGCCCATTATCCTCCAGCACCGCCTCCATCCTGTCCTTCCATTCTATGTAATTCGAGCTCCCATCAAGGGCATACTCCAATCTCAACCCGTTGAAATACATTTCAATGTATACTCGATTTCTGCACCAAGAATTTTTTGTAGCAAATTCGAATTGTCCACCAACACAAACTCACTTCACAATTGCAATCTTCAATCAACAATGCTCTGATACCATGTAGAAATTATATGCACTAAGCATGCATATGTCCAAGATCCACCTGATATCACACTATTTAACTTTATGCAAGATACTAAATCTATTCCACTTGTTAATCTTTTGTGGAAAAATTAATTGCACACACATCTGAAGCATAAAAAAAAATATTCAATCGCACATAACATAGTTTTTAACTAGGAAAGCTTGAAGCTAAAAACCCCAACTATATATTATGTAACATGGATATCATATGACAATCTCATACAAACATACAAAGCTTATCACAAGCTCTTAGTACAATACAATCGTCATACACTATACATGCCTAATCTTGCAAATCCATGCACCGATCTATGCCACCTGCTAGCTTGCTTCCACTACGCAATCTCTGCTAAAGAATAGCTCTGAATGAATTCGAATTACCCTTGGATTGAATGCGCAATAGTCATTGGCATCTCCACTGTGTGCTGGATGCAATCAATGCATCACTAATAGTCACAACAGATAGTCTATCTTGCCCTTTCACCTATCTCTCCACCTGTCTCCACCGAAACCCGCTACGACCGCCATGACCAAGCCTATTGTTCAATTGATTAATGAGTTATTATCAGAATTAATTAACTAATTAACTACTCCACTCTATCATGTTAGTGAACAATCAACAGACTAGATACAACTAGCTCAACTTCGAGTCTAACCGAGTTAAACTAAATACAACCTTACAACTACTTCTTCCAACCGTGGCATAACTCTGCCACGCCACTTGAGTTCTAATCGAGTCCCATAATAGTTCAAAGAAACCCTCGGTGGAATGTTGTAATTCCTTCAGCCCACTGATTTGACAAATCTTTATAGTGAAATTAAGTGCTCCAAGAGAACAAGTTGTTGTTTAGATTCTGATTATTATTAAGAGCTAATAATAATCGACATGCATCTATTTTTAGATTAACGATCTATAAATAGACTTCGCCCAATATTCTAAAAATAGAATTTCATCTATTTTTCCAACTTGATCAACCATCCACAAATAGCATCCTGCAACTTCTGAAATATGATCGACATGTCTAAAAATAGACATAGTATAAAAATAGACTTGCGCCAAAAATAGCCTGTGGGCCCACTTAGTGAAGGCGACTCTTTTCACTAAGCTCATCATCTTGTTGAATCTCAACAGTTTGAGATGGTTAGCAATCACCTTGAAGACAAGCTTGTACAGGACATTGCAGAGGGAAATTGGTCTATATTTTCTTGGAGTGGTCGCCTACTCCTCCTTGGGGATGAGAGTTAGGAAGGTGGCATTGAGGGCAGGGAGCATCCAATGCATTGTTCTGGATTCCTTGACCATTTCCCAAATCTCCAGCTTGATGTCTTCCCATAAAAAGTGGAAGAAGTTGGTGGTAAAGCCATCCAGGCCAAGGGCTTTCCTAGCTTTAAGTTGAGCCATGGTTTGGTCCACCTCCTGCAGTTGAACGGGTCATAGCAGAATTTGATTGTGGTCATTCGTGATGATGGCTGGAATGTGCTGGGTGATGGTGTTGATGGCCTCTTGTCGGTCCACCTAGTTTCAGCGAGAGTCTCCTTGAAGTAGTTGAGGAGCTCGTGTTCAATCTCCTCGTGCGTTTCTAGATTGATACCTTGGTTGTTTTTTAAGGTGGAGATTCGAGTGACCATCCTTTGTTGGATGGTGGAGCGATGGAAGAATTTCATGTTCTTCTCTCCCTCTTTGAGCCAACGAATTCTGGACATCTGTTTCCAGAGAATCTCCTCCTACACAACTCTCTCCTCAATTAGATTCTTGAGCTATTATTCCTATTTTTCCAAATCCTCCATGCGGCCTGACATGATGAAGGTTTGTTGGGGGGTTGCCATTCGAGCCTCCAAATCCCTTTGGCTCCTGAAAATATTGCCAAAGGTATGCTGGTTCCAATGCTTTAATTTGGCCTTGATGATCTTTAGCTTTTGTTGAACTCGGTACATTTTTTACCCTTCATGTGGGATGATGTTGCGCCACCATTCGGTAACCATTTCTTTAAAACCAGGGTGGGGTAGCCAAAAATGTTCGAACTGGAAAGGTTTATTGAGGGCCTTGCCTGGCCTCACCCACTACAGCTATATAGGCCAATGATCGGAGCCTGCCGTAGGGAGGATGGTGGAAAATATGTCACCTCGATCTTGAATGAAGGCTTCAGAGATGAGAAAGTGATCCAAACGAGAAGCTATTTGTTGGGAGCCTCTTCTGCGATTATTCCAAGTGTGGAGCCCGTTGGATGTAGGAAGATCAATCAGTTGATTGTGGAGAATGAATTCTTTGAACCTGTGACTATCGGTGTCCAAATGCATGCGATCACCTCACTTTTCTCTGAGGCTAGTGATCAGATTGAAGTCACCTCCCAAAATCTAGAGGGGAGGAGAGCGTTGATCATTGAGGGAAGCGATGTCATCTAGGAGCTAAATTTTGCGGGTAGAGGTTTTGGGGAAGTATACATTGGTGAGAAGACTATGAATGTCATTACCAATTAGATGGAAGGAAGTTTGGATGAAATGAAGTGAGGCATGGAGATTGGAGAGGGAGATGACGGAAGGATTCCAAGCTATGGCTAGACCTTTGGAGGCCCCCATTGAGTCACCAGCGACAGTATTGTAACCAGGCCAGAGCTTGGATAAAATGGAGTGGAAAGTGGTACTTGAGCATTTAGTTTCCTGCATGAAGAAGATGGAGGGGTTGTCATGCCTTATTTGATTTTTTATCATATGAAGCTTTGAGGGGCTATTAATCCCTCTAATTTTCTATTAAGTGAGCTTCATCATTTAGGATGTTGGTTCAGAGCCTTAAATAACTTCGCCAGCTTAGGGTATCGGCCAGATTCAAGTAGTTGATCCCCCATAATTATCAGTCTTTGCAGATCTGTCAGCCTCCCTCATTTCCTGGATTCTCTGATGATGTTGTTTGTTTACCTTGGAATATGTTCCCCCTAGATTCCTAGTTGCTCGCTTCCTTTTAGAAGCTGGGCTTTGAGAAGAGCTTCCTCCAGACTATCTATTTGTCTTCCCGGGATGGTATGATATTCCTTGAATTTGCATGCCTTTTCCAACCCTGTGATGTCCAAATCCCCAAAATATATGGTTTCATGTTCTTCATCCATGTAGATGATGGGGGTGTGGTTCTTGCCATATTACTGAACTTTCTCCTGAAGAGGAATAGCTTGAGAGTCTATGTCCATATTAGAGTTGGGCTTCTGGGTTGGATCATGGATCTGGGTAGAAGCAGAGATCTGGATCTCTTTTTGCTTTTCCTTCTTTTTGGATCCTTGAGACTTGTTCTGTGCATTTTTCTCAAGGGGGGTAGTACTGAGAGGGGGTTTTGAACTGGATGCAGGGGCTGTGAGGGGACAAGTTTCCAGAGTTGCTACCAAGGGGTCCTCCTCCAGTGTTTGGTTAGACAGGAGATGGAAGCTATTGTTGGTGGAGGGTTGAGAGGGACCAAGGTTGGTGGTGGTATTTTTTGCATGCCTTTTTCGAGGGGCGACTTTGGTGAAGCCATCTTGGTCAGTGGAAGCAGGGCTAGAGGTGGCCTAGGGCGGGGATTTCTGTGGTAAATCTCTGAAGAGATGGCCATCCATGTGGAATTTAAGACAACGGAAGGGAACATGCTCATAATAAATCATTTGAATCCATTCGAAGTCATCATGACATAAACTTACCGAGTCTGGGAGGGCTTTGGCGAGATGCAAGTAGACGCAGATTCTGGCATAGGCAGTGTACCTATTGTGTTTGGTTTCTTCTGCGATCTTGATGAAGGATCCTATGTTGTTGCCTATTTCTTTGAGGGTCATCTCCTCCCAATATTCCTGCGGCAGAGAATAGAGGCGGATCCAGACCGGCACCCAGTTGAAATCTTCTTTGTCGGGGTTGAATCGCTCGACCCAATCTCGGAGGAACAAACCTGTAGCATTGAAGAAATAAGGCCCTCCATCCATAACACGATTTTTGTCCTCGAGGTAGGTAAATATGATATTGAAGAAACCCTTGGGGCCAAGTTGGAGAGTGACCTGGCCTTTTGGCTTCCATTTGGTATTTATCTAGCCATAGAGGGCTTTTTCAGTTGGCCATAATTCGATGAACTTGCCAATGAGAGCATGATCATGCATGAACTGGATCCTGCCATTGATCCGTTTTGCAGGGAAGTGGATCTTGGGCCTCTTGGGCTCGATTGGAATATAAGTCAAGGACGTAACATTGTGCTTTGTATTGCCACCAGTGTCGTATTTTGCTTGATTTGCATGGATTTCTCCATATTTGGTAGCACCAAACTACGCAGCCTGGGTCGTATCAGGTGTGCCAAATTTAATGATATTGGCAGATTCGTCAATGTCTCCAGAGGTGGGGGGGTAACGGTTCCCCCCCACCCCCCATCAAGGCCGCCATGTTGTTGGTCTTCTGCAAACTAAAGATCTCGCACAATAGGGCAGATGGGGTCGATCAGGCTCTATGATGGCGCCCGCAGCAGGGGCGAGAGAAACCCTAGGGTTTCAGGCCATGGATCCTCTCAGTCATGCGATCGCTCCCGCTCCGTAAAAAAATCAATTAATTCGCCTCTGATGTTACCCTTTATTTTACCTCTTTCATTGCATGTTGATTTTATAATTGTCCCTTGATTTACATACTTGGGGGCCTTGCAAAAAGATGGTTGGGTGAAAAGAAAGACAAAAATTTCTAAGGAAGAGTTAATGTATGGTTTGCATGGGTAAGAACACGTTGAGGAAAAGGTAACATGGAAAACCACGAGGAAAATTGGTAGTAATATGATAAATGGCATATGGGAAAGGAAAAGGTAAAAAGGGAATTTTGGAAAAAATGATTCCATTAACTAACATATGCTTGATTATTCTTAGGAGGTTATCTAGACACTGGACTTACTCGACATAATACTTGTGATAAGAAAGATTAAGTATGGCAGCCAAATAGGCTGGTTGGGCCCATGAAAATGATGCACAATATAATGGTAAAAGAGAATCCTCTTAACCTTGACCTTATTTGCACATGTGCTTATATATTGTATACATGATTATGTTGATGCATATGTATATATGAAAATCCATTTTTATTGACAAGTTTTGTCAGGAGTCATTCTTGTGGAAGAATAATGGTCTATAGTCATTTAATGCAAATATGAATGCACATGGTACAATGAGGAAAAGACATGCAAGTGGAGAAAGTGCTTTGGACCCGTCTTGTGTATCAGGGGGATCTCGAATAGAGTTATAGATTCCCTTGTTGATTTTTGGGTGGAGGTATAAGCCTTTGGATTCCCTTATTCTTTGTGTATATGTGCATTTGTTGTACATATGTAAATCTGTATACGTTGTATCGTGCCATATGTGTGTTTATGCTATGTGTACGTGGAATCATGCTATGTGTACGTGGTATTATGCCACAAGTATATGTATATGTGTTTGTTACTTGTTTGGAATAAGAAAGTATGGGACTGTCTAGGCCTACGTGTTATGTATTGTTTCTGGGTGGAGGTGAGATAACCTATGGAATCCCATTGATAATATTTATGTTGATAGAATACTGCATGTTTTGGTAGTGAATACCTGGTTTGGTAGTGCCCATAGTCATGAATGGGATTATTTATAGAAACATAATTAAGTGGAGGTATAAATCTCTAGATTCCCTTGATAATTCAGGGTAGAGGTGAGCCTCTAAATTCCCTTGTTGCTTTGGAAACAGATACAACATGATTGCAGGGTTCATACCTTAGCAGTTAGCCTAGAGGGTACCTGGAGCCCTGGAGCAGCATGATTGTTGAGTTGGTACCTTGAAAAATAGTCTGGAGGGTACCTAGATCCTTGGAGAAACCACTTTGGGTTGGCACTTTGGTCGTGGAGAACATGCTACTATCTGGATGCTTGCCAAGATAGGTAATTGACCCTGTGTGTACGAGAAAAGAGGAAGCCATCAAATCAAGATAAGTAACAATGATTTATTTATCTTCTGAATATTTAAATTATGAGCATGGATTTATGATAGCATGGATTTTTTTGCTAACATAATGATATGTTTTAGTTTATGATGATTTGATTTACGCACTAACCTATCTCACTATAGGAATTATGGAAAATTCCTAGTTCATTGCAAGTATAAACTGTTAATAAGGTATTAATTACATTCATTACAATTTTCTTTATGATGAGTCTCATGGGATCTATGTGTCTATTGTAGGTTTTAACACTATATAGAAATTATCTGTAAACGAATCTTAAAAACAGAAAATAAACAATAGCGAGAGCATAAAACATAAAATAGATATACAGAGAGATTTTCCCCTAGATCCCAAATCGGGACTACCAGCTTGATTTTTCATTATATTCCTTTTAGTGTTACAACACATATATATATACATGACAAAGCATTCATAAACCCTAATCCATTAACCCTGGATTAGAACATAAACGTAGTTCCCTTGACTGGATCTACAAAATACTAGGGTCCAAAAACCATCATGCCCCAAAACCATGTGCAAACACATGCACAAAACCATGGGCAGGTCTGCCCACCAAAAAATAGGGTCAATTTTTTTTTCCCAGCTACCTACCCCCTGCGAGCCCCCAGACAAGGGGGGCTACCGCCCCCACTGTGAACCCCCTACTATGCCTGGTGCAACGTACAAAACGAGTTATCGCCCCCCCTGTGACCCCCCCGTGCATGTGAGTAATCGTGGAAAGAATATAACACATACCCAACATTCTCCCACTTGTTGTTTTCTTTCCACCGGGGGCCACAGGAGAGCTTAGTCATTAGTCCATCTCTGCAACACCCATTTTTTCTCCACACCAAGAGAACTTATGACTGATTACAGACTGCGTCAATGCATCTGCAGCATTCTTCAAAGTGTCCACCTTTACTAGCAACACCCTTTTATCCTCAACGATATCTATCACAAAGTGATATTGAACATCAATGTGCTTTGTCTTTGAATGATAAGCAGGGTTATTAGCCAAGAAAATTACACTTTGTCTATCAAGGTCTATACTTAAAGCTCACTGCACCAACCCCATACTTGAACACAATCTCTGCAACCAAACTGCTTCCTTTCTTACATGAGTGGCTGCCATGTATTCTGCCTTTGTAGTTGAAAGAGCCACTACACACTGTCTTTTACTCATTCAACTGACTACACCTCCAAATATTCTAAACACATACCCACTTGTAGATCTTCTTTGGTCCATATCTCTAGCCCAGTCTGCATCAAAAAAACCACGGATGTCCAAAACTCTATCCAATCCTGGTCTCCCTTGGTAGCACAAACCATAATCACTAGTGCCACGCAAATATCTGAAAACCCGCTTCACTGTTGTCCAATGCTCCTCCCCTAGTTTTGACATAAACCTACTCAATACTCCCACTGCATGTGCAATGTTTGGTCTAATACAGACCATTGCATACATTAGGCTACCCACTACACTTGCATATGGAACAGAGGACATATCCTCCTCCTCTTATTGTGTCTTGGGACATTGTTCAGCAAATAGCTTTACACCTACAGGAATAGGAACCTTCATCGGTTTACTATCCTGCATATTGAACCTCTGCAATATTGTCTCGACATACTTCCTCTGGTTTAACAAAATCTTCCTCTTTGCCTGATCTCCCTTAATTTCCATGCCCAAAATATAGCTTGCAGCACCAAGATCCTTCATGTCGAATTTGGAGAAAAATGAGGTCTTCAAATCTTGGATAATTTCTTTGTCATTTCCAATCAGCAACATATCATCCACATACAAGACCAAATAAATAACACAGTCACCAATTAATTTAAAATACACATAGTGATCCTCTTTGCTTCTGGTGAAGCCAAGTCCTCGTATATAGGTATCAAATTTCTGATACCACATCCTTGGTGACTATTTTAACCCATACTAAGACTTTTTTAACCTGAATACCAGTTCTTTCTTACCCTTCACCACAAAGCCTTCAGGTCGCTTCATGTAGATCTCCTCTTCCTGATCCTTGTGAAGAAATGATGTCTTCACATCCATCTGTTCCATCTTAAAATCAAATGCAGCATCAATAGATAAAAGTAATCTAATAGAAGTAACCTTGGCAACAAGAGAAAAAATATCACCAAAATCAATTCCCGACACCTGGGAATAACCTTTTTCTACCATTCGAGCTTTGTATTTATCCACCTTGCCTTCTACATTCATCTTCTTCTTAAAGACCAATTTGCTCCTGATGGAATTCCTTCCAGCCGACAACTCCACTAGATCCCATGTGTCATTTTTGTGCAAGGATTCCATTTCATCAACCATGGCCTCCTTCTAGAGTTTTCCATCCTCTGAATCCATTGCCTCCGTGATAGTTCTAGGATCATCATCAGTGATAGTTAAATAAAAATTTGAACAGAAAGAAGATGGACTATACCTTTTTGGCTGCCTTCTTTCCCAAACCGATCTTCTCACGGCTAGAGTTTGTGGCTCTTCCTCTTCTAAATATCTTTTGTTGTAGAGTCTCGTTCATGCTCCTTTAGCTCAAACTCTATATTCTCAAGTTCCTTCGGTAGGAATTCAAATGATAGTCAACTTCCCTTTCACCTAGAACTCAACTGGGTCTCCACTGGATTTGACATGCATGCAACTAATAATAGTAAATCCTCAGTTGCATGTGAGATCATTGATTGTGAATTAATTAATATTTAATTCACTTGATCTCTCACTAGTGTATATTCAGTTACAACTAGCAAAACTGAGTTTAACTCACTTAACTGAGTTAAATTGATGACAACCTACATTAACAAATGCACCATTGCACTTTGAACTCTATTACAACTAGAATTACTCAGCATGCCTCACCAAATACCTCTAACTCAAAATCCACTAGCTAACTGAGTTTATCACTCTCAGTTAAATATTTCAAGTTTACATTAAGAATATATTACAGTTTATTGTCCATGTTAATTAAGGGATAACCAAAATAGACATGCGCCCAAAAATAGCACTATGGGCCCCATTCTAGTCTGGGTGCTTAATGCAACTAGGCGTGGGTGCTGAAATTTTCTTGTTGAGTCTCAAAAGTCCCTCTCAACAAGAAAAGGATTATCCTTCACCTCGATCCTGTCTCTATGGTATTCGAATCTTCTCCTGGTGAGCGCCTTCGTCAGAATATCTGCATCCTAATCTTCAGTGGGAATGCACTGAAGCAACATGATCCTTCTCTGCACACAATCTCTGAGATGATGGTACCAGATATCTATATGCTTGGACCTATCATGAAACACAGGATTAATCAAAAGTTTAATGCAACTTTGATTATCACAATGAATCACTGCCGAATCCATCTGAGAACCAAACAAACCAACCAAGATCTTTCTCATCCAGATAGTCTCACAGGCAGCTTGACTTGCTACCATGTATTCCGCTTCCATTGAACTGAGTGCCACAGATCGTTGTTTCCTACTGTACCAGGAAACTATTTTTTATCCAATGTTAAATATCCCTCTTGATGTGCTCTTTTTGTCTGATGGACTGCCCGCCCAATCTACGTCCGTGAAGCTTCAACCTTGAAGCTTCACTCCCTCTGTCCTTTTATACCATAGACCATACTCTAATGTGCCCCTCAGGTATCTCAGGACATGCTTCTCTGTCGTCCAAAAGAACTTGGTAGTCTTAACCATAGCTTGACTTAGCTGGTTAATTGCGTAGCAAATGTCTAGTCTCGTGTTCACCAAATACATTAGTGAACCCACTAACTGCCTATAGACAGTAGCATCCACTACCTCTCCAAAAGTAGCATCCTCTTTCCTCCAATTTCCTAGAAGAGGAGTATCCATAGGTTTGAAGCTCTCCATGTTAAACTTTCCTAGTATCTCCTTTGCATACTTGCCTTGAGATACAAAAATTTCACCATCCCGCTGCCATATTTCCAATCCAAGGAAATAATGAGGGAGTCCCATGTCCTTCAATTTGAACTCCCTTGCAAGATCCTCCTTGCATGAGTGTATTACTTGCTCATCACCATTCAAAATTAGATCATCAACATAAATAACAATAATCAATAACTTACCCTCAACCACAATCTGGTACAGTTTTGCATCTGCTTCACTTTTGGTGAAGCCCAGTTCGGTGAAATAGTTGTCTATCCGAGTGTACCAAGCACAGGGTGCTTGCTTCAGCCCATACAGTGCTATTTTGAGTCGGCACACGTGTGACTCACTATTGAAGATTTCGAAACCTTTAAGCTGCTCTATGTACACCTCTTCCTCAATGATCCCATTGAGGAACACAATTTTCACATCCATCTGATGAATGCGCCAACCCATCTGCGTTGAGAGTGCAAGGATGGATCTTATGGAAGAGTACCCTGCAACAGGTGCAAAAGTCTCATCATAATCTATCCCCTCGATTTGTGAGAATCCCTGGGCCACAAATCTGGCCTTGTATTTCTCCACACTCCCATCAACGGCTTGCTTTACCTTGTAGATCCATCTCGATCCAACCACTGATTTGTCGATCGTTCTTGGGACTATCTCCTATGAATTGTTCTTGACAATGGAGTCATACTCGTCCACCATTGCATCAACCCAAGTTGGTTGCTGCACTGATTCCTGAAAGGAAGATGGTTCAGTCACAATACATTTTCTCATAAGAGCCATGTATCCAGTAAATCGGTCAGGAGACTGTCTCTATCTGCGGTGTGAAGTAGGGGCTCCTACATTCTCTACAACATCAAGTCTCAATCTATTAGCTTTCGTGGTGCGCCTTCTGCCATTTTTTATGGATGGCTCCACATGAGTGTTTTCCTCCACTCCATGAACCTCCTCATGTCACTAATCCACATCTTGAGACTCATCCTTGGGAACCAACAGTTACTCCTCTGCATGCAAGTCTAGTTCAATCTCAAGGGACAACCACATGTCTTTCTCCTCATCAAATTTTATATCCCGTTGCACAACAATCATTCTGTTGTTTGGAAAATACACATGATAATTATGGGATGTTTCAGTGTACCCCACAAAAATCCCAACCTCAGTTGTTGGTTCCAGCTTCTTCCTGGCATCCTTCGTCATATGCACATAAACAGATGAGCCAAAAATCTTAAAGTGTGAAACATCAGGTTTCTTACTAGTGAAATCCTCTTCAGGTGTACTCATGCCAAGTACTCTATGAGGACAACAATTTTGCACATGTACCATTGTATTTCATGCTTCCGCCCACAGATGCATCGATAGGCCTTGATCATGCAACATCGCTTGTGCTGCACCCACAATAGTTATGTTCTTCCTCTCCGCGACCCCATTCTGCTGTGGGTTATGAGGTGTTATGAGTTATCTTCGAATTCCTTCTTTGCTGCAGAAGTTCTTGAATTCATTAGAGATGTATTCTCCACCATTATCACTCCTAAGAGCCTTCACTTGATTCCCCGATTCTTTCTCCACCAATGCCTTAAAATCACAAAACTTAGAGAATGTTTGATCTTTCTTCTGCATGAAGAAGATCCAACATGTACAAGAAAATTCATCAATAAAGATTACATAGTACTTATGTTTTGTTGTCGAAGCAACAAAGAAAGGACCAAACACGTCTGTGTGAACTCTCTCAAGGATCCCCGAAGCTCGATTTTCCTTCTCCTGAAAGGTGGCCTTTACATATTTTCCCATAGTACATCCCTTACATGTATCTGACTGTGCAAGTGTACCCCTGGGAAGACCAGTAGAAATCTACTGCGTGACTTTCAAGGCTCCATGGTGAAGATGGCCCAATCTTGTGTGCCATAATTCGCCCTCATCCCGACTCACCACTTTATCGCCTTGCCCATCATTGCTGCGCAGCCATCTACCTCCATCTTGTAGATATTCTTAACTAGAATCCCTATCCTCTTGGCTTGTCTTGTTGTTTTATGTCGCAAGAAAGCTTTTCCTTCACTAAAAAAAACATCATAGCCTTTATCCTCCAACAATGCGACTGCGACCAAATTTTTATTCAAACCTGGTACATGCATTACATATTTTAATTGAAAGGGTTTACCTAACTGCCTCTGAAAGGTAATGGTACCAATCCTAGTAGCACTATATCGTCCATCGTCGCCCATTTCAATATGCATATGGAGATCTTTCTCCTCCATGTCACTGGAAAGTTCCTTGTCTCCCGTCATGTGAAAGGAAGCGCCACTATCCAAATACCATACAGATTCCAATGCACTGGACACCATGCATGCGATCAATGAGAATTCAAGCTCAAAATGCAAGGCAAGGGCCTCACCAACTACAGATCCACCAACCTTCTTGTTCTTCTTCTTTTGTGGACAGTTAGTAACAAAATGCCCATGCTCATGACAGTGAAAACACTTCATCTTGGACATGTCCTGCTTCTTGCCATTCTTGGACTCGGATTTAGAATGTAATTTCTTCCCCTTCCCCTTCCTCGCCTTGGTGGCCAAAGCACAATACTCTTAATTTTCATTCTTAGATGAAGATCCATCTCTGGTGTTCCGTCTGAACTCCTCCTGCACCAAATCCGACCACAGTCGTTCCCAATATGGCAATTTTTCCCTTCCATTGAAAAAGTCTTGATAACTGTGCCAACCCTTGGGAAGTCCTAGGAGAGCCAAGCTCACCAAATAATCATCAAATATTGTTATTCCAATGCTCCCCAGTTCATCCCGACATTGGACAAACTTTGTTAGATTTTTTGGAACGGTGACGCCCTTTTCAATATTGATCTTCCTTAGTTTATATTTGGGTGCCAATTTTCTATGTTCCCTGCTACTCTGAAATAGATCCGTCAAACCCTTCCACATTACATATGGTTTGGCTTTCCCATGGAGGCTTGAGAAAATGTGGTCTCGTACTCCCTCCAACAGGATCCTCCTCGCCTTTGCCACTTTCTTTTGCCATGCATCAAGATTTGCAACATCTGCCACAACGGGTTTAGGAACATCATTGTCAATGAATTACTTCAAGCCATTGTCTTCGAGTACTGCCTCCATCCTATCCTTCCAAGAAATATAGTTTGGGCTGCCCTCGAGTGCATACTCCAACCTCAAGCCATTGAAAGCCGTTTCGATCTTGAATCAGTTGTAGCACCAAGAAAGTCTTTCTACAAATTCAAATTCTATCCAGTCACAAACTCAGCTCCTGCTTCACTTCTGCAATTTCTTGTGCTCTGATACCATGTAGAAATTATAAAACATGCATGTATATCTTGGATTCACCCGATATAACAATGTACTGAATTTAAATACTGAATCGCTTCTACAAATCTTTTGCGGAATTAAAAACACAATCGTCAATCACATGAACATGAAGAAGAATCAAATCAACCACAACACATATAATTTCCTGAGGAAAGCTTACAGCTAAAAACCCCACTATATTCTATTGTATATTAAGCATGGATCATGAAACAATTACATACACAACTCTTCTCACAAGAGCCCTCCAGTACTCAGTTAATTGTCTCACATTGTCATGAACAAAACTAACCAACACATAGCCAATTTTCAGCCCGTGGACAGCTTGCCTTGCTTGTGCAATCCCTGATGGATGCAATCCCTAAAAGATAGGAATTTTGGCCTTCCTTGACTGCGTAAGTATCATGATCACTCCAATGTGTGTTTGGTTGCATGTGTGCAAGCCAATAATCCTACAACTGATAGTCAACTTCCCTTTCACCTAGAACTCAATTGGGTCCCCACTGGATCTGACATGCATGCAACTAATAATAGTAAATCCTCAATTGCATGTGAGATCACTGATTTTGAATTAATAAATATTTAATTCACTTGATCTCTCACTAGTGTATCTTCAGTTACAACTAGTACAACTGAGTTTAACTCACTTAACTGAGTAAAACTGATTACAACCTGCATTAACTAATGCGGCACTGCACTTCGAACTCTGTTACAACTATAATTACTCTGCATGCCTCACCAACTACCTCTAACTCAAAATCCACTAGCTAACTGAGTTTATCACTCTCAATTAACTATTTCAAGTTTACATTGAGAATAGATTACAATTTATTGTACATCTTAATTAAGGGATAACCAAAGTAGACATGCACCCAAAAATAGCATTGTGGGCCCCACTCTAGTCTGGGTGCTTAATGCAACTAGGTGTGGGTGCTGAAATTTTCTTGTTGAATATCAACACCGATCATAGGGATAATCATCAATAAAAGGCTTTGTGGGATCTCGGGTCAAGACCCAAAATAATCCTTCATGTGTTCACTTTTAACATTAAACGCTTAAACTTACTTACCTTCATCCCTTTAGTTTTTTCACGTGACTGCTTCACGGTGACCGGGGTTTTCTTCCACAATAACACATCTCAAACCACTTATCGCAAATACCCCATCACAATTTCTCTTTGAAACATGGCTTATCGCATTAATCCTTTGCAAACCTCGTCCGTTGATCTATGCCCAGATCTAACGGTTCTCATTCCATCTTCGGGTTTCGGTCATCTCAATATCGCAAACTTTCGCCACGTCACAATACTTGGACCCTTCATTCGAATGTGATATGTGATGGTGATGTCGCATCACAATATCGCAGCCCAAGCTAATTCGAAAATCGTAAATTTAAACCTCATCGCACATCGTAGATTTATGATTTATCGCAATCACGGACTTGAGGATCATCGCAATATCATGGATCGCACCAATCTCCTCATCGCATTTCGACTATCGCAATATCAAACTCCTTTTCGAAATCTTGAAACTCCTTCTGCCGAATGCGATATGCGATGAGATCTCCAGCTGACACATGACTCCTCATCTGATCTCCCACCTTATCTTTGCGATATGATCCTGACCGTCAATCTCCACTTCATCTCTGCGATATGATCCTAACCATCAATCTCTGCTTCATATTTGTGATGTGATCCTAACCATCCATCACTCTCACTTCAATTTTGCAATTTGATCTCCACCGTTCGTCTTCAATCTTCACACTTTCAATCAAAAATCTCTAGAATTTTAGGGAAAATTGTGGTTTGCTACCTTCAGAAGAATGTAGTCGATTTCTCCTTTCGCCTGCAATATCATAACACAGAGATTCTCGAAATTAATCACTGTGACTTCACTTCTCTGTCCATGGCGTTAATTCCCTCCTATGCTTTATTCTGGTTATTCAATCGTATCCATAAACTATCCCGATCGCTTCTCTGACATAATTTAATTCCTCCACTTTGCAAGAAATCGAATAATACAACTATCTATGCATGCTTAGATTTCTTCAAACACACAGGTAAATAAAATTTCACTTGCAGGAATGTTTTCATTACATTTAATTAAAATAGTATATATACAAATGATATCAAGCCACATTCCCATCTACTCATTCCAGGGCCCGATCTTTTTTAAAAATTGCCTTCTCTCATCCCTCTCTCTCTGCTTGTAGGCTTACAATCAAATCTCCTCTATTACCTATCTAATAATGGTCCCTTAATTCATTTGAGGCTTACAAATATATACAAAAGGTTTTGCAAACAATTCTAGTTCAGATCCTCAATCTTCTCAACCAAATCCTAAGAATCCTCTAAATCCACAAAATCATCAACTAATTCCTAACTCTAGGATTCACAATCCCTATGAGATCTCAACTAGCCTAAATATCTCATGTTCTCCTACATTCGAGAACATTTACAAATAAGCCTCATAATATTTAATTAAATCCTATTCTAAAGTTATCACATAAAATCACTCAAAACATTGGAAATTAAATTAATTAAATACTTAGGGAACCAACTCCCTTGAAAATACAAGATCCCTTAGATTCTACTAAATGTACAAAATTTGGAACCATGATGCTCCTGCATCAGACTCCCAAGGTAGAAAACATTCATGATCGCCAAATCATGTGTCTTCAATACTGGTGGAATTCCTCATGGATCCCAAACCTTAGTTTGTAATTGTCCAAATGCTTTACACCTTTGTTGCTGCTGCATGTTTATTGTCTTCTGGTTTATTCTCGAGATTGCTCCAGATACTGCTGTAGATATATCTATTACTGCCGTCCAAACTTCATGAATATCCTTGAAGATATCTCCCTCTGTAATATCCAATTTCTACTCTTTGTCTGCAAATTTACTTTCCAATAATTTAATGTCTTCGCTCCATGGGTTAAGTACTATCATGGAATCTTCCTCTTCCTCTTTCATTTGAATGTTCTCCTATGCCAAATATTCTTTAATCTTTGCAATAGTATCTTCATCAAAACCTGCAATCATAAACCTATTATCTCAGTATGTTGCTCCGAGTTTTCCTCTAAGTCCTCTGTTAGCACATCAGTATGCTGATTTAAATTCTCCAAAGAGTTCACGAGACTTTCAGCTAGTCTCTCCTCCACATCATCCATTAAAAGGATATCTCTCTGCTCTGGTTCACAATAATGAACTTATTCCTCTACAATTTCCATTTGATGCTTCATGTCTTCATATTTACTTTCCAGAAGTAAATTTCCTATCATCTTCATGACTGCATACTCATTCACCTTTTCTTCTCTGCTATCTAGTACTCTAGAATCAACCAATTCATTAAGCATAAATGTTTCACCATGTTTTCTCTGTATGCCAACATTTTTGACAACTTCTTTTCCATATTCATCATCCATGAAAACCTCTTTATGCTCATTCATCTTTGATTTTATAGTTTGAACACTTATTCTTTGGTTTTCTAGCCTCTTCTCCATAAGACTTAACTCATGCCACAAATCTTCCATCTCACTTAGAATTTTTCCCAAAAGTTCTGTACAATCTTCACTACCTTCATTGTCTGCAACAACTGTCAACAATCCTTCTTTACTCTGGTTATCTTCAAGATTAAAAACCTTCAGTAATTGTTTACCATCTACAAAATCTTCTATAGCAACCTTCAGTAGCTGCTCTTCTTTGGCTTCAGTCTTCAATAGTTGTCCAATACCTGCATAATTCACTACAATTGTGTTTAATAGCTACCCTTTCTCCTACATTACAAAATTAGGTGAATTTCCTTCTTCTACCTTCAGTTCTATGGTTGTCTTCTCTTTGTCCCAAGACAAATCTGCATCACCTCCTTTTTCAACATATTTTGCTTTACTGTCCTTTTGTAAGCCCTCTTCAAGAGTTATCCTTGCCCTCTTTTGCAATACCTGCAATTATGCACAAAGTATAAATTTTAAAAACATAAGACCTTGCGGTCTCACTTGATGCTTCAGTCATCAGGTCTTCTTGCTGCTCTGAATCCTTCATATGATTCAGATCCTCTGTAGTATTTTCCTCTGTCCCTTCATTACTTTCAGAAATCTATGGGCCATGTTTTGGTTTACATACCAAAACTTTCTACACATACTCACTTACTTTGATTAACTCTTCCTTCAATCGAGCATTCAATCTATTCTCCCACTTCACTTGCAACCTATTCCATTTAACTTTCCTTTTCATAGCCCAACCATACCTCTGGTCTTCCTTATTAATAACCCAAGACAGAAATTTATCTCAGCTTTCTCTCTGTCAAACTCTTCTTGACTCATCATATCTGTGCCCTTTTCCTTGGAATACTTCCTTTTTTTGTGGCTTTCCTCTGAACCTCTCTAATGAACTTCAATGATCATTGAATTCCCCTCCTTTGTGAACTTCATCTGTTCACTTGTGAAATGCACTAAGCCTCTCTTTCTCACAAGTCTCCATACCTGTTTCAAGTACCTCACCAAGCCTTCTCTCCTTTGAGCTCGGTCTTTCGGTAACACTGGTTCTCTATCTTTGGAACCTCTATTGAGAAACTCTTTTTCTCCTTGGCTTCTGCAATTCCACTTCCTTCTGAGAACACTCTTGTCCCCTCTGTCCAACCTTCAGCTGGAACATTTAGGTTCTTTGCCACTTTCCTTCAGAGTATCCACTTTACTCTGTCTTTTAGAACGCAACTGGTTCTTCTTCTTACAACTCCTCTTGTTGTTATTTTGCTAAGATATTCCTCCTTCATATGCAACCTGAAATCTACAAACACAATCCTCAAAACCAGAGTTATCACAAAAATATACCTGCAAGATCTTGTCACGATCTTGTCTCTCCCTTCTTCAACATTTGAATAGATCACCTTCTTTTTTACTCAGATTCTATAGATCTGAAATTCCTCATAGTCTATGGTGCATGTCTTCATCACTATTTCTTCATGAACCCATTAAACACAATCTCTTTCAACACACAGCTGCTACCACCTCCTCTGTTACTCCACTGCAACTGCAATATATTGTGCCTTCATTCTATTGCACGTAGAATCTCCTTCTGCTATGATACCAAAGGATGCAGGGCTAATGTCTAAGCCTGCTCTTACTCCAGGATTATACTTATAAAAGAGTATACACTCCGAATTTGTCTCATTCAGATAGGTTCATATATCTCTAAGAACCTTTAAAAACCCCACTTTTGTCTTTAATATTCTATTTATTTCGCGGAAGCTCCCTTCAATCCAACCTTATATTTCAATACTTAAAGTTAAAATAAAATAATCCCGATCACACAAGATAATCATCAATAATAGGCTTTGTGGGATCCCGGGTCAAAACCCAAAATAATCCTTCATATGTGCACTTTTAACATTAAACTCTTAAACTTACTTACCTTCACCCCTTTCGTTTTTTCACGTGACTGCTTCACGGTGACCGGGGTTTTCTTTCACAATAACACATCGCAAACCACATATCGCAAATACCCCATCGTAATTGCTCTTTGAAACACGACTTATCACATTACTCCTTCGCAAACCTCGCCCGTTGATCTATGCCAATATCTAACAGTTCTCATTCCATCTTCGGGTTTCAGTCATCGCAATATCGCAAACTCTCACCACATCGCAATCCTTGGACCCTTCATTCGAATGTGATATGCGATGTCGCATTGCAATATCACAACTCAAGCTAATTCGCAAATCACATATTTAAACCTCATCGCAGATCGCAGATTTATGATTTATCGCAATCGCAGACTTGAGGTTGATCGCAATATCGCGGATCGCACCAATCTCCTCATCGAATTTTGGCTATCGCAACTTCAATGCTCATTGCAATATCAAAATCCTTATCGCAATCCTGAAACTCCTTCCGCTGAATGTGATATGCGATGAGATATCTAGCTGACACGTGCCTCCTTATCTGATCTCCCACCTTATCTTTGCAACATGATCTTGACCATCAATCTCCACTTCATCTTTGCAATATGATCCTAACCATCAATCTCTGCTTCATCTCTGCGATATGATCCTAACTGTCCATCGCTCTCACTTCAATTCTGTGATTTTATCTCCACCGTCCGTCTTCAATCTTCATGCTTTCAATCAAAAATCTCTGGAATTTTAGAGAAAATTGCGGTTTGATACCTTCAGAAGAATGTAATCGATTTAGTCCTACAAAGGATTGTTGTACACTGGATGCATTTATACATTTTACTCCACTCCATCATCAAAAATATTAATTCTATCATTTCTAATTTCATTTGGGTTGGATCTTATGATGTAAAAAATATTCACCTTGCTAGGTTGCATGAAATTTCAAAGCCCACGATGGAGGGTGGTTGGGGCATTTTGGATATTGAAAAATATGGTTGGCCATTGGGGGTAAAATGTCTGTGGAGGGACTTATCTGGTTTTGGAATTTGGTATAATACCATTCGGGGAGAAATATATTAAGAATCTATCTCTAGAGGGATGGATCAAATACAGGGCTCAATCTCCTTTATCGACTTCATACATACGACGTGGGATGATGAAAATTAAAATATGGCTTTGTTATAGTAGCTACAACAACACCCAAAATTTTTGGGCATATACAAAATTTTGGGTCCCCTTCTACTCACCTCAATCCATTAGGGTTATGATTGGGCTTTTGATTGGTTAATATTCCAGGACTCGTTATATCAAACCATGTTAATAAGCCCACTCACATGTTACATATTTCAGTCACACATCATGTTATATCTCAAATATTGACCTTATTATTGCATTAAGGTTTTGAAGGTTTGTCATTTCAATGATGTGTTAAGAGTCTCTCATGACTTCGAAACTTATCTTTCCATAACATGCATTGAAACCAGAGGAGGAATTATGTGTGGATGGATAGGACTTCAATTTGTCTTTCCAATATGTTGACCTATTGTAGCGGCTACAACCACCCTCCAAAATTTTTCCTTTGCTTAGGTTTTGGAGCCTAACCTTCTTTTCACAAGAGCTTATCTTGCACTGTTGTCAAGTATTCATGATTTTATTGATACTTATCCTTTATTTGTGCTTGTGTTCACTCGCTTTTCACTTAACTCATTTTTCCAAGTCATAAGCTAACCTTTGAACCTGGTCTTGTAGCAGTTATGGGCTTGCCTTCATAAACTATTGAATCCATGAGGGCAAGCTTGACCTTGATGATTGGAATTGAGCAGTCATGACTGGCATTCATCCTTGAGCTCGAAAACTGTGCAGTAATGGAAGGCAGCCCAACACTAATCCCATAAACTGCATAATCCCTCATTGAGATTGGAAACTACGCAATCCCTCACTGAGCTCAGAAATTGCGCAGTACATTGAGCCAAAAAGTTGTCCAATTCCCAGAATTGCGCAATCTTTCTCAGTGATGTGCATGGAAAGTTTCACTGAAAAAAGAAGAGATGAAAAAGAAAAAGGCATCCCTAAAATATAGGTATCTATTTTTAGTAACCCGAAGGAGACACACTTACTATTTTGGGAAACTTTCGTCATGTGTCGCTTTTTCCTTGATTTTAGGCATGCACGTCATAAAGCCTAATTTGCTCCAATAAATTTAATCGATGCCCCTAGAGTAATTTTCACACTCGATCTTGGATCTCTAACATTCTTGAGCGGATCAAGGAACCTTCGGTGTGATTGTCGTAGCTTTTTTAGGTGAGTTTCACATTTATTGTGTTTTTTGTCACTTTTTTTCCGTTTGGCTTGTGTGAGTCATGTTTTGCTTGTTTCTTTGCATGCATGCTAGCATTTCAACTTGCTTTAGCTTATAGAATTTGTTTTTCAAGTTATCGTTTTCTTTTCACAAGGGTCACATCAATTTCTTCATTTTTTGCACCGATGGTCACCATTGGGCAACTCTCCTCGTCGATTTGGTTTTTTTCCCGTTTATTCAATTTTTGCACTTGATTTGTCTTGTTTATTTCACACTTAGTTAGACATGCACTCAAACCAACACTATCTCTCATAATTTCTCATTTTCACACTTCCCTTAGGCATATTTGTCATTGCCTTGGTTGATTTTCACTTTTCCCAGCTGGCCATTGCGTAATCTTAAGGCTCAAGCTGAGAGATTGGCCTCTGGAACTGTGCAGTGTGCAATACAGCCTATCTCAACTGTGCATTGTGCAATTCCAGGGCTCATTATACATCCCTGGCCACTTAGACTGTGTAATGCGTAGTCTCTCCTAGACCACTGCCCAAGCTAAACTACACATTGTGTAGTCTCAGACCTCAAGCTTCAACCCTGATTGCTGGGATTGCATAGTGCGCAGTTCCCTCAGGAACCCAGCCCCTCTTGCTAGTAAAAATTGTGCCATCCTCCCAATTAGATGCTCGGTTTACTGCTTGAACATGCCTTGATTTTTTTTTCCTTAAAGCTGATGTTTTCTTTCCATGAGTGTCTTTTCTGTCCCACAGGCATAGCGCATAGAAATTGTTGAGCACCTCTCCAGCAGTCACTATTACCATGGCACCCAAGAGAGTTGATTCAAAAGAAACCACTAAAATAAGTATTGTGGAAGCAGTTGAGCAAGTGCTAGTTAACTTGCCAATATATGCAGACACTCAGTTGTTTGTAGAAAAGGAATCAAAACTGACATGGAAATAGATTAAAGATGCTTTTGCAAAGGACTTCAGGGCAGATTTATAGGACCAACATGTTTGTCTCAGCATTCATCAGTCAGGACTATACAAAGTTGCATGCAGGTACCTAGCCTTCACATGTGCATATGTGATCATCTGGGTTGTCTCACACATTGACGAGAAAATTATGACATTGAGCAGCACCAACGGACAAAATCTTGCTACATTTATGGCATCATATTTTCATCAGATGTATCATCTTCCCGAGCAAGTAAAGATCATGGAATCATTGTTTTATGCCACCAACAACTATGTGAGCAAGAAGGATAATATCATAAGTTAGTTGAAGGAGCCATCAAATTTTAGACGTACACCCACCCACACATACAAGACAAATTCACTCAGGAAGCCCTACCAGCTCTTGGTCATGTTAGATTGCAGAATATATGGCCAACTGAGCACAAAGACCTTTCTTGAGAGGTGGGATATCTCAATGAACTAGGTGGTGAATGAGGGGAAGCCATTCAACTGGTCAGATATTTTGGCTCTTCAGTTAAGAGCCCATGTAGCACAATCTCGGGATAATTCCAAGGGCGAGAAAGCAAGGTTCTATATGTTTGCATACTTACTAGATACAATCTGTGCACAAAATCAATTTTCTGGCATGAACTAGATATGGACACCAAGAGAAAATGAAATGCATATTTATTACAAATTGCTTTTGTATTGCAGCCATAAAGGAGTTATGGAGCAACAAATTGATCACTTCATCATCTCGCTATACAAGCTTATCTCTTAGGAGGGCCCACCTTGCATGTCACGAGGAGAGATGGATGAAATATCATAGATTGCAAATTGGTTTGCCTTACTGGATGGCACATTGATTAGAGTGTTCGGTGGGCAGAAGCTGCCACATATTTTTCCAATATATTCCACCGACAAACTTGTCATGTAAGAAGTATCATACCATCTAGCCACAGGGTTGTCAACAACACTGCACAGGAAGAAGAAAGTGCCATGGCCCATGCTTCCTTTGCAGATCAGATTATACGAGATTAAGAATCTTAAAGTTGCAGATACTAAAGTGAAATTCATAATCAATTTTGAGTTCTGTACAAAATACTTCAATCTGTATGATCTGAGGGGAATTTGCAAGGACCATTGTGCAAGAATCTACTACAATTGGGTCAGATGGGAATTTCATTAGCCAGAGGAGGAACCATCGAAGAATTGCTATAACTCCTCCAGACCCCACGAAACAATCAATATAGTTGGGACTTCACATGCTACTCCACATATGGCAAGAGTTCCAGAAGAGACAGCAACCCGGTACAAGATAAGGGAAAGAGGAAGGCTGTTAATAGTGTAGAGGAGGAACAAAGCTCGAAGATAAAAGTGGATCCCATTATTTACCTCAGTTGGCCAGTTACTTGGGTAGATGTGGGATGAGGGTGTTACAATAGTAGCCTCTCATCGCATGTTTACCCCAGTGGGCCAGGTAGCTTGGGTAAATGTGGGAAGAGGGTGTTACATAATATAAATTAATATTGTATTTATATATGGGAGAGTTTTAATATAATATAATATAAGAAGCAAAGAAAATATGGAAGTTGGAGAGGGAGAGAGAGGAAGGTAAGGGAAAACACATATAAAGATATGAGTTGAGAGAGATAGGGAGTGACAAGGTAGAGATGGAGAAAGAGTGTGGGAGAGAGAGAGAGAGGGGGGAGAGAGGGAGGGAGATAGTGAAGGGTAGAGAGAAAGAGATATGGGGGAGGAGTGGGAGAGAAGGAGAGATGGTGGGAAGAAGAAAGATAAATAGAAAGGTAGAGAGAGAGAGGGAGTGAAAAGGGAGAGATGGAGACAGAGAGCATGTGTGTTTGGGGGATGAGGTAGAGAGACAAAGAAAGAGATATGGAGGGAGATATAGATATAAATGGTGCGAGGAGAGAGGGAAGAAGAGAGAGACAAAGATACATAAAGAGAGAAACTCTTTCATCTTATGAATAATTTGGTTTTCACTAAAATAGGTGCATTGATTTCAGTGTAGATGTTGATTCCTAATATTATTTTACTGGAGAGGGATGGAGGGAAGAATAAATACATAGAGAAAAAAAGGTGGAGAGAGAAAGGGAATTGCAAGGGAGAGTGAGGGAGAGAGGAGAGCAAAGGAAAGATAGAGGGAGAGAGAGATGGTTAGAAGGGGAAATGAGAGAGATAGAGCAAGGGGAAGAGAGAGAGGGGGAGGAAAAGGGAGGGAGGGAGAGTGTATGTTTGGCTAGTGAGATAGGGTGACAAATAAGGATAGACAAAGGAAGATAGAGATATAGATGGAGAGGGAGAGAGGGAAGAAGAGAGAGACAAAGAGAGGGAGGGAGGGAGAGATATATAGATAGATAGACAAGACACTACAAGGAAAAGACCCTCTAGCGGAGGTTATAAAGGAGGTTTTTAGTGTTACAAAATTGGCCAAAATTGTCAAAAAAACATTTGCTACAACATCCATTTATGGTTACGGAGGTTTTGGTATAGCTTTTAACGGAAATTCAACACAACTAAAAAAAATGGGCGGTCGGAGGTTATTACGAATGTTTTTTTTCATCAGTGCGCTACTCTGGCTTTAACACACTAGTGCGTACATGCAGACGGTGCCTCGGGGTGGTCTCAGTCCAACGCACTGGGACATTTAGGTGTAAAACCGCACCAGGCATAGTGTTGGTCATACAACGCACGAGGCCGTTCTAATTGGTCTTGGGATTTGTGTGGTTCCCATAGGTTGTATCAACTCACTAGTGCGTATACTTATATAAACGCACTGGTGCGCCATATCACAAAAATGCATCGAGATTTATAATTGGTATCGGTATTCGTGTAGTGCCCATAGATCGTAAAAATGCATCGGTGCTTATAGATACGTAAATGCCCCGGTGCGTAGTATCACACAAACGCACCGATATTTATAACTGGTATCGGTATTTGTGTGGTGCCCATAGATCATACAACGACACTAATGCGTATAGACACATAAACACACCGGTGTACAGTTACTAACATGCACCGATTTTCATATTGTATTTTTTAGAAAAATCGACTTATGATAGTCTAATTATTGTGATTGTTTTAAATTCATTATTCATCAAAAGTCGACACATCTTAAAACAATATTCATATTAATTACATTTTTATTAATGCATTTGAATGTGATGTTTGGATTAATTTGTTATATCATATCATAATTATTGTGGTTTTTTAAAATTCATTATTCGTCAAAAGTCGACACATATATATCTTATAACAATATTCATATGACTTAAATTTTTATTAGTGCATTTGAGAACGATAATGGAGAACGCAATAGAATAAATTAAAACATATTATATATATACAAGACAACCTTTATCATACAAAATGGGACAGTTATTGGTATCCCTTTGTCTTTCAATTGGGACACTATGTCCATTACATCAAATAAAATTTTTGATTTCACAGACATATATATTTCAAAAAATAAAACACTTTGCTTTGATATCTAAACATAGTGATCATCGTTATTCGCTTGAACTGTTGTCACTGCTAGAGCTACTTCTATGACTTGGGGTTATTTTCAGGAATGTTTTGTTCACGACATTGATTGTTTTCTTCTTCTTCACCTTCCATCTACAAACATAAAAATAAACTAAAATGAGTGTATATACATTGGTGAGAATAATGAAAATTGCAATATTAAATAATATACATCAATGTAAATCGAAAAGAAAAATGACGTATCATAGCAACAATTGACTCATAAACTATACACATTCTTTCAAAACCATGTACCATGCCATCTTTCAAAATTTCATCTGTTGGCACAGTTCCATACTTTGTTTCCTGCAAGTTTTATACCCATAACAAATCCTATATTTAATATAAAAGATGTTTTTGTTCTATTAATTATAGACGGAGCTAATTAAAACAAGATCGAAAGATGCTTACAAATTCCACAATTAATTTCTGATATGCCAACATATACTCACAACCCATATTTAACCCAATTTCAATCAATTCGTCTGATGGTTCTTCTTTGTATGTTAGCACATGTTTGAAGACATTCAATGATGATTTTTGTAAAACAACTTAAAAATTAAAAAAAAATGAAATCTAGTTAAGTTGTCATAAGGAAATAACAATTACTCACAAACTTAGAGATCAACCCTTTTCTTCCTTGTCGTCCTGTTTTATGTGCTGAATGGGTTCCATTTTCTTTTATTTTCTGCAAGAAAATTCTTGAAAATTAATATTTAACGCTAAATTGTTTATTTAATATACCTAATGATCGAAAAATTCAATGATTACATATTACATTTGAAGCACGTTGTTGTTGAGATGGCTCCTCTCGCGATGCAATTTTGTCCATTTCTTTGACCATCTCATTGTACACATTTTTGGACATTCCTACTGGCATATTTCTGATATCAACTCGTTCATCTTTTGGGATTTTCATAATCTTCCTGAAAATGTAACATGACAATAAAATATTTAATTTTTATATTGATATATGAAAAGTAAATATAACAAAAATGATATTTATAAATAATTCTAGACAAACATTTAAATTAATATTACTTTTTTCATTCATTTTTTTTTTTTGTACGTTTTTGCTATTAAAAGTCTGACATGTCTCATTGACCAATTCTCTGGAAACTCTTCTTGTAGTTTAGATAAAATTTGGTTCTTGGAATTATTGGAATGATTTTTGTATTGTAAGTGGAAAGAATGTCTATACATTCGTTCCACTAGATCCCTCAAACTTTTGTAAAAGTTTTCCCCCCTTTCGTTAACTTCCAGCACCACTCCAGATGAGCTAAGGAGCAATTCATTTTCATTTGCATGTTCTATTTTTTTCTTTTTTCTTTTCTTAGAACATTCATTTTCTGAGTTGTTGGTCTCTGTAGAACATTAAACAGATGAGAATTAATAGACTGTTTGACACATGTTATCTAATAATTTTAAGTATATCATTAATGATAATTAAATAAAGAAACTCATATTGGATCGATAGTATTTTTTCATTTACCTGATTCATCCTTTTGCAATTTTTCCATTAAGCTTTTACGCTCTTCTGGTCCTAGATCAGAAATAATTATATCGAGCTTCGTCATTTTGTGGCTCTGCATGATACACAGTAAACAATACATATTAGTTAAACTTACATATAGTTCAAAAATAATATTTTTTTATAAAGAATTTACAAAAAAGTTGCATTTTTTGCTTTTCTTGATGTGTTGTCAGTATTTTTGTTACTTAATCTCTTGTCAGTGATTTATTTATCAATCTGAACCCTGTACCATATCATTCATTAATATATTTATAAATAAATTATCAACTTTTCAGGGACAAAATAAATCTCAAGACACCGGTGCGCCTTTCATGAGGTACGCATCGCGGCCGGTGCGTGGGGGTATTAAAAATGCACCGCAAAACAGTATAATAGACCGTACGGTGCGTAGGGTATTGTAAATGCACCGCAAAAACAATGTAATAGACCATACGGTGCTATCCTCGTAAAATGGAGCATCCGTGCCCTATTTCAAATATGACACACTGATTTAGAAAAAATGTTTTCAAATTTTTTTTTTTACATAGTATTTGCGTGGTGCACTATATAATACAGTGCATCGGTGCGCTAGGGTACGCAGGGCACACCGATAAAGAAAAATCTATTTTTTCCAAAAATTCACGCAATGGCCGAATGGATTGGGATTCGACTATGCAAGTCGTCCCGTGGGTTGGATGTTAATAAAAAATGAAAAACCCTAATTCTGAAATCACAAAAACAAGGAGAAGAAATGTCAAAAACAAAAAAATGAAGGGTTTAGGGTAAAAATGGATAAAACTGCAGAAAAAGTAAAAAAAAATAATCAAATTTAATCATGAGATGGTTTGAAATTCTATGATACAGAGTTTGAATCACCAGAGGTTTGGTTTCCGAATGTCTGAATACTTCTGTTCAAACGTATTTTGCTGCTCCACAATGCCCTCGTGCTCTCTTGCTCCAGGTCTGTCTCCTGCAAATATCTGACTAAAAATTTTAGCAAAAATAGTGAAATAATGAAAAGTGTTTAGTATTTAAAGAATATATATATATATATATATATATATATATATATATATATATATATATATATATATATATATATATATATATATATATATATTTTAATTTTTATTTATTTATTTATTTATTTTTCACTTAAAGAAAATAGAGTTGCGTTTTTTTGTTTTTGTTTTTGTTTTTTTTTTGTGTTTATTCGTGACCAGTGCGGCATAGTTGTGAAGCACCGGTGCATCTGATTAATACAACGCACCGGTGCATGTTATGATGATAAGCGCACCAGACTGTATAAAGTTCTTATTTTTGTATGTGAGATCATAATAAAATAGTGATAATTCTAAAGTACATGAATTTATTTTCATTATTTTCTAAACTTTATTATGTTACAAAAATTCATATTATTCTAGATTTGTTATTTTACAATTATTTGCAAATTTACAAATTTAAATATTTTAATAAAATCATTTCATATTAATAAAATTAAAATTTTCACATTAATACAATTAAAATTTTACAAATATTTTACATACAATTACAATTAGAATTAGAATTTTAATTTTACATAGAATTACATTTACAATTTTACATAGAATTACATTTACACTTACCTCGTTTACCTTCAATGCCATCTTGAGTCAAAATATCTTTGACTACAGCATTTGGCACATAAGCTATCACATGAGAATATAATATGTAAACTCTGAAATCTTTAATTGCTTTTACCAATGCAAAAGCCTGTTTTTCCATAATATTGTATTTCAAAGATGCATCCCTCAGTGCTTTACTAAAAAATGCTATGGGCTTTTCACACCCTTGATCATCTTTCTGAAGTAAAACAGCTGCGACAGTATGTTCAGAAGCAAATGAAAAAATAATAAAATCTCTATCAAATTTAGGACTGGTCAGAACTGGTGTTCTTGTTAAAGCCATTTTAATTTCTTCGAACGATTGTTTGGCTTCTACAGTCCAGTCAATGCTTGAATCTTTCCTCAACATGTTAGTTAGTAATCTAAGTAACTCTGCTAAACTAGAAATAAACCTTCTTAAGAAATTAATCTTTCCTATGAATGCTTGCAATTCTTTTATGTTTCTGGGGTGGGGTATTTGCAAAATTGCTTGAATTCTTTCTGGATCAATCCTAATGCCATCTTTAGAAATGATATGTCCTAAAAGCTTTCCTTCTTCCAAACCAAACAATGACTTTTTAGGGTTTAAAGAAATTCCATATTTTCTGCGCTTTATAAATACTTGCCTTAGGTGACCTAAATGTTCTTGATCTGTTTTAGAGAAAACGGTCAAATCATCTAAGTAAATAACCAGAAAATCATGTATCTCTTTAGCAAAAGCAATGTCCATCGCTCTTTGAAAGGTAGCTCCTGCAATCTTGAGTCCAAATGGCATTTTGACATATTTAAACGTACCCCATGGTGTGGTAAATGCTGTTTTATCCTGATCATCAGGATGAACCAGAATCTGGTTGTACCCTGAAAATCCATCCAGTAGTGATATTCTCGAAGATCCTACTACCCTTTGCAGAATGTGGTCCATTTTCGGCAGAGGATAGTTGTCTTTTAAAGAAACTTTATTCAAATTTCTTAGGTCGACACACAGTCTAATTTCTCCTGTCTTCTTTCTTGTTGGTACCAGGTTAGAAACCCATTCTGAGAATCTGATAGGAGCTATAATCCCTGCTTCAAACATCCTTTTGATTTCCTTTTCAATTGAGGGTAATAAAACAGGATTTATTCTTCTAAGTTTTTGTTTGAAAGGTTTCTGATCTGGTTTCAATGGTATAGTGTGTTGAATGATGGATGTATCATAAGATTTGAGATCTTCATAACTCCAGGCAAAAACATCCTGGAATTCTTTCAATAGTTCAACATATTTGACCTTTTGATCTTTTGGAAGAGATTTGGACAATTTAACCATTTTGGGATTTTCTGGGGTTCCTAAGTTGCATTCTTCCATATCAGCTTTAACAGGTTCCATTTTAGGTCTAAATGGAATATCATTTGAGTCAAACAGATCTTCCAAAGGAGTTAATCCTTTGGGCAAATGATTATCTTTTAAATTGATGATTTCTGTCTCATCTTCTATGATCTCATCAGATTCCATATGCTTCAAATTATGTATGTCTTCTTCTGTGAATGTGGTTGGATGCAGCATATGAATTGCATTTTCTCTTGAAATTTCTATTTTTTGTTCTTTTTCTTGATCAAATTCATCAATAGTTATATCTTCATCTATATTACAGTTAGAAAACTCATTTTGAAGTGTCAAAAAATTATTGATTTGATTGTTATTAACAAATACTTGCCAATTCAAAAGATTGTCTGGTATAGCAGGCCTATGTCTAATCTCATCTGAAAACTGATGATTAGGGTCAAAAGGTAACTTGCATGTACTAGCAAACATTGCTAAACTGTGAGCATGAAAATTTTGTTTCCTGGGAATCTTGGCAAGTTGAGCTTGTAAAAATGTGTTGAGAATCTCTACAACTGTCTCTCTGTATTGTTTCAGTCTCATGTCTTTTGTTGAACATTCTCCTTTAATCTGTTGAATGATTAATTCGGAGTCTCCTATGATTGATACCCTAATAACTCCTAACTTCTTGACATGTTTAAGCCCTAATAAAAGAGCTTCATACTCTGCCATGTTGTTAGTGCATTTGAAATTCAACCTATAAGCATGACCCTTTGCATGATTATTTTCAACATTATGTAACCAAATCCCAGCTCCTGCCCCTAGTTTGTTTACCGAGCCATCAAATTCTAAATGCCATAGAATTTCATGTTCATAATCTTCATCAATTGTTTTAAAATGTTTCTTGACAGGAGCTAGTTGTTTAGTTTCTTCTGGTTTTTCTTGATCATCTGGTGTTTCTTTGTCTTCAGAAATCTCTTCAATTTTAACAGTAGTCTTATTTGTGGTTTTCTTTTCAGGTGCTTCTAGTTCAGTTGGAAGGTCCATTTCAGCATTGTAAAGGATAAAAGAATCCATATCAGAGTGGACTGAATAGACAGGGAAGTTTTCAGGCTTCTCATGGCTACTCACCAAGTACTTCATCAATGTTTCTCTATATAATCTTTTGGGTTGACCAAATACTAAGATAGTGGCATATGACATGTCAAGTTGAATAGATCCTCCAAGCTTAGCACCCCAAGATCTAGACAATAACATACCATATTTAGGAGGGATATCAGCCACTACTATATCCATCAAAACAGATTTAGCAGGGTACTGAACTAAAGTAACACACAAATCTTTAATCAAACCTAAACATTTTACCTGACTAGAATCAAATGAAAACAGATCTTTGTATGGTCTAGTAATATCTAGATTTAATCTTTCCATTACTGCTTTTGGCATCAAATTGTGAGATGCTCTAGAATCAAGCATTGCATTATGGAGTATCTTGTCATGAACATTTAGGCTTACATAAAATGGAGGAGTTCCTCCACTTTCTGGTTTGCCATTAACCTCAGGGCCAAAAAGAAGTTTGGGTTGATCATCAAGAATGTTTACTGAATCATCCAATCCAGTAATGTTAATGTTTAGGGACTTGGTAATCTGACTTCTGTAGACATCATGTTTAGCCAATTCTGATAAAGGAACAGCTATCTTTATTTTGCCTATTTCAGCCTCTAGATTGAAAGGTTTTTCTGTTTGAGTTTTAGTGTTTTGCACAGTTGGGTTTTCTCTATTTTTTGGGTCTTCAACATTTTTCTCTTTTTCATGAATGAGATTTTGTTTTGAAGGGGTATCCGAACTAACTTCTATTGTTTCTTCTACATTTCCCACAGGAGGAAAAGTATCAGATTGTTGTTTATTGTTTGGTTGGTTGTCAGAGACATCTTCAATTATTGGATTTGAAGGGTTGGGAGTTATCCTAGACAGAATTTGTACTTGGGGAATGTTTTGTACAGGGGGAATGTTTTGTTTACCTTTGACATTTTGTTTTGCATTTTTCTGTTTTTTATTCTCTCGCACATCAATCCGTCTACTTCTCAAATTATACTGTTTATGGACCTCATAAATTGTTGTGTCATAGCCTTCCTTAAAATCAAAAGTCTCACCTGAATGAGTTTGGAATGTTTCAAGGATGTGATTCTCTTGATCATCTTGGGATAGGAAGACTTCTGGTTCATTCTTGTCATCTGTTACATTGTTTATTTCTACATCTTCTGTAGGTTCTTCAGAAGTTGAACCTTCAACAAAGTTTTCTTGGAAAGGTGGCCTAATATTTTGATCAGGGACATTCTTTCCAATATTTTGATTCAGATTTCTCCTAAAGTTTGGGTTTCTTGCAACATTCTGATTATCACTAGAAGACTTTCTTTCAATGGTCTCCACTCTATCTCCTAATCTTTCCATACCTTTAATGATTGCATCCAGCTTCTTTTCAAAAGCTGAAGGTTCTTCATTCATAGGCATTCTTCTTTCTGCTCTTGCTCTGGCTCGTTTTTCTATCAGATTTGCTTCTACACTTACCACTATGCTTTGCATTTCCTCTAATGTTTGGGGAGCTCTTTCCCTAAGTGAATAAGCTATATCTGAGTCAAAACCATCTGGAAATTTAACCAATACAGAATCAGGTGGGGGTCTAAGGTTTTGAGGGACCGCGTTATATGCTTCATTGAATCTAATAATGTAATCTTGTACTGTTTCGTTAGGTCTTCTTCTTAATTTTTCGAACTCTGACAGGATCTGAAGAGGATCTTTCTTCTTCTCCCATCGGTTCAAAAATGCCCTATATAAAGCTGGTAAATCAGCAATAGTATTTGGAGCAAGGGCCCTAAACCATGTCCTAACTTCTCCAGTAAGACTCTGAACGAAAATTCTCATTCGAACATTATCAATATCAATCTCATAGAACTCAAAGTAATCAGTCATCCTTTTGGTGTGTTGTTGTGCTGTGTAAGTACCTGATCCATCAAAAGGTGTGATCTTACTTTGGTAATCCTGGGGCAACGTAGGAGGGTTGGCTGGTAGCTGTAAAGGGTCGTATCTATTGGCCATTGGAAGATGAAGTGGGGTAATAGGAGTTGATGGTCTGGCAGGAGGAGATGGAGGAGTAGAAGGGGTGACAGGTGTTTGAAAAGCTTGAGAAAAAGTAACTGAGCTTGGAGAAGCTTCGGTAATTACAGAGATGTTTGAATTTTCTTCAAAGGTTTGTTCCGATTGAATAGAGTTTTGTAATTGTCTGTCAAGATGATGTGAAACAAATCTGTATTGCAAATCTTCAAAGAACAATGGATCTGGAACTAATCTAGATAATTCAGTTTCAGAAAAATTCACAAATAAAGATGTTTCAAATCGTGCATCAAAAGGAATGTCATCAATATATATAATTTTCACAGGACAAGATGCAGATCTAGAAAGTGGTCTAGAACTTCCTGAACTCTCTTGACTTCCTCTTTCAGAACTTTCTTGACTTCCTTGTCTTCTAAGAATCCTAGGAATCAGATTTGGATTTTCAAATATTGGTGGTGGATTAGGGTCAGGGTTTGACCTAGTATGTCGAATCCTTTCTGAAGCCAGTTTTTCTAGACTATGTGTTTTTGGATTTTTGGTTTTAATTGAAAGAATAAATACAACTTCTACAAATTCTTCAAGAAATAATGATGTATGATTAAAATTTTCTCAAAGATCTGTTAAACTAGAGAGTCTGATTGAAAATTTTGAAACTAAGGTTCAATATATAAGCTAAATCAGAGATAGACTGAAGCAGCATTTATTTACTTTTGCAATTGCAGAGCAAAAGCAATTTCAAAGGCTACCTGGCTGATCTTCAGACTCTGTCTATAGCTTATATTTGAACAATACTAACAAATAAAAATGATTCAGGTCCCCAGTATGGTCGCCACTATGTTATCACTCAGGTTTTCCTAGAAGTTGTGTAAGAGGAAAGTATACCCGAGGTAACCACAAACCAACCTTCAGATGCAGAATCTAGCCAATCTGCATCCAGAGAGGGCTCTCTCTTTACGATTTATCTTTGTTCTTAGAAGGTTTTAGGCTAGGTATAGATCCAAGAGTTTGTTTGAAAAATGGTGGAATCCACAAACTAAGGGCAAGGTTGAAATTTTTCAGTCCATTGGGCTATGGAGTCAAAGGATGGCTTTACTGGATTTCTATTCTACACACAAGATGGCTTTACAGGGCAAGATAGCTAGACAGAGAAAAATCCTTAAAATTTAAAGTGGATGGGATGTTTTTGAAGGGATGAAAGACAGCTAAGAATCTTTCACCATGTTCAAAAGAAATAAATGAGATGACTACAAACAAAGAGCAATGAAGAATTATTTATTATAGTAATCAAGAATGTTTAAATTAGCAAAGCAAGAGCATTTAAGAATTCGTGCTTATAACCAATTTAGAGGAAAACATTAAGAATAATCACATCTGAAATCAGAGTACAATTAAGTAAATTTTGATTCAATCCTTTATGTAAATTATTCAGAAATGGACATAATGATATTATAAACTGATATAAAAATTAAGACAAAGGGTAGAAAGACTTATTGAACTGCAGTCCAACACATGAATCCTGCAAAAAGTCCTGAGCTTCAAATCGTCATCCAGTAAGCCACGAATAAATTTCTCCAAAATTCTTTTATTCCGAAAATCTCAATGTTACAGCAAAGTCATAGAATCCACCCTCAATACTCTCTTTGAGGGTTTATTTATACACTAAATAATTGAAAATATCTTACACTATCCTAGCCCATATTTTGGGGTGACTAAGGATTAATTTACAAGTAAACAGGAGACAAATGGTCTCGTAGATAGAATAATAAGTAACTGCTGATGTGCTGTTTCCTTTCTTTGTGGATGTGCTGGAGGTAAGTGCTGAAAAAGGGCTCGTTGCTGTCTTTTGGAGTAATTTCTTTGCTTGCTTGATACTCTTTGTCTTTACGGATACTCTTTAACCTGTGTAACTGATACTCTTTCATCTGTACTCATTTTTATCATTTACCTGATAGTAAAGATAAAATTCTCATCCTGAAGATAACTTTTATAGAATTTCCAATAATTCTTTCCACCATTGATTATCTGGTATCATAGTCCTTTTGAGTTTTCTCAATGTCTCATCTGCTTCTGTGAGTTTGTAAAAGGTGGGTTCATTAGGAAACAGATACCTTATTTCATGTTCCAGATGAAATAAATTCCTCACTCTATCATAGATACTTCTCCCTGTTGGTAATGTCGATTCTGGCAAACTGGTAGAACAAGCAGCTGTATTTTGAGCATGAGTATTTATTTTCTTTACGTAGGTTTCTAAGTCCATTATTTGATCCTCTGAGAGCATAGGACTTGGTAATCCATTGTCCAGCAAAGCTTGAAATTTCTCTCTGAAAATATTGATATCAATCAAAATGTCTGAGCACTTCCTTTCTAAGTTCTACATGAAAGTTCTTTTGATGAAAACTCTCTTTATTTCCAAAACTGTGTCGGTCCTGTCTTCAATCCCTAAAACTGCAAGTTCTTGCTTTGTCCGGGTGTTCAAGAATTGAATAAGCTGATTGGCCTGCTCAGGCCTGCCTCTTAATTCATTTCTGGTTCTGTTTATTTCTTCTTGAGCTATTTTAACCAAATCATTTTGTTCAAAAATTGCTTGAACAGAGGGCCAAACACCCTTTATTAACTCAATGATACTACCCCAAAGAATTTCATTTATTTCCTTTAAAGGCTTTTCCAATGAAAGATCTTTTTCCAAAGCCTAAACCAATTTTTCTAACCTTTTTATTTCCCTGGTGTTATGAGCAACTGTCTTCTTAGATGTATCATATTTTTCCTCCAATTTTACTAATTGCAGTTTTGTGGTTTGAAGTTCTGTGACCTTTAGTTGTAAACTTTCCATTTGTTTTATTAGTTCATCAGAACTCAAACCAGAAGTGTTTACCTGAGATGGCTGTGTTTGCTGACCTGCTGTTGAAGTACCTGTGGTTGTAGCAGCTTCTGTGGCAGATGCCTGCTTGATAACTTCCTTTTCCTGTAAGGCTTGTTCCAATTCCTTTTCAGTTTCACTTAGTCGCTCAGTCACATTTAGGAGCAACTCCATTACCTCTTCTTGTGAATTCCCCTTTAAAACTTCTTGGGTCTGAGGGCGCCTTGAGGCTGGAAATTTTAGCTGCTTTCCCAGTGCAGCTATGTCATCATATTTCTTCTTTATTAATGCCTCAATACTTTTAATGTCTTTGGGGTTGTGACCCAAGCCAATGATTATGTCTTCTAGAGACTTTATTCTATTATCTTTGGCCTGTGAAGAGGCCCTCTCAATTTTCAATTGTGCAGTTGTGTTATTCAAAGAATCTTGCAATGTTAGAGCTGCCATGGCTTTATTGGTAAGAGTGGAATACACCATTTCTCCAGTTTGTCTGTGCGGTTCTATCTGGTCCAAAGGATGAATGTCCTTTGCCAGGACCTCAAAATTTGTTCTAATGTAATCAGCTGCTGACACGGGCTTTGGCACCTTTGACTTGAAGTGGCTCATCAGCAATTTGCCTTGTGAAAGGTCAAATGCTGACATTAGCCTTTCTTGATTATGGGGAGCCATTTTCATATATTGATCATATACCTTCATTTTTAATGGATCATTCTTTGCTTTGATGTTGATGAAAGTTCTTTTAATATCCCCTGTATCTGTTTTAGGTGGTCTGAAAGAGGATACTTCAGTACTCAATTGCTTTTGTAAAGCTTTCCCTTTCTGGCTTGTGTTTGTTTCACTTGCTGTGCCAGTTTGTTGAATGTCTTCCCTTCTATCATCAAACACCTCATCTATGATTTCCACATCTGGAAGTGGATTTGGTTTATGTTTCTTGGCCTGATGTACTTGTGAGGTTTCTTTTGGAGGAGTGGTATCTGGAACCTGCCTTTTCTTTCCTATTTCCACATTTGATGGAGTTTGTAACTCTGGAACTTGTGGATGCTTCACCTGAGTGGGAGAAACTTGTGTTTGATCAGGCGCTCTGGAAGTTTGAGGTTTTTCAGCCATGACCAAAGTTTCAATAACCTGTAATTCAGGTTCCTTTCCTTTGCCTTTTATTTCTGCTGCAACTGATGAACTGCCTTCCTGTAATCTCTGCTGTGGATTTGCTGCTGAAGATGTGCCAATGTGAGATACCTGCACTTGACCATAAGATTCTAGGTCATATTCCTTTTGAAGATTTTTCATAATTTTATTCATTTTTTCTTCTGCACTTTCTTCTTCAACAAGTGTTTTTTCCACCCATTCATCTTGGTTAGCATATTGCTCTATATCAGGAATCTTGTGGTGGATATAAGGGGAAGATTTGTTCTTTAATATTTTTTCACAGATGAAACCAAATGGGTCATAAGGAACCCAACGAAAACTTCTTTGAAATTTGCAGCGATTTTGTAATATATCCTCTGCTTCTTGCTCAGCTTCTCTAGAATTGCAGATGTAGGGACCTAATTGGCTTTTAATCCGAAGTTGAGCTTTCTTTTTCACACTACAAAAATGGATCACATCTGAATTGTTCATTTGCCTGAAATATTCCAAGGCAAATAGTCTCATGGGTACATACTTTGGTAACTTGAATGGATGTAATTCACATCCATAAATTCTGATGACTGTATGGTTTTGGTATAAATACCAATCTCCAACTTTATAAGTCCTTGAGAGTTGCAAGGTCTTCCTTATTTCATTACTGAGTCTTGGGGGAGGAATCCCTGTCAACAATGTAGTTGCAGGATATACAAAAAGATCTATAAACTCAGAATAGGAATAGGGAGACTCATAAGAATGAATTATGGGATTTCAAAATATAAGCGGCCTTGGAGATTTTTCCCTTGGCATCGAGTTTTTGAACGAGGAAAGGAAATTTTGGCTTGATGTAAATAATGAGATGATAGATGGTGAGGAATATTTAACTTTTGTTATCATCTAGCCTGTAGAAAATTGTCCATGAATGCTGTCTGGCCTCCAGAAGGTAAAGTATTATTTTAATCTCAGGAGGCTGCCAGGGGTACAAAGCCTGGATTAGCAAACCAAGACCATCTCATCAACAACATGTCTCCCTTTGGTGTTGAAACCCAAGACAAAAGATATCATATTGAGGATGAGTCTTCCCAATTGATTGAAATAATAAAAACCATAGGGAGGAGGTCCCTTGGGTTGATGATCAGGCAGCATGAAATTCTGGCAGATGGAATCCAATTTTTCTGGGGTCAATTTATTAGACTTCTCAATCAATTCTTCCATAGATAAAGGTGCAAGTTCTTGGTCAGGTTCAAAGTGTAGCATTTCATTGATGGCCTGGGGAGTAATGGGGAATAGAACACTTTGGTCAGGGGATATCACAGCTCGCTGAGTGGGATCATAGCTTGAATGGAAATAGTGGATAATTTCTGGGAAATTAATGACTGAGGGGATGAGATACCTTGGGATATTGGATTCCCACAGTCCAATGACATCTTGCCCCTTTGAATAATCGTCTCTGCAGCGACAAAAACTCAGAAGGGGGCTTTCATCAAAATGCAAGTCTTTAATCTAAAAATCTCTATCCACTAAGGGTAAATACTCTAATTCTCTGTGAGGAGCATTCAGTGGGGTCACATTCAGGGCTGCTGGGGCTTCCATTTTGGTTCTTGTGGATTCAAAACGGAAATTCCTGGGTTTTCTTCACAGGCCGGGCGCGTTTTCGATTTTAATGATGAAATCGGCACAATTGTAGGTTCAGGGAGCAATTGCACAGTTTTAAAACCTCTGGGGAAGATCTCAGTGATGAGTTTTAATCAATAATTCAGCGAAAAACAAAGAAAACAGAGTTTAACTTGCAGTTCGGGGCGGAATAGGATAAATACCTGTTCTTGGAAGAAAGCTGGTTCTTAACAGGTAACAGGCGGTAGCAGGAGGACGCTTGAACGCAGGTCTGGCGGATTTATGGAGTGAAATTGAATGGAACAGTAGATTTCAGTGGAAATTCGAATATCGTAGCAGAAGGCGCTGTCGTTTTCAATAACGAAAATAACGGAAAAAACACGAAAATGGGCTTTATTTACAAGTTAAAGGGTTTTTTAGTTTTTCGAGGAGTGACATCATCAATGTACGGGCTGACGTATGAAAGGTCGGGCGGTAAGCAGTAAGTGGTAAGCGGTAATCCCCGCACCGCTTATGAGCAAAGGCGGTATTAACTGCGAGGGCAGCGATTCCACAAAGTTATTGACACGTGGACGGGTGACTAGTCAAATACCACCCATCCCCCGCTGGTTAAAACTCTGACAAGGGCTGGCTAGCGGAATGAACGCTAGTCGTAGATCTGTGAAGGAGCGATCCGATGGTGGAAAGGACGGATAGATGGCGGAGGTTTAATGAGCGGCCCCGGCGGGGTTTTAAACACGATTTACATTATTTAAACATCCCGGGGCGTTTCTAATTGGTGAATGAGGTTGGTTATTAACTAACTCAGATAATTAGTTAATCCCGCTATATAATGGAAATAGGGGCTGCGGTGGGTTTTAATCATTGGGGAAATGACAGGTGGATGAGCCACGTTGGCATAGAAATTTTCCAAAGTTTTGGCTTGAAAATAAAACTTCAGATTTATTATTTTTTGGTATTAAACATATAAACCATATGTTTAAAGCTTTTCGAATATATGTTTTTTATTTTATTATATGGTAAATTAACAAATGTAATTAACTTACCATAGGGGTGGGTTTATGGTATAAAGATATAATTTAACCAAAGGGCTTATATAGTGGGTTTTTATTTGAATGCACGGGGAAATAATTACTTTGGTTAAACTTTATAATAGAGGGGTTTTTGGGGTATTTATAAAAAAGGAGTTATATACTTAGGATAGGGCATTTCACTAGGGATTTAGTAAATAGAGTTAAACATTAATATGACAAAGGGACAAGGAAAATCAAAATATTTTGCACATCTAAGAAAGTGACAACTTTTGAGGTAAATTGCAATATCTTATCTTCACACTTAATCTTAGAATAGCAAGTTATCTTGAGGGTTTTTTATGGAATTTTGCATGATTTCCCTAAGTAAAATAGGATTTTACTTAGGATTAAGTTAAAGGTGAATGATTATAATGATGAATTATCTCAAGTACTTAGGTCTTTTTGATCATTAGGCCGAGGGTCCGGTCCCTCCAAAAGTCAAGGAAATGCCTTGAGCCCCTTTGATCTCCAAATACCTTAGTGCTTTGGGGGAAATTAGTAAAAACTTAGGGAGAAAGTGATGTGGGAAGTTGATGATTTTGACTTTGCTTTCTGTGATTTTCCACTGTATTCCTTGCTTCAGTATTTGTGATGAAGTAAAGGATCAAAACATGTAACAACATCATAGATAAAACTTTGCAACACCATCTACCTACCCTATCTACTACTACCATTTTCTCTTTTTTATTAGGGTGCATTTAGACTTGCAAACCCTTATCAATATTTTTCTTTTTACAAGGCAAATCTATCTATTTCTACCCTTATTACATCCAAGGGCTCAGATTAAACTGTTGAGCACCTCTCATTAACTCTACCTATCTACTTATCTGCCAAGATTGAATTGTTTGGACAGATATTTATTCTCTAATCTACAACATGAAATTGAAATATGAGTAAGCCAAGTTTAAACAGTTTGACTTATTCATGAATTGTGGCAAAGGTTTGACAAGCTGCACACAATTGCTTTATTACAAAAATGAAATAGTAGTGGCATTGGATTTGCACACTTTCCTTGGTCTATTTTTTCTTGGGGTTCATTTCTTTCTCTTTTTTGACCATTTTATTCTTTTTACCCTTTGATCTTTCTTTTAGGGTATACCCTCTTTACATTTTTTAAATTTTTTTGATTTTTTGGTTTTCAAGAATATGGAACACCTTTGCTCAAGAAAGAAGGTTTGAACATATTCCATAGTTCAATCAAGACAATCATGAAAAATGAAACCTATTGGTATAGGAGACTAACACTGGCTCCACTTGGGGATGGCTTTTCCTTGTGAAAAGTCAAGAACAGCAGGTCAGATGCCTCAAAATGCCTTCAAACTGAACTAAGTAATCTTCCTTCTTCTGGTAGCTTTATTGTACATATGATAGTGAACTTTTGAAGCTTAGGGCCTTCACTTCGGGCTTCAACTCCAAAAAGTCACCATCCAATCAAAACTGCATTAGAAAAGGATATATTATGTACAAGTTAGAAAATCAGAACATCCTAGTAAATAGGATTAAAATAATGCTTCAGCATTCGACCATTGACTGGTCCTTCTTCAGCTTCTGAATTGTCCAAATCCTTCAAAAAGTATGTGTTGTTTCCCTGCAAGGCATGAATGATATAAGGCCCTTTCCACAAGAAATCAAATTTCCCATGTTTTCCTTTCTCTTCCCTTCTGGAATCCCATCTTAGGACCTTGTCTCCTAATTGAAAATCCTCTGCTTTAGTCCTTTTATCAAACATTTTCTTTAGCTTTTCCTGCAAGACTTGTGATCTTTGGTATACCTCTTCCCTAGTTTGTTGCAAGTGGATTGTTTGATTAATTCTTCTTTGAATGTCATTTGGTTCCACTTGAGCTTCCTGAAGTAATTTCATAACAAGAATTCCTAAAGAAGATGGGAATCTTGCTTCAAGACCATAAACTAATTCATATGGACTTGTCCCAATTGATTTCTTAGTTGTAAGTCTATCTGCCCACAATGCATTGGTCAGTTTCTTGTGCCAGTTCTTTTTATTTTCTTCCAAGAATTTCTTAATGATATTGATCAAGCTTTTATTGGAGGATTCTGCTAGTCCATTACCCTGAGGGTAATAGGCTGTTGAATGGCCTAAAGTAATATGATATTTATGGCAGAAACTAATCATTTTCTTTGATTTAAATGCAGCAGCATTGTCTGTTATAATCTTTTCCGGACAGCCAAATCTTGAAAGTATGTTTGTTTCTAAAAACCCTATGATCACAGAATCATTAGACTGTCTACATGGGATGGCTTCAATCCATTTAGTGAAATAGTCTGTAGCAGTTAAAATCCATCTATGTTGCCCTGAAGAAGGAGGATGAATTTCTCCAATAAAATCTAACCCCCATTGTTGAAAAGGTCTTTCTGTGGAAATTGGTTTTAAAGGCAAAGGTAACAACTTTCTTTTACCCTCAAATATCTGACATTTATGACAAGTTGTTACAAATTTCTTAACATCAGAAAATAATGTTGGCCAGTAAAAACCAGCCCTTAATATTTTGTCTGCAGTTGATTTCCAGTAGAGATGTCCTCCACAATCCCCTGCATGAAATTCATTAAGAACTTTATCAGCCTCATCTTTTAATAGACAATTTAATAAGATTCCTTCATGATTTTTCCAAAATAGAGTGCCATCTAAAATACAATATTTCAAAGATGTCATTTTTAAAAATCTTTGCTTGGTTCTGGACAACCCTGGAGGAGCTTGCAGGTTTAATAAAACATGAATAATATCAGTGTACCAGGGTGAATCTAAGAAATCTTGACTGATCTGAGGAGTCGCCATCTCCTGCTCGTTATCCAGTTCATTGATGTCTAAGGCTTGGCAATTAGTTTCAGTCATCAGTTGAGCTAAACCTTGACCTTTTATGAGTTTTGTTGGTTTAATTTCAATATCATATTCCAAAATGGTAGCTATCCACTTACCTCGTTTACCTTCAATGCCATCTTGAGTCAAAATATCTTTAACTACTGCATTAGGCACATAAGCTATCACATGAGAATATAATATGTAGACTCTGAAATCTTTAATTGCTTTTACCAATGCAAAAGCCTGTTTTTCCATAATATTGTATTTTAGAGATGCATCCCTCAGTGCTTTACTAAAAAATGCTATTGGCTTTTCACACCCTTGGTCATATTTTTGAAGTAAAACAGCTGCAACAGTATGTTCAGAAGCAAATGAAAAAATAATAAAATCTCTATCAAATTTAGGACTGGTCAGAACTGGTGTTCTTGTTAAAGCCATTTTAATTTCTTCGAACGATTGTTTGGCTTCTACAGTCCAGTCAATGCTTGAATCTTTCCTCAACATGTTAGTAAGTAATCTAAGTAACTCAGCTAAACTAGAAATAAATTTTCTCAAGAAATTAATCTTTCCTATGAATGCTTGCAACTCTTTTATGTTTCTGGGGTGGGGTATCTGCAAAATTGCTTGAATTCTTTCTGGATCAACCCTAATGCCATATTTAGAAATAATATGACCTAAAAGCTTTCCTTCTTCTAAACCAAACAATGACTTCTTAGGGTTTAAAGAAATCCCATATTTTCTGCACTTTATAAATACTTGCCTTAAGTGATCCAAATGTTCTTGATCTGTTTTAGAAAAAACAGTCAAATCATCTAGGTAAATAACCAGAAAATCATGTATCTCTTTAGCAAAAGCAATATCCATTGCTCTTTGAAATGTAGCTCCTGCATTCTTGAGCCCAAATGGCATTTTGACATATTTAAACGTACCCCATGGTGTAGTGAATGTTGTTTTATCATGATCATCAGGATGAACCAGAATCTGGTTATACCCTAAAAATCCATCCAGTAGTGAAATTCTCGAAGATCCTACTACCCTTTGCAGAATGTGGTCCATTTTGGGTAGAGGATAGTTGTCTTTTAAAGAAACTTTATTCAAATTTCTTAAGTCGACACACAGTCTAATTTCTCCTGTCTTCTTTCTTGTTGGTACCAGGTTAGAAACCCATTCTGAGAACCTGATAGGAGCTATAATCCCTGCCTCAAACATTCTTTTGATTTCCTTTTCAATTGAAGGTAATAAAACATGATTTATTCTTCTAAGCTTTTGCTTAAAAGGTTTCTGATCTGGTTTCAAAGGTATAGTGTGTTGAATGATGGATGTATCATAAGATTTGAGATCTTCATAACTCCAGGCAAAAACATCCTGGAATTCTTTCAATAGTTCAACATATTTAACCTTTTGATCTTTTGGAAGAGATTTGGACAACTTAACCATTTTGGGATTTTCTGGGGTTCCTAAGTTGCATTCTTCCATATCAGCCTTAACAGGTTCCATTTTAGGTCTGAATGGAATATCATTTGAGTCAAACAGATCTTCCAAAGGAGTTAATCCTTTGGGAAAATGATTATCTTTCAGATTGACGATTTCTGTTTCATCTTCTATGATCTCATCAGATTCCATGTGTTTCAAATTCTGCATGTCCTTTTCAGTGAATGTGGTTGGATGCAGCATATGAATTGCATTTTCTCTTGAAATTTCTATTTTTTGTTCTTTTTCTTGATCAAATTCATCAATAGTTATGTCTTCATCTATATTACAGTTAGAAAACTCATTTTGAAGTGTCAAAAAATTATTGATTTGATTGTTATTCACAAATACTTGCCAATTCAAAAGATTGTCTGGTATTGCAGGCCTATGTCTAATCTCAGCTGAAAACTGATGATTAGGGTCAAAAGGTAACTTGCATGTACTAGCAAACATGGCGAGGCTGTGAGCATGCAAATTTTGTTTCCTGGGAATCTTGGCAAGTTGAGCTTGTAAAAATGTGTTGAGAATTTCCACAACTGTTTCTCTGTATTGTTTCAATCTCATGTCTTTTGTTGAACATTCTCCTTTAATCTGTTGAATAATTAGCTCGGAGTCTCCTATGATTGATACCCTAATAGCTCCTAATTTCTTGACATGTTTAATCCCTAATAAAAGAGCTTCGTACTCTGCCATGTTGTTGGTGCATTTGAAATTCAACCTATAAGCATGACCCTCTGCATGATTATTTTCAACATTATGTAACCAAATCCCAGCTCCTGCCCCTAGTTTGTTTACCGAGCCATCAAACTCTAAATGCCATAGAATTTCATGTTCATAATCCTCATCAATTGTTTTAAAATGTTTCTTGACAGGAACTAGTTGTTTAGTTTCTTCTGGTTTTTCTTGATCATCTGGTGTTTCTTTGTCTTTAGAAATCTCTTCAATTTTAACAGTAGTCTTGTTTGTGGTTTTCTTTTCAGGTGCTTCTAGTTCAGTTGGAAGGTCCATTTCAGCATTGTAAAGGATAAAAGAATCCATATCAGAGTGGACTGAATAGACAGGGAAGTTTTCAGGCTTCTCATGGCTACTCACCAAGTAATTCATCAATGTTTCTCTATATAATCTTTTGGGTTGACCAAATACTGAGATAGTGGCATATGACATGTCGAGTTGAATAGATCCTCCAAGCTTAGCACCCCAGGATCTAGACAATAACATACCATATTTAGGAGGGATATCGGCCACTACTATATCCATCAAAACAGATTTAGCAGGGTACTGAACTAAAGTAACACACAAATATTTAATCAAACCTAAACATTTTACCTGACTAGAATCAAATGAAAACAGATCTTTGTACGGTCTGGTAATATCTAGATTTAATCTTTCCATTACTGCTTTTGGCATCAAATTGTGAGATGCTCCAGAATCAAGCATTGCATTATGGAGTATCTTGTCATGAACATTTAGGCTTACATAAAATGGAGGAGTTCCTCCACTTTCTGGTTTGCCATTAACCTCAGGGCCAAAAAGAAGTTTGGGTTGATCATCAAGAATGTTTACTGAATCATCCAATCCAGTAATGTTGATGTTTAGGGACTTGGTAATCTGACTTCTATAGACATCATGTTTAGCCAATTCTGATAAAGGAACAGCTATCTTTAGTTTGCCTATTTCAGCCTCTAGATTGAAAGGTTTTTCTGTTTGAGTTTTAGTGTTTTGCACAGTTTGGTTTTCCCTATTTTTTGGGTCTTCAACATTTTTCTCTTTTTCATGAATGAGATTTTGTTTTGAAGGGGTATCTGAACTAACTTCTACTGTTTCTTCTACATTTCCCACAGGAGGAAAAGTATCAGATTGCTGTTTATTGTTTGGTTGGTTGTCAGAGACATCTTCAATTATTGGATTTGAAGGATTGGGAGTTATCCTAGACAGAATTTGTACTTGGGGAATGTTTTGTACAGGGGGAATGTTACCTTTACCTTTGACATTTTGTTTTGCATTTTTCTGTTTGCTATTCTCTGGCACATCAATTCGTCTACTTCTCAAATTATACTGTTTATGGACCTCATAAATTGCTGTGTCATAGCCTTCCTTAAAATCAAAAGTCTCACCTGAATGAGTTTGGAATGTTTCAAGGATGTGATTCTCTTGATCATCCTGGGATAGGAAAACTTCTGGTTCATTTTTGTCATCAGTTACATTGTTTATTTCTACATCTTCTGTAGGTTCTTCAGAAGTTGAACCTTCAACAAAGTTTTCTTGGAAAGGTGGCCTAATATTTTGGTCAGGAACATTCTTTCCAATATTTTGGTTCTGATTTCTTATAAAGTTTGGGTTTCTTACAATATTATCACCAGTAGATTTTCTTTCGATTGTTTCCACTCTGTCTCCTAATCTTTCCATACCTTTAATGATTGCATCCAGCTTCTTTTCAAAAGCTGAAGGTTCTTCATTCATAGGCATTCTTCTTTCTGCTCTTGCTCTGGCTCGTTTTTCTATCAGATTTGCCTCTACACTCACCACTATGCTTTGCATTTCCTCTAAGGTTTGAGGAGCTCTTTCCCTGAGTGAATATGCTATGTCTGAGTCAAAACCATCAGGAAATTTAACCAATACAGAGTCAGGTGGGGGTCTAAGGTTTTGAGGAACTGCATTATATGCTTCATTGAATCTAATGATGTAATCCTGCACTGTTTCGTTAGGTCTTCTTCTTAATTTTTCGAATTCTGACAGGATCTGAAGAGGATCTTTCTTCTTCTCCCATCGGTTCAAAAATGCCCTATATAAAGCTGGTAAATCAGCAATAGTATTTGGAGTAAGGGCCCTAAACCATGTCCTAACTTCTCCAGTAAGACTCTGAACGAAAATTCTCATTCTGACATTATCAGTATCAATCTCATAGAACTCAAAGTAATCAGTCATCCTTTTGGTGTGTTGTTGTGCTGTGTAAGTACCTGATCCATCGAAAGGTGTGATCTTACTCTGGTAATCTTGGGGCAAAGCAGGAGGGTTGGCTGGTAACTGCAAAGGGGCATATCGATTGGCCATTGGAAGATAAAGTGGGGTAATAGGAGTTGATGTTCTGGCAGGAGGAGATGGAGGAGTAGAAGGGGTTACAGGTGTTTGAAAAGCTTGAGAAAAGGTAACTGAGCTTGGAGATGCTTCAGTAATCACAGAGATGTTTGAACTTTCTTCAAAGGTTTGTTCAGATTGAATAGAGTTCTGTAATTGTCTGTCAAGATGATGTGAAACAAATCTGTATTGCAAATCTTCAAAGAACAATGGATCTGGAACTAATCTGGATAATTCGGTCTCAGAGAAATTCACAAATAAAGATGTTTCAAATCGTGCATCAAAAGGGATGTCATCAATATATATAATTTTCACAAGACAGGATGTAGATCTAGAAAGTGGTCTAGAACTTCCTGAACTCTCTTGACTTCCTCTTTCAGAACTTTCTTGACTTCCTTGTCTTCTAAGAATCCTAGGAATCAGATTTGGATTTTCAAATATTGGTGGTGGATTGGGGTCGGGGTTTGACCTAGTATGTCGAATCCTTTCTGAAGCCAGTTTTCCTAGACTATGTGTTTTTTGGATTTTTGATTTTAATTGAAAGAATAAATACAACTTCTACAAATTCTTTAAGAAATAATGATGTATGATTAAAATTTTCTCAAAGATCTGTTAAACTAGAGAATCTGATTGAATATTTTGAAACTAAGGTTCAGTATATAAGCTAAATCAGAGATAGACTGAAGCAGCTTTTATTTACTTTTGCAATTGCAGAGCAAAAGAAATTTCAAAGGCTACCTGGCTGATCTTCAGACTCTGTCTATAGCTTATATTTGAACAATACTAACAAATAAAAATGATTCAGGTCCCCAGTATGGTCGCCACTATGTTATCACTCAGGTTTTCCTAGAAGTTGTGTAAGAGGAAAGTATACCCGAGGTAACCACAAACCAACCTTCAGATGCAGAATCTAGCCAATCTGCATCCAGAGAAGGCTCTCTCTTTATAATTTATCTTTGTTCTTAGAAGGTTTTAGGCTAGTTATAGATCCAAGAGTTTGATTGAAAATGGTGGAATTCGCCAACTAAGGGCAAGGTTGAATATTTTCAGGCCATTGGGCTATGGAGTCAAAGGATGGCTTTACTGGATTTCTGTTCTACACACAAGATGGCTTTGCAGGGCAAGATAGCCAAACAGAGAAAAATCCTTAAAATTTAAAGTGGATGGAATGGGTTTGAAGAGATGAAAGGTAGTTAAGAATCTTTCACCATGTTCGAAAGAAAGAAATGAAATGATTACAAACAAAGAGCAATGAAGAATTCTTTATTATAGTAATCAACTTAATTTTAAATTAGCAAAGCAAGAGCATTTAAGAATTCGTGCTTATAACCAATTTAGAGGAAAACATTAAGAACAATCACATCTGAAATCAGAGTACAATTAAGTAAATTCTGATTCAATCCTTTATGTAAATTATTCAGAAATGGACATAATGATATTGTAAACTGATATAAAACTTAAGACAAAGGGTAGAAAGACTTATTGAACTGCAGTCCAACACATGAATCCTGCAAAAAGTCCTGAGCTTCAAATTGTCATCCAGTAAGCCACGAATAAATTTCTCCAAAATGCTTTTATTCCGAAAATCTCAATGTTACAGCAGAGTAATAGAATCCACCCTCAATACTCTCTTTGAGGGTTTATTTATACACAAAATAATTGAAAATATCTCACACTATCCTAGCCCATAATTTGGGATGACTAAGGAGTAATTTACAAGTAAACAGGAGACAAATGGTCTCGTAGATAGCATAATAAGTAACTGCTGATGTGCTGTTTCCTTTCTTTGTGGATGTGCTGGAGGTAAGTGCTAAAAAAAGGCTCGTTGTTGTCTTTTGGAGTAATTTCTTTGCTTGCTTGATACTCTTTGTCTTTACGGATACTCTTTAACCTGTGTAACTGATACTCTTTCATCTGTACTCATTTTTATCATTTACCTGATAGTAAAGATAAAATTCTCATCCTGAAAATAACTTTTATAGAATTTCCAATAAGTCTCTCCACCATGAATCGTTTGGTATCATAGTCCTTTTGAGTTTTCTCACTGTCTCATCTGCTTCTGTGAGTTTGTAAAAGGTGGGCTCATTAGGAAATAGATATTTTATTTCATGTTCCAAATGAAATAAATTCATCACTCTGTCATAGATACTTCTCCCTGTTGGTAATGTCGATCCTGGCAAACTGGTAGAACAAGCAGCTGTATTTTGAGCATGAGTATTTATTTTCTTTACATAGGTTTCTAAGTCCATTATTTGATCCTTTGAGAGCATAGGAATTGGTAATCCATTGTCCAACAAAGCTTGAAATTTCTCTCTGAAAATATTGATATCAATCAAACTGTCTGAGCACTTCCTTTCTAAATTCTGCATGAAAGTTCTTTTGATGAAAACTCTCTTTATTTCCAAAACTGTCCCGGTTCTGTCCTCAATCCCCAATACTGCAAGTTGTTGCTTTGTCCGGGTGTTCAAAAATTGAATGAGCTGATTGGCCTGCTCAGGCCTGCCTCTTAATTCATTTCTGGTTCTGTTTATTTCTTCTTGAGCTATTTTAACCAAATCATTTTGTTCAAAAATTGCTTGAACAGAGGGCCAAACACCCTTTATTAACTCAATGATACTACCCCAAAGAATTTCATTTATTTCCTTTAAAGGCTTTTCCAAAGCTTGAACCAATTTTTCTAACCTTTTTATTTCCCTGGTGTTATCAGCAATTGTCTTCTTAGATGTATCATATTTTTCCTCCAATTTTACTAATTGCAGTTTTGTGGTTTGAAGTTCTGTGACCCTTAGTTGTAAACTTTCCATTTGTTTTATTAGTTCATCAGAACTCAAACCAGAAGTGTTTACCTGAGATGGCTGTGTTTGCTGACCTGTTGTTGAAGTACCTGTGGTTGTAGCAGCTTCTGTGGCAGATGCCTGCTTGATAGCTTCCTTTTCCTGTAAGGCTTGTTCCAATTCCTTCTCAGTTTCACTTAGTCGCTCAGTCATATTTAGGAGCAACTCCATTACCTCTTCTTGTGAATTCCCCTTTAAAACTTCTTGGGTCTGAGGGTGCCTTGAGGCTGGAAATTTTAGCTGCTTTCTCAATGCAGCTATGTCATCATCTTTCTTCTTTATTAATGCCTCAATATTTTTAATGTCTTTGGGGTTGTGACCCAAGCCAATGATTATGTCTTCTAGAGACTTTATTCTATTATCTTTGGCCTGTGAAGAGGCCCTCTCAATTTGCAATTGTGCAGTTGTGTTATTTAAAGAATCTTGCAGTGTTAGAGCTGCCATGGCTTTATTGGTAAGAGTGGAATACACCATTTCCCCAGTTTGTCTGTGCAGTTCTATCTGGTCCAAAGGATGAATGTCCTTTGCCAGGACCTCAAAATTTGTTCTAATGTAATCAGCTGCTGACACGGGCTTTGGCACCTTTGACTTGAAGTGGCTCATCAGCATTTTGCCTTGTGAAAGGTCAAATGCTGACATGAGCCTTTCTTGATTATGGGGAGCCATTTTCATATATTGATCATATACCTTCATTTTTAATGGATCATTCTTTGCTTTGATGTTGATGAAAGTTCTTTTAATATCCCCTGTATCTGTTTTAGGTGGTCTGAAAGAGGATACTTCAGTACTCAATTGCTTTTGTAAAGCTTTCCCTCTCTGGTTGGTGTTTGTTTCACTTGTTGTGCCAGTTTGTTGACTGTCTTCCCTTCCATCATCAAACACCTCATCTATGATTTCCACATCTGGAAGTGGATCTAATTTATGTTTTTTGGATTGATGTACCTGTGAGGTTTCTTTTGGAGGTGTGGTATCTGGAACCTGCCTCTTCTTTCTTATTTCCACATTTAATGGAGTTTGCAACTCTGGAACTTGTGTGTGCTTTTCCTGTGTGGGAGAAACCTGTGATTGTTCAGGTGCTTTGGACATTTGTGGTTTCTCTGCCATGACCAAAGTTTCAATAACCTGGATTGCAGGTTCCTTTCCTTTTCCCTTTGATTCTGCTACAACTGATGAACTGCTTTCCTGTAATGTGTGCTGTAGAGTTGCTGCTGAAGAAGTGCCAATGTAGGGTACCTGCACTTGACCATAAGATTCTAGGTCAAAGTTCTTCTCAACATCTTTCATAATTTTATTCATTTTGTCAGCTTCACTTTCTTCTTCAACAAGTGTTCCTTCAACCCATTCATCTTGATTGGCATATTGTTCTAGATCAGGAATCTTGTGGTGTATATAAGGGGATGATTTATTCTTTAATCTCTTTTCACAAATAAAACCAAATGGGTCATAAGGAACCCAACGAAAAGTTCTTTGGAACTTGCTTTGTAATATATTTTTTGCCTCTCTCTCGGCCTCCCTAGAGTTGCAGATGAAAGGACCTAATTGAATTTTGATCCTTAATTGGGCTTTCTTCTTCACACTACAAAAATGGATCACATCTGAATTATTCATTTGCCTGAAATATTCCAAGGAAAACAGTCTCATGGGTACATACTTTGGTAACTTGAATGGATGTAATTCACATCCATAGATTCTGATGACTGTATGGTTTTGATACAAATACCAATCCCCAACTTTATAGGTCCTTGAAAGTTGCAAGGTCTTCTTTATTTCATTACTGAGTCTTGGGGGAGGAATCCCTGTCAAAAATGTAGTTGCAGGATATAAAAAAAGATCTATAAACTCAGAATAGGAATAGGGAGACTCATAAGAATGAATTATGGGAGACCAAAATATAACTGACCTTGGGTTTCCCTTGGCATCAAGTTTTTGAACAGGGAAAGGGAACTTTTCTGACTGATAGTAGATAATGAGATGATAGATGATTGAGGAATATTTAAAAACTTTTTCATCATCTAGCCTCATGAATTGATCATGGATCTTGTTGGCTATGAAGGAGGCAAAGTCATATTTAATCTCAGGAGGTTGCCCAGGAGTAAAAATGGATAGCAAAACCAAGGTTATCTCATCAACATATTCATTGGTGTTGAAGCCCAAGACAAAAGATATCATATTGAGGATGAGTCTTCCCAATTGATTGAAATAATAAAAACCATAGGGAGGAGGTCCCTTAGGTTGGTGTTCAGGCAACATGAAATTATGGCAAATGGACTCTAATTTCTTTGAGGTCAATTTATTAGACTTCTCAATCAAATCTTCCATGGACAGAGGTGCCAATTCTTGGTCAGGTTCAAAGTGTAGCATTTCATTGATGGCCTGGGGAGTAATGGGGAATAGAACACTTTGGTCAGGGGATATCACAGCTCGCTGAGTGGGATCATAGCTTGAATGGCAATAGTGGATAATTTCTGGGAAATTAATGACTGAGGGGATGAGATACCTTGGGATATTGGATTCCCACAGTCCAATGACATCTTGCCCCTTTGAATAATCGTCTCTGCAGCGACAAAAACTCAGAAGGGGGATTTGATCAAAATGCAAGTCTTTAATCTGAAAATCTCTATCCACTAAGGGTAAATACTCTAATTCTCTGTGAGGAGCATTCAGTGGGGTCACATTCAGGGCTGCTGGGGCTTCCATTTTGGTTCTTGTGGATTCAAAACGGAAATTCCTGGGTTTTCTTCACAGGCCGGGCGCGTTTTCGATTTTAATGATGAAATTGGCACAATTGTAGTTTCAGGGAGTAATTGCACAGTTTTAAAACCTCTGGGGAAGATCTCAGTGATGAGTTTTAATCACTAATTCAACGAAAAACAAAGAAAACAGAGTTTTACTTGCAGTTCGGGGCGGAATAGGATAAATACCTGTTCTTGGATGAAAGTTGGTTTTTTAACAGGTAACATGCGGTAGCAGGAGGACGCTTGAATGCAGGTCTGGCGGATTTATGGAGCGAAATTGAATGGAACAATGAATTTCAGTGAAAATTCGAAAATCGTAGCAGAGACACTGTTGTTTTCAATAACGAAAATAACGGAAAAAACACGAAAATTGGCTTTATTTACAAGTTAAAGGGTTTTTTAGTTTTTCGAGGAGTGACGTCATCAATGTACGGGCTGACGTACGCAAGGTCGGGCGGTAAGCAGTAAGCGGTAAGCGGTAATCCCCGCACCGCTTATGAGCAAAGGCGGTATTAACTGCGAGGGCAGCGATTCCACAAAGTTATTGACACGTGGACGGGTGACTAGTCAAATACCACCCATCCCCCGCTGGTTAAAACTCTGACAAGGGATGGCTAGCGGAATGAGCGCTAGCCGTAGATCTGTGAAGGAGCGATCCGATGGTGGAAAGGACGGATAGATGGCGGAGGTTTAATGCGTGGGCCCGGCGGGGTTTTAAACACGATTTACATTATTTAAACATCCCGAGGCGTTTCTAATTGGTGAATGAGGTTGGTTATTAACTAACTCAGATAATTAGTTAATCCCGCTATATAATGGAAATAGGGGTTGCGGTGGGTTTTAATCATTGGGGAAATGCCAGGTGGATGAGCCACGCTGGCATAGGAATTTTCCAAAGTTTTGTCTTGAAAATAAAATTTCAGATTTATTATTTTTTGGTATTAAACATATAAACTATATGTTTAAAGCTTTTCGGATATATTTTTTTATTTTATTATATGGTAAATTAACAAATGCAATTAATTTACCATAGGGGCGGGTTTATAGTATAATGATAAATTTAACCAAAGGGCGTATAGTGGGTTTTTATTTGAATGCATGGGGAAATAATTACTTTGGTTAAACTTTATAATAGAGGGGCTTTTGGGATATTTATAAAAAGGAGTTATATACTCAGGATAGGGCATTTCACTAGGGATTTAGTAAATAGAGTCAAACATTAATATGACAAAGGGACAAGGAAAATCAAAATATTTTGCACATCTAAGAAAGTGACAACTTTTGAGGTAAATTACAATATCTTATCTTCACACTTAATCTTAGAATAGCAAGTTATCTTGAGGGTTTTTTATGGAATTTTGCATGATTTCCCTAAGTAAAATAGGATTTTACTTAGGATAAAGTTAAAGTTGAATGATTGTAATGATGAATTATCTCAAGTACTTAGGTCTTTTTGATCATTAGGCCGAGGGTCCGGTCCCTCCAAAAGTCAAGGAAATGCCTTGAGCCCCTTTGATCTCCAAATACCTTAGTGCTTTGGGGGAAATTAGTAAAAACTTAGGGAGAAAGTGATGTGGGAAGTTAATGATTTTGACTTTGCTTTCTGTGATTTTGCAGTGTATTTCCTGCTTTTGTATTTGTGATGAAAGTAAAGGATCAAAAACATGTAGCAGCATCATTCATCAGATAACACTTTGCAGCACCATCTACCTACCCTATCTACTTGACACTACCATTTTCTCTTTTTTATTAGGGTGCATTTAGACTTGCAAACCCTTATCAATCTTTTCTTTTTACATGATAAATCTATCTATTTCTACCCTTATTACCTCCAAGGGCTCAGATTAAACTGTTGAGCACCTTTATTCACTCTACCTATCTACTTATCTGCCAAGATTAAACTGTTTGGTCAGATATTTATTCTCTAATCTACAACATGAAATTGAAATATGAGTAAGCCAAGTTTAAACTGTTTGACTTATTCATGAATTATGGCAAAGATTTGACAAGCTGCACACAATTGCTTTATTTGCAAAAATGAAATAGTAGTGGCATTTGGATTTGCACACTTTCCTTGGTCCATTTTTGCTTGGGGTTCATTTCTTTCTCTTTTTGACCATTTTATTCTTTTTACCCTTTGATCTTTCTTTTAGGGTATACCCTCTTTACATTTTTTAACTTTTTTGATTTTTTGGTTTTTCAAGAATATGGAACACCTTTGCTCAAGAAAGAAGGTTTGAACATATTCCATAGTTTAATCAAGACAATCATGAAAAATGAAACCTATTGGTATAGGAGACTAACACATCCCACTCTATTTGGTTCATGTACTTATCTATTTCTGGCCTATGTGTATGAATGTAAGAAGTAAACGTTTTTTCTACCCTTACTTTTGAGATGGTTCCTAATGGATCATAGGACCAGGTGAAACTAAGGCTGAAATCCATTTCTTTTAACATTATGTTTGCTTCTTCCCCTATTGTCCCGTTGTTGCAAATAAATGGTCCTATTTGTGTTTTAATTCTGAATTGTGACTTCTTCTTTGCTCCCAAAAAATGGACTTCATTAGCATTCAACATTTTCATGATGTATTCTAAGGAATAAATCCACATTGGGAGAAATTTTGGGAGCTTGTAGGGAGCAAGCTCCCAGCAATAAATCCTCAACTCTGTGTAGTTCTGGTATAAATACCAGTAACCCGTCTTTGTTTGATCTGATAGCTGTAAAATATTTT